>JAKLTH010000281.1:1937500-2264578 GCA_025175895.1 Wurfbainia villosa
AACTTCTCCGACAACGAAATGCTTCTTCTCCGACATCTAGGTTTATTTGTTTTCATTTTATTACGTCGGTTAGAGTTTTATTTCAGTTTAGTACTTTCATTTTCGGAGCTTTTATCGTAACGAGGAGAGGGGGAGTGCCCCTCTACCTCAAGCTTTGTGCTTTACTTGTATCAATTAAACTCCTACCTCTAAAGGGGAGGAGTTCTTTAGTGTTTTTGCCCTCCGTACGTGGTCGAGGACTGCTAGGGCCTTGGAGTAGTAGCCGAAGGCTACGAACCAAGTAAAACTCCTTTGTCTCTTTTTACTTTACATTTACATTTCCGCTGCAATTAATTATCTCTCGAGTTTTAACGAACGAAAAGAAAAGAAAAAGGTTTTATCGCTATTCACCCCCCTCTCTAGCAATCCGCTTCGATCCAACAGTGGTATCAGAGCGAGGCCGCTCTTCAAGTTTAACAACAAAGGGAGCACGCTAGAGGGTGAAGATGGATTTCCAAGAAAGGTTGGGTGACGACGTCAACATTCCACCGTCCTTCGACCGTAAAGATTTCGCGTATTAGAAAGGTAGAATGATGCACTTTTTAATGTGTGACTTTGACAATTGGATTAGTGTCTTAGCAGGCTTTGACACTTCAAAAGACGACGAAGGAAGAAAAATTAAGAAGAAGAATTGGAGCCAAGACCAACTACGATATTACAATATCAATAATAAGGTAATGGATATTTTGCTTAATGTAATCCCTAATGACATTTTGATCAAGATAGGGGATTGTAAAGATGCCAAGGAGCTATGGAGCAAATTGGCGAAATATTATGAAAACCCATCACCGATCCAAGAAGATGAGTGCTCATCGGCTCAAGAGGAGGAGACCGAAGATGAAGAGAGTTCATCATCCTCACGAGCAAGTGAGGAGTCGGAAGTTGAAGAGGAGTCAACTTCCGGATCGGTGGAAGAGGAGGTGGAAGAAGTAGAAGAAACCTCCACCTCTAGGATTGAGGGGGAGGAAAGAATTTCCACTCCGGAGCAACAAGAAGAAGCTTCCACATCCGGTCAAGATGAAGAAGCTCCAACTCCGGCACCTTCCACCACGGACCTAGGTAACTCAAGCAATGTAGTTTTAAATAAAAATCACATAGTTTGCTTTGAGTGTAGGGAAGTAGGACATTACAAGAGTAAATGTCCTAAAAGAGTCAAGAAGAGTCCACCCATGCCAAAAGTCAAGGAGACCGGTCCCCCAACTATCAAAAGCAAGGAGCAAGTCATTTGCTTCAAATGTCGGCTACCGGGACATTACCGGAGTCAATGCCCAAGAGGGAAGAAGAAGGAGCAAGAAGGAGCTACATAAGTAGAGGGAGCTTCCAAAGCTAACCCTAAGGTATTTTTAAATAAAGCTCCTCATTCAAATAATGTCAAAAAGCATGCTAGAAATAATTTTAGCAATCTTGCTATCTATCATAAAGAGCATGCTAGAAATAAGGAATTGTGTCTAGAAGCTAAGAATGTCTACCTTTCAAAGAAGGAAAATTTTGGGACTAATGTCCCTAAAAATATCATACCTAGGGAATCTATTAGGAAAATACAAGAGCACCTAGGTCTTAACCCCAAATGGACTAGGCATATGCCTAGGAAGAACCATGCCCAAGTATTAAATCAAAATTCTAAAATTGGGCAATTAGAATTAGAGAACCAAGCCTTGAGATCAAGGCTTGAAAAACTTGAGAAGACCCTTAAAATTATACAAAATCAATTTAAAGGGTCAAGTGATCAAAAGTCTAGGTCCAAAAGTCAAAGTCAACACCTAGGACCTAAGAGTCAAAAGTCAACCAAGGGCAAGCAAGGTTTGGGTCACAAACCTAAGCCTAAGTTGGCTTATCATAGTGTTCCATTTGACTATGGAACACAAACTAGGTCTAGGAAGACCAAGGTTACTAGGGAAGTTATCCCTAAGAGTAACTAAGGTTTGTGCCTAGTGGCTAGGGTTTCAAGGAAACCTAGGGTGGGCACTAAGAAGGTTGCAAGGGGAGTTACCCCTAGAGTCAACCTAGGTAAGACCACAATGACCAAGGCTACCAAGCCTAGGAGGGTCATTAGGAGGGTATCTAGGGAGGTTATCCCTAAGGAATACCTAATTAACCCTAGGAGCTCAAATAGGTTTTGAGTTCCTAAGAGCGTGATTGATTCACGCTAGATGGGTTAGGGTGTGCCAACCTTAAATGGATGGGTAGTTAACCTAACCATGGTAAAGGTGACATTTTAGGTCATTTTCAAGGTTATGGATACCTTGGAAATAGGTTTGATCTTATATCCTAAAAGATTTTAGGATGTGCCAATATATTTTGAAGTTTATGAAAAATCAATCAAATTGGCACAATTTAGGATTATAGGCCATAGTGTGTCATTTTAGATTTTTGGCACACTTGGGAGATTAGTGATAATATGGCAAAATATATTTAATTATGTCAAATGGCAATTAATATTAAAATTTAGGTATTCTTATACCTATACTTTTTATTTGCCATGATTTGTTTGCCATATGCCATGACATGACATCATGTTTATTTTCATCACTTATATGTCATGATCATGTTTAGAAATTAGGATTAAATGTCATGTGCTTTAGTTTTATATCATATGCCATGACATCATGATCATTGGCCATGATTTATTTTTCTATCATTATGCCATGATCATTTCATTCATCTAAATTGATTAAAATTGAGTTAAGAACAATGACATGACTTAAAGTCCTATTTATAAGGGAATCAAGTAGGGTTGCCTTAGAAAATGCATGAAACCCTAGATTAAATAAATCAAAACCCACATCTCACATCTAACTTGACATGTATGTGTATTTATACACCCTAGATATATGTGAGATGCTAGGATATGAGTTAAGTTCAAGGTGCATAATTTTTGCATCTAGATGAACTAAAACTCATCTAAAATCATATGTGGATCATTGGAAAAGCTTGTGTACAAGTCATGTACATAGAGCCCAAGGAATATGATCCAAAATAGGTTTTCAAAAACATTTTGAAATCAAGTTAGAAAACCTTGGTGAAGCCTATCTTTTGATAGCAATCACCAATGATGAAGTTGATACAAAGTGAGCTAAAACATTGAAGTTTTTCTTCACTTTTGAATTTTGTATCAATTTTAATATTTTATGGGTAAAATATTTTTCAAACATTTTTCACCCATGGTATTGGTCATAGGTATTATACGTATTAAATTTCATGATTTTTTGAATTACGTATAATTATTTATGCTTTTCCAAATCTCATTTCTGATAACTGAAAATCGAGATTTTCAGTTATCAGTCGACTGCTCTTAGTGGCAGTCGACTGATAAGAGTGGCAGTTAGACTAATTCCTGTTAGGAGTCGACTGCCAAACTGATTTCGGGAAAAACAAGGTTGTTTAGCCCATTTTCAGCCATGGTAAAGTTACCTAACCACTTCTAACCCTAGGATATGCTTTGGTTAGCATTATAAAGAGTGAAAATCCATTGGATATGGATTAGGAGAGTGGTTTAGGGTTTGTATCAAATTTAAGGTGTGAAAAGTTCATGTTTGAACTCTGAACCTTATTTTTGATGGTTTAGAGTTCTTATTGGCTTAGGGACTTCCCAAGGACATTGTTGGTGCAATGGTCAAGGGGGAGCAAGCCTTTAGGGGGAGGTATCCATCATGGGATGATGAATATATTTTTTCTTGAAGGGGGAGAACTTATTGGGAGAGTGTCATCAATTGAGAAAATTGATGGGTTTTTGATACCCAATTTGGGAATTGGGAGAGTGAATAGGATTGCCTCTCTTGAGTGATATGAGACTTATCACTAGGAAGATTGATGACATCCTAGGTATTTTTGGACCAAGGGGGAGATTGTAAGATCTCATTGGATATGAGACATTGACCTCCTTGGAGAGAACCTTTTTGATGTATGTCAAAAAGGGGGGAGAGTAAAATTACCAATTTGGGAAATTGGTAAGGGAGTTTGAGTTAGGGGCCTAACTCAAGGTTTGTTTTGTCAAACATCAAAAAGGGGGAGATTGTTGGTGCAATCGCCCCAGGTCACGATTGACCAGACTCGAGTTTGATTCGAGTGATGTTTTGATGTTTGACAAAGTGAGTTGACATTGATGTCGGTTAATATTTTGGGAAGATTGTTTATATAATCGACTCAGGTTATAATTGACCAGACTCAAGTTTGACTCGAGGGAGACTTTGATGGTTGACTAGGGTTGACCATATGATTATGGGAAAGTCCAAGCATGAGTCTTGGCAATGTAAAGTCCAAGTCTTGAGTACTTGGCACAAGGGAAGTCCAAGCATGAGTCTTGGCATGGAAAGTCCAACATGGGTTGGCAAGGAAAAGTCCAAGCTTGAGTCTTGTCATTTGAGAAGTCCAAGGGGTTTGATATTGGCGGCGTAAAGTCCAAGGGTGAAGTCTTGGCAGCATAAGTCCAATGGTTGACGGCGTAAAGTCCAAGCGGAGTCTTGGCGGCGTAAGTCCAATGTGCCTTGGCGGTGTAGACACCGTTAGCATGACATAGCTGATGGAAGCACCTGAAGGCTAGCGCGATGGATGAATAAGTCATGGATGACTTGGAGGGATCTGAGAGGCGTGAGGCTGATGGAGGTGGCTAGAAGGCTTAGGTCTAGGCTAAGGGTGGTCTAGCAAGTATGGGGGCACCATACTTGGGTTAACGGCAATGATCGCTTGATCGTAGCATGATCTTGGGCCGATCGGGCCGATCGCATGGACGAAATGGGCCGATCGTGATGGTTCGACCACGAGCACGTAACGCCCGTAGTCGATCGTCGCCTGGCCATGGGCGCTGGCAATGATCACAATGTTGGCTAGCGATCGCTAAGAGATCCATTGGAACTTGTCCAATGTGGATTGAGCCGTTGTCTCACAGCTACAGTGTTGGCAGTCGACTGGGGCCTTATGGCAGTCGACTGCCAGGCGGAAATCCAGCCCGATGGAGGATAAAAGCAACTGTTCGTGGAAGGCTCAAGCAAGGTTTTTCTTGGGCAATTTGAAGGGGAATAGTTGGTGCTTTTCCAGTCCTTCAAGGCTAGTTCAAGACAACCAAAAGCAAGTAAATCAAAAGCTCTTGTAAAGTAGTTTTCTTTACTTACATTGTATTTCTCTCTTGTATTTTGCTTGTATTCATTTCTTATTGTTGTAAGAACATTTGTACGAAGTTTCTCCGCCTCCGACTTGTGTCGAGAAGGAGTATTTGTGATTAGTGATTGCATTGGCATCGCTAGAGCTCTTTAGAGCTCGATCCGTGGAGTAGGAACCGTTCAGTTCCGAACCACGTTATATCCGTGTGTTCGTGTGCTTATGTTTTCGTTATTTCTTTATTATCTTTGTTTTTGCTGCGCTAACGAAAATTGTAGACGCAATCACGATCAAATTCCATCATCGGTACTAGCACGCGCTATTCACCCCCCTCTAGCGGTCAACGATCCCCAACATTAGGAACCCAAAACCTATTTGAGCTCCTAAGGTTTGCTAGGTATTCCTTAGGGATAACCTCCCTAGATACCCTCCTAATGACCCTTCTAGGCTTGTTAGCCTTGGTCATTTTGGTCTTGGCATGGTTAACTCTAGTGGTGACTTCCCTTGTAACCTTCTTAGTGGCCACCCTAGGTTTCTTCGAAACCCTAGCCACTAGGCACCTACCTTGGTCAACCTTAGGGATGACTTCCCTATTGACCTTGGCTTTCCTAGACCTAGTTTGTGTTCCATAATCAAATGGAACACTAAAGTCACCTTAGGCTTAGGTTTGTGAGCCAAACCTTTCTTTTCCTTGGTTGACTCTTGTCTCCTATGCCCTAGGTTTTGACTTTGACTTCTAGACCCTAGAGTTTGACCATTTGACCTTTGCATTTGATTTTTCATTTTTGCAAGGGTCTTTTCAAGTTTCTCAAGCCTTGATCTCAAGGCTTGATTTTTCAACTCTAATTGCCCAATTTTTGAATTTTGATTTAATCTTTGGGCATTGTTCTTTCTAGGCATATGTCTAGTCCATTTGGGGTTAAAACCTAGGTGGTCTTCGATTTTCTTAGTGCTTGCCCTAGGTAAAGTCTTTCTAGGGACATTAGTCCCAAATTTCTCCTTATTTGAAATGTGGACATTTTTATCTCCTAAACAAGAGTATTTGTTATTCCTAGCATGCTTTTCATGATAAATTGCAAGAGAATTAAAATTTCTAGCATGCTTTTTGACATTTAAATTAGAAGGAGCATTACTAAAATATACCTTAGGGTTAGCCTTAGCTCCCCCTACATGTGATGCCCCCTTTTTAGCCTTTTTCTCCCCCTTTGGGCATTGACTCCGGTAATGACCCGGTAGTCGGCATTTGAAGTAAATCACTTGCTCCTTGCTTTTGATTGTTGGGGGACTGACATCCTTGACTTTTGATGTCGATGGAGGCTTCTTGACCTTCTTTGGGCACTTGCTCTTATAGTGCCCAAACTCCCTACACTCAAAACACATTATATGAATTTTATTTGAAATTGAGGTGTTTGAGTCACCTAGGGTGGTGGTGAGGGTCTCTTGAGCTTGCTCTTCCTCTCGACTGGATGTAGATGGTTCTTCTTGTTGCTCCGGTGTTGAGGATGTCTTAATCTCCTCCCCCTCAATCCTAGAGGTGGAGGCTTCTTCCACCTTTTCTACTTCTTCCTCCGATCCGGAAGTTGACTCCTTCTCAACTTCCAACTCCTCACTTTCTTGTGAGGATGATGAGGCTTCTTCTTTGGTCTCCTCCTCTTCCAAGTCTTCTTGGACCGGTTCGGGATTTTCATGAAGCTTGGCCAAATTGCTCCAAAGCTCCTTGGCATCCATGTAATTACCTAACATACGGACAATGTCATTAGGAATTAAATCAACCAAGAATTTTATTACCTTATCATTTTTCTCGAAGGCTTGGACTTGCTCTTTGGTCCATCTCTTCTTCTTGAGGAAGTCTCCCTTTGGTCCTCTTGGATATTCAAATCCTTCCATTAAGATGGACCACTCTTTAAAATCCCTCATCATCAAGAAATCTTCAATCCTTGCCTTCCATTGGTTGAAGCCCTCTCATCCATAGAAAGAATATGGGACCAATGTATTGATGTCTCATCCAAGTTGTTCTTCAACTTTCATCTTTCCCTCTAGCGTCTTTGCTCCCGACTGTTAGTTCGTAGAAGAGCCCCGGGCTCTGATACCAATTGTAGAGGATTCGGTGACTGCTAGAGGGGGGTGAATAGTGCTTTTCGATGCTTCGATGGAATTTGATCACATTTGTCTCTACAATACTTGTTAACGCAGCAGAATATATAATAACAAGAATAAATACAACACAAAAACAAGAGACACAATCATGCAAACATGATAATATAACGTGGTTCGGAACCGAACGGTTCCTACTCCACGGATCGAGCTCAACGAGCTCTAGCGATGCCACCACACACCACTAATCAGGAATAACTAATTCTCGGAACAATCCGGAGGTGGAGAAACCTCGTACAATGTATACAACAGTAATACAATAAAAATACAAGAAAATACAATGGAATGCAAGTAAAGAAAACTTTACAAAGAGCTTTGAATCGCTTGATCTTTGATTGCCTTGGACTAGCCTTAAGACCTTGATTTGCAACAACAAATTGCTCCAGTTCACCCAAGAAAATCACTGCCAAAATCCCTCTTCCGAGCTACTTTTATAACCTGTAATCGGGCTGGATTTTCACCTATCAGTCAATTGCTCAGGATCATCAGTTGATTGATGACACTATTGTTGTGAGACAACGGTGCAATCCAGCTGAAAAAATCCAACGAATAGGACATCAATCGATTGATCATGTCCATCAGTCGACTGATCGAGCGAAATACCGAGCACCAGTCGACTGATAACAAGATCAGTCGACTGCTCGATCCAGTAGTCGACTGCCCACCTCTGGCAATCGACTACTAGGACACTCCCCACAGTCAAACCCTAGTTGACTCACACCAGTCGCCTGCCACATGGTACAAGTTGACTGATACATCTCAAACATGAGGTTTAACCCAAGTATGGTGCCCCCATACTTGCTAGACCACCTGTAGTCTAGACTTAAGCCTTCTATCCACCTCCGTCAGCCTCGCGCCTATTGGATCCCTCCAAGTCATCCATGACTTGTTCATCCATACGCTAGCCTTCAGGTGCTTCCATCGGTTATGTCATGCTAACGGTGTCTACACCGCTTGGACTTTACGCTGCAAACCATTGAACTTATGCTACCAAGACTTCACCCTTAGACTTTACGCGTCAATATCAAACCCCTTGGACTTTCCAAATGACAAGTACTCATGACCTGGACTTTCACTGTCAAGACTACACCCTTGGACTTACGTGACCAAGACTACACCCTTAGACTTTCCAAATGCCAAGTCTCAAGCTTGGACTTTCCCTTGCCAACCCATGTTGGACTTTCCATGTCAAGACCCATACTTGGACTTTACATGCCAAGTACTCAAGACTTGGACTTTCCATGACATGGTCAACCCCAGTCAACCATTAAATTCCCTTCGAGTCAAACTCGAGTCCGGTCAATCATGACCCGAGTCGATTGCACCAACAATCTCCCCAAAATATTGTCAGACATCAATGTCAAACCTTCATGTCAAACATCAAAATATTACTCGAGTCAAACTTGAGTTCGGTCAATCGTGACCTGCGCCGATTGCACCAACACTTGTGTACTGCATCATCAGTATTACAGTGATGATGATTTTTAAAAATTAATAATAAAGTGGTGTTGATTTTAAAAAATTAGTACCACTGTAGTTCTAGACCGTTGAACATCAACAGGAGGTTCAAAAATAGAATTTTATACTTTCTTTATATTCTCAATACTTTTCTCTTTAACTCCACATTTTGATTTTAGAATTTTAATTCCTCTAGATTCATTAATGAGTTTCAACTTAAACTCATTGATGGTCTTAGTCAGCTCTGATTAAATCTAATATAAGTCCGGTAGATTTCTATAGTGACCACGAGTTCAACTGTGCCATAAAGTCTAATTTTCAAGGTCTTCTTAATTGCTCACAATCCATTATCAAAATTCAACCTTTGTATCAATAGACACATACTCGTAACTTTATATAAGAAGCTCATAACCAAAGTTTCATATCATATTTACTTTCTCTATTCTTTCCTTTTCCATTCAATGTCCATGTTTCATAATTTTAAGTTCTCTAGATCCATTAATGAGTTTTAGTCAAAATTTATCGATGATCTTAGTCAAATTTGATTAGACACAATTCAAATCTGATATATTTTTTGGTGCCCCTCAGTACCACTTTGGTCAAAAATTCAACTTCAAGGCCATCTTTGATGTGCATAACTTGTTGTCAAAAATTCAGAACCTTTAATGCACCCCTTTGAATAACTCACGATTGTGCAAGGCTAAGATGCCCTTGAAACTGGACTTTTGGTCTATAGTAGGATTGAGAGGCACTGCAAAAATATATCAAATTTAGATTGGATCCAATTAGAGCTGAATAAGATTATTAATGAATTTTGGTTGAAGCTTATTGATAGATCAAGAGGATTTGAAATTATGAAATTTGGATATGGAGTAACCTTAGTTTTGAGCCTCCTATATGAAGTTATGAGTATGTGTCAATTAAAAATGAGTTTGAATTTTGAAAACGAACTATGTACAACTAGAAAAATCTTAAAGTTGAGACATTAGAATATGGTTAGACTCAGGATTACTATAGAAATCTACTGGATTTAAATTGGATTCAATCAGAGCTACTTAAAGCCATCAATTGATTTTGGCTGAAACTCATTCATAGATTTAGAGGATTTGAAATTCTAAAATTAGGACATTGAGTAAAAGAGGAGAGTCTTGAGAATGTAAAAAAAAAAAAATACAACTCTATTTCTAAATCTCTTATTGGTTTTCAAAGATTTAGAACTATAGTGGCATTGACTGTAGTACTTATTTTTTAAAATCAATACTACTTCAGTATTGTTTTTTTAAAATCAGTATCACTTTGACGTTGATTTTGAAAATCAATATCATTTTTGTGTTGATTTTAAAAAATCAGCATTACAAAAATGAAATATATACCATTGTTAATAGGAGAGGTATTTTTGAAATTAAATACATTTTTGATAAAAAGCAAATTATGGTACATCTTTTAAAAATTCTTGAATTTTGAGTGTGCTCCTTGGTAAAATATCGTATAATAAGCATGCCAATAGTCAAATTGATATCTACCTTTATCATACAACTCATACACCAGTGTACGTGATCGAACTTGAAATGTACACAAAGAGCATGAGAATTCCACCCCTATCATCCTAAAACTCTCCCTCCTTTTATTCTACGTGTTTTGTATACATAAGTAACTAAAATAATGCTATCATTTTAATATCACTTTGATCAAATATAAATTGATTGTAAGGTAGACACCTTTCACCTCCTCACAAGTCATTCAGTATTCTATGTAATAAAATCAATTGCACACATAAAAGAAGACCCTAAAAAATCCCTAAAGTAGCCCTAAATAATCATCCCCATTCTTTATCGACATTTTACACGCATCTAAGGTTTGAAAAATTTTAAAAGGCGCACCATAATTTATTTATTTTTATCAAATGACACACTTAATTCTAAAAATATTCCTCACGCTAATATTAATAATCAATTTCATTTTTCACAAGCATCCAAGCTACCGAGTGATATTGATATTTGAAATCCAATATCAAAATGATTTTGAACCTTCAAAAAAAATATAATACCGTTATATTAACGACTCCCCTATAATTGTCTCACACTTTTAGGAGGGAGGTAAATTAGGAACCCTCACTGGGAAGTGCATGGACAAGGGGTGCCCTCGGTGGGGATCAAACCTTAGACTTTTACAGTTTGCTCTCAGACACTTACCAACTAAGCTAGACCCTTTTGAACCTTCAAAATTAGTACTACAGTGATCTGATTTCTCTAATATACTAGTGCTGACATTAAAAATCAACACCATAATAGTTTTGAATCTCCAAAATCAACACTATAGTATTATGAATTTTCCAACATGATGGTGTTGACCTTTCAAAGATAGTATCAAAAATGTTGTACACTTTCAAAGTCAGGGCAATGACATTCTAAATTCTTTCATAAAGTGGTACTGTTATTTAAAACATAATACTACATTAGTTCTGAACTTTCAAAACCAACATCACAATGGTATGATTTTTTAATATGTTGGTATTGATGTTTCAAAATCAGTACCACTATAATTCTAAATCTTTGAGTAGGTTTGAACATTTTTTTTATATTCTCTACACTCCCTTCTTCCACTTTATATCTTGGTTTCATAATTTTAAATTCTCTAGATTCATTAATAATTTTTTGTTAAAAATTCATTGATGGTCTTAGTTAATTCTAATTAAATTCAATCCAAGTCTAGTAGATTTTTACAGTGATCCTGAATCTAACTGTACCCTAAAAGTCACAATTTCAAGATCTTCTTAGCCATGCACAGTTTGTTTTCAAAATTCAGTTTCTGTGTCAATTGTTATATACTCATAACTTTACATAAAAGGTTCAAAACCAGGGATACACACCATATCTACATTCTTTATACTTTCTTATTTCACTATGTTTAGGTTTCAAACTTTTAAATTGTAGGATCTTCGGTGAGCGCTAGAGGGTGGGATGAATGGCGCGTTCTCGTCATTTGATGAAATTCGATCGTGCTTGCTACAAATGTTAGTGTACGCAGTGGAAATAATGATAACAAAAATAAATACAAACAACGAGCAATACACGAGAATATACGTGCTTCGAAACCTTAGGGTTCCTACTTCACGGGGTGAACTCTAGTAATGGACACACTACTAAACAATAACACTCCTCGGTGACACACCGGATGTGAAGAAACCTCATACAAGTGATTATAAACAATAATACAAAGATGAAATGCAATACAAGTAAAGAAAATCACTTTACAAGAGAACTTTGAATGCTTGGTTTTGGTTACTTGCGAAGAACCTTAAAGGTCTGGATTGCATAGTAAATTCCCTCCAATTCGCCTCAAAGTACCATGCCAAAATCCCTCTCCTCGAGCTCCTTTTAAAGCTACAACTCGGGCTAGATTCCACCTAGCAGTCGACTGCTCGCGACCATCAGTCGACTGCTCCTGTAGCCATTGCGAGACAATGACTTAAACCACATTAGATAAGTTCCAACGGATAGACCATCAGTCGACTACTCATACCTTTACTCGACTGCCAAACCCTAGCAGTTGACTTAGAGACATTCTATGCTTGTGTCCTCGACCATGATATCAATCGACTGACCTCCACATCAATCGACTGATCAAGCCATCAGTCGACTGCCATGGCCACGCGACCGTAGTCCAATGCCAATCGACTCCCGGCCAATTAACTGGTCATAATCCTAGTTGACTGCTCAGAGTCAACTCGGTTGCCAAGTGTCAAAACACTTGACCAGTTGACTGGTCCATAATCCTAGACGGCTGCTACATCTCAACCATGAGGTTTACCCCAAGTATGATGCTCTCATACTCGCTAGACCACCCTTAGCCTAGACCTAAGCCTTCTAGCCACCTCCATCAGCCTCATGCCTATCAAATCCCTCCTAGTCATCCATGACTTGTTCATCCATATGTTAGCCTTCAGGTGCTTCCATCGACTATTGTCATGCTAGCGTGGTCTACACCACCAAGGCACATTTGTGCTTACGTTGCCAAGACACACGCTTGTACTTTACGCCGTCAAACCATTGGACTTATGCTACCAAGACTCCACCCTTGGACTTTACGCTGCCAATATCAACCCTTGGACTTCCCAAATGCCAAGTATCCATGACTTGGACTTTCACAATTACCAAGACTCAAGCTTAGACTTTCTCTTGCCAACCCTTGTTGGGCTTTCTATATCAACCCATGTTGAACTTTCTAATTGCCAAGACTCAAGATTAGACTTTCCTTTGCCAACCTATGTTAGATTTTCCATGTCAAGTGTCCCACTTGGACTTCTCCATCATATGGTCAATCCCATGTCAACCATATAGTCAACCCAGTGTCAAACAATGGTCAACTCATCGTCAAATATCAAAACACTACTTGAGTTAAACTCGAGTCTGGTCAATCATAACCTGGGCTGATTGCACCAATAATCTTTCCCTTTTTGACGTTTGACAAAAATCAAATACCTTTGAGTTAGAACACTAACTCAAACCAAACCTCCCAATTATTCAAATTGGGAATTCCATTTTCCCTTAATTCTCCCCCTTTTTGATATACATTAAAAAAGCTCTCCCCAAGGGTATCAATGTCTCATATCCCAATGAGATCTTACAATCTCCCCTTGGTCCAAAAACATCTAGGATGCCTTCACTCTTCCTAGTGATAAGTCTCATATCACTAAAGAGAGGCAATCTTCACTTCTCTAAAAACTCAAAATTCTCTCTCTTATGAGGAAGAACACATCCATTATCCCATGATGGATAACCTCCCCTTAAAGACTTGCTTTTCCCTTGACCATTGCACCAACAATGTCCTTGGAGAGTCTCTAAGCCTATAGGAACACTAAACCATCAAAATTAAGGGCAAAAATTCAAACTTAAACTTTCACACACCTTAAAATTGATACATCACCCTAACAACTCTCCTAATCCATATCCAATGGATTTTCACCATTTCCAATGCTTTTTAAAACATTTCCTAAGGTTAAGAGCAGTTAGAGTAGCCTAACACACCTAAAACATGGGCTAAACATCCTTGTTTACTCGAAATCAAGATTGATAATGACTCTAGTTAACAATTGACTAATCTCGATTTCCAAATGATCGCCAATAGCAATAATGGTTTTTGCAAATGCAGAAATTCAATTTCAAAAATGAAATTGGAAAATACATAATTAATTATACGTAATTTGAAAAATCTTGAAACTTTATACGTATAATACTTAAGTAAATCATAATGAGTGAAAAATAAAATATCCATTAAATATTGAGATTGATACAAAGTTCAAAAACAAGAAAAACTTTATTATTTTGAGCCTACTTTGTATCAACTTCTACAATGGTGATTGCTATTAAAAGATAGACTTCATTGAGGTTTTTCAAAATGATTTTAAAATATTTTTAAAACCTTATATTAAACCATGGTCTATGGGCTTAATGCACATGACTTGTATATAAACTTTCCTTATGATTCATCCATGGTATAAGATGAGTTTGAGTTCATCTAGATGCAAAACTATGCACCTTGAACTTAACTCATTTCCTAGCATCTCACATGTGTCTAGAGTGTATCAAAAACACACACATGTCAATTTGATGTGAGATTTGAGTTTTGTTCATCCTAATCTAAGGCCTCATGCATTTCCTAAGGAAACTCTATTTGATTCCCTTATACATGAGATTTCAAATCATGTCATTTGTCCTTAAATCAATTTTCATTAATCTTAAATGCATGAATGATGATTATGACATAAATGATAACATAATTAAGAATATGTGCCAATAATCATGATGTCATGACATATAAATTTAATCTAAACATACATGCCATTAAAAGATAACCTAAGCATGATAATGACATTTTATATGATAAAGATGAAATATGATGTCATGACATGGTATATGACAATCAAAACATGACAAATAAAATATAAGGCATAAGAATACTTAAATTTTAATATTAGTTGTCATTTGTTAGGATTATGTTCATTTTGTCATGATATCACCTATCTCCCAAGTGTGCCAAAAACCAAAATGATACACCATGACCTCTAAACCTAGTTTGTGTCAATTTGATCAATTTTTTATAGTTCTCAAAATATATTGGCACATCCTAAAAACCTTTAGTTTTAAATTCAAACCACATTTCCAAAATATTCTATTACCTTAGAAATGACCTAAAGTGCCAACTTTGCTATGGTTGGGTTAACTACCCATCCAATCAAGGTTGACAAATCCTAACTCATTTAGTGTGAATCGATCACTCTCTTAAGAACCCAATACCTATTAGAGCTCCTTGGGTTTACTAGGTATTCCTTAGGGATAGATTCCCTAGATACCCTCCTAATGACCCTTCTAGGCTTAGAAGCCTTGGTCATTTGGGTCTTACCTAGGTTAACTCTAGGGGTAACTCTCTTTGTAACCTTCGTAGTGGCTTCCTTAGGTTTCTTAGAAACCTTAGCCACTAGGCACTTGCCATGGTCAACTTTAGGGATGACTTCCCTGGTAACTTTGACTCTCCTAGACCTAGGTTGAGTTCCATAGTCAAATGTAACATTGTGGTAGGTCTCCTTGGGCTTAGGTTTGTGACCTAAACCTTTCTTACCTTTAGATGAACCTTGCCTCCTAGATCTTAGATTTTGACTATTTGACCTTTGCATTTTCCTACGGGTCTTTTCTAATTTCTCAAGTCTTGACCTCAAAACTTGATTTTCCAATTCTAATTGCCCAATCTTCGAATTTTCATTTAGTCTTTGGGCATTACCATTTCTTCTAGGCATATGCCTACCCTTCTTAGGGTTAATGCATAAATGATTTTCTATCTTCCTAATAGTTTCCCTAGGTAGGATCTTTCTAGGGTTATTAGTCCCAAATTTCTCCTTAGTTCTAAATCGACATGTTTAACCCCTAAGCAATAATATCTATTATTTCTAGCATGCTCTTTATGATAAATTGCAAGTGAATTAAAAGCATACTTTTTAACCTTATATAAAGAATGAGAATTACTTAAATTTATCTAAGGGTTTGCTTTAGAAGCTCCCCCTACATTTGATGCTCCTTCTTCACTCTTGCTAGGCTTCCTCCAACTAGGGAATTGGCTTCTATAGTGCCCCTTTAGATGACATTTGAAGCAAATAACATGCTCCTTGCTATTTTGTCTTTGGGCATCAGTCTCCTTGGTCTTTGGCATGACTTATGTCATCTTCTTGCCCTTTTTCGAACACTTACTCTTGTAGTGTCCAGCTTCCCTACACTCAAAACATATTATATGAATTTTATTATTAACACATGTGGTTGAGTTACCTAGGGTGGTGGTGGAATTTTGAACTTCCTCTTCTTCTTGACCGGAGGTAGATGGTTCATGTTCTTCTTGCTCCGGCATTGAGGATGATCTAATGTCCTCCCCCTCAATCCTAAAGGTGGAGGCTTCTTCCACCTCTTCTACTTCTCTATCCTCCTCGGACATCGAATATCTTTCAACCTCTGACTCCTTACTTTCTTGTAAGGATGAGCACTCCTCTTCGGGCTCTCTTTCTAGTTGAGCCACGGATGATTCTTTATGGAGATTTGCCAATTTATTGCATAACTCCTTAGCATTTTAAAATTCACCTAACCTAGACACAATATCGTTAGGTATTGAATTTAATATTAATTGCGTTACCTTATCATTTCTTTCGAAAGATTGAACTTGCTCTTCGGTCCATCTTTTCTTCTTGAGGTATCCACCTTTTGGACCTCTTGGAATTTCGAACCCCTTCACTAGGATCATCCAATCTTCAAAGTCCATCATGAAGAAGTTCTCCATTCATTCCCTCCATTGTTCAAACCCTTCTTGTCCATAGAAGGTGTATGAAATTGAGGTGTTGATGTCCCATCCCAATTTTTCTTCAAACTCCATCTTCTTCCTTTTAGTGTGCTCCCTCGAATGTGAAGCCGGTGAAGAGCACCTGGCTCTGATACCAATCGTAAGATCTTCGATGAGCGCTAGAGGGGGGGCTGAATGGCACATTCTCGTCGTTTGATGAAATTCGATCATGCTTGCTACAAACGTTAGTGTACGCAGTGGAAATAATGATAACAAAAACAAATACACACAATGAGCAATACACGAGAATATACGTGATTCGGAACCTTAGAGTTCCTACTCCACGGGGTGAGGTCAATGAGCTATAGTGATGGACACACCACTAAACAATAACACTCCTTCTCGGTGACACACCGGAGGTGGAGAAATCTCGTACAAGTGATTACAAATAGAAATACAATGAATACAAGAAAATACAAAGATGAAATGCAATACAAGTAAAGAAAATCACTTTACAAGAGAACTTTGAATGCTTGCTTTTGGTTACTTGCAAAGAGCCTTGAAGGTCTGGATTGCAGCAGCAAATTCCCTCCAAATCGCCTCAAAGAAGCATGCCAAAATCCCTCTCCTCGAGCTCCTTTTAAAGTTGTAACTCGGGCTGGATTCCATCTAGCAGTCGACTGCTCGCAACCATTAATTGACTGCTCCTGTAGCCGTTGTGAGACAACGACTTAATCTATGTTGGACAAGTTCCAACGGATAGACCATCAGTTGACTACTCATACCAATCAGTTGACTGATCATGCCTTCACTCGACTGTCAAACCCTAGCAGCCGACTCAAAGACATTCTGTGCCTGTGTCCTCGACCATCAGTCGACTGACCTCCACATTAGTCGACTGCCCAATGCTGACAGTCGACTGTCAAGGCCACGTGACCGTAGTCGAATGTCAGTCGACTCCCAACCAATCGACTAGTCATAATCCCAGTGACTTCTCAGAGTCAACTTAGCTGTCAAGTGTCAAAAAACTTGATCAGTCGACTGGTCCATAACCCCAGTCGACTGCTACACCTCAACCATGAAGTTTACCCTAAGTATGATGCCCTCATACTCGCTAGACCACCCTTAGCCTAGACCTAAGCCTTCTAGCCATCTCCATCAACCTCACGCCTATCGGATCCCTCCAAATCATCCATGACTTGTTCATCCATACGTTAGCCTTCAGGTGCTTCCATTGTCTATTATCATGCTAACGTGGTCTATACCTTCAAGGCGCATTTGGGCTTA
This sequence comes from Wurfbainia villosa, assembly GCA_025175895.1. NCBI lineage: Eukaryota > Viridiplantae > Streptophyta > Magnoliopsida > Zingiberales > Zingiberaceae > Wurfbainia > Wurfbainia villosa. The sequence goes on from JAKLTH010000281.1 coordinate 1,955,351, forward strand.
CACTATCAAGACACACACTTGGACTTTACGTCGCTAAACCATTGGACTTATGCTACCAAGACTCCACCCTTGGATTTTACGCCGCCAATATCAACCCTTGGACTTCCCAAATTCCAAGTATCCATGACTTAGACTTTCACAATTGCCAAGACTCAAGCTTGGACCTTCCCTTGCCAACCTATGTTGGACTTTCCATGCCAACCCATGTTGGACTTTCCAATTGCCAAGACTCAAGCTTGGACTTTCCCTTGCCAACCCATGTTGGACTTTCCATGCCAAGTGTCCCACTTGTACTTCTCCATCATATGGTCAACCTCATGTCAACCATATAGTCAACCCATTGTCAAATAATAGTCAACTCATCGTTAAACATCAAAACACAACATCAAAACATTACTTGAGTCTGGTCAATCGTGACCTGGGTCGATTGTGCCAACATAAATTTTTAGATCTATCAATGAATTTTGGATAAAATTTATTGATGATCTTAGCAACTCTAATTGGACTTAATTCAATCTAGTAGATTTCTATAGTGTCATGCTAGTGTTTAAAGGGTGCATTCAAGGTTTTGAATTTTTGACAACAAAATATGCACAACTAAGATGCTCTTGAAGTTGGTTATGACCATCAATAGATTTCATCTAAAGCTCATTGATGGACCTAAAAGATTTGAAATTCTGAAACATTTAAAATCAACACTATAGGGTTATGATTTTTCTAATATGTTGGTATTGATGTTTAAAAACCAGTATTACTATAATTCTAAACCTTTGAGTAGGATTACACATCTTCTTTATATTCTCTACACTTCTCTCTTCCACTTTATATCTTGATTTCAGAGTTTTAAATTATCTTGGTCTATCAATAAATTTCGGTCAAAACTCATTAATGATCTTATCTAGCTCTAATCAAATCATATCCTAGTCTATTAGGTTTTTGCAGTGATTCTAAGTCCAATCGTATCCTAAAATCTCAACTTGAAGACCTTCCTAGTCGTATATATATATATATATATATACTCATAACTTCACATAAAAACTCAATATCAGGGTTGCACACCATATCTACCTTCTTTATATCTTCCTCTTCCACACCATGTCCAAGTTTCAAAATTTTAAATCCTCTAGGTCCATTAATAAATTTTGATCAAAATCTATTGATGGTCTCAACCAACTATAATTAGACTTAATTCAAGTCTGGTAATTTTATAAAGTGCCCCTTAGTCTCACCGTGATAAAAAAATTTCAACTTTAAGAGCATTTTAGCCATGCATCACTGTGCTGGTGTTGAAAGGGTACATTTAAGGTTTTGAAATTTTGAAAACATGTAATGCACAACTAAGATGCCCTTGAAGTTGAGACTTTTAGTCACAGTGGGACTAAGGGGTGTTGTAAAAATATATCAAATTTGGATTAGGTCCAATTAAAGTTGACTAAGGTCATTAATGATTTTTAGCTGAAACTCATTGATGAACCTAGAAAATTTAAAATTCTAAAATCTTCAAAACCATCACCACAATGCTATAATTTTTCTAATACATTGATGTTAATGTTTCAAAATCAGCACCACTATAATTATAAACATTTGAGTAGAGTTGCATATCTTCTTTATATTTCCTAAGCTCCTCTCTTCGACTTTATATCCTGATTTCAAAATTTCAAATCGTTTAGGTCCATTAATCAGTTTTAGCCAAAATTTATTGATGGTCTTAGCTAGTCTTAATTTAATCCAATTTAAGTCCATTAGATTTTTGCAGTGATCCTGAGTCCAACCATAACCTAAAGTCTTGGCTTCAAGGTCTTCCTAGTTGTGCATATCCTATTTCCAAAATTCAATCTTTGTGTCAATTGTCACATACTCATAACTTCACATAAAAGACTCAAAATTAGGGTTGTACACTATATCTATTTTCTATATACTTTCCTCTTCCACTCTATGTATAGGTTTTAAAATTTTAAATCTTCTAAGTCCATTAATGAGTTTCTACCAAAATCCATTGATTACCTTAGCTAACTCTGAATGAACTTAGTTCATGTCTCGTAGGTTTCTATATTGTCCCTTAGTCTCATTGTGGCCAAAAGTATTAGCTTTAATAGCATCTTAGCTTTGCTGGTGTTTAAAGGGTGCATTCAAGGATCCAAATTTTTTACAACAAATTGTACAAGCTAAGATGCCCTTAAAGTTGAATCTTTTAGACTTGGTGGAACTAAGAGACACTGTAGAAACCTACCAAATTTAGATTGGGTTCAATAAGAGTTGGCTAAGGTCATCAATGAGTTTTATTTGAAATTCATTGATGGACCTAGAGGATTTGAAATTTTGAAATCTGAATATAGAGAGGAAGATAGAAGTATAGAGAAGATTGTTATGATATATAAAATTGGTTCTGAGTATCTTATGTAAACTTATGGGTATGCGTTAATTGACAGAGAGACTAAATTTTAAAAATAGGCTATGCACGATTAGAAAGGCCTTAACCTATGAGTTTAGGGTACAATCGTCAACTTTATTTGCTTAATTTAGTTGCCAATTTTAGTTGATATTCCATGTAAATAGATGTCTAAATTAGGAGTTTATTCTTAGTTGTGACAGTTTCATTCCATGTAAATAGTTATCTAAATTAGGAGTTTATTTTTACTTATTTAGATTTTCTAGAAATGTATATAATCTTATTATTATGGCCAATAAAATTGGAATTCATTCTCAAAACCTTTCATGGTATCCAAGCCAACATATGGAGAGTGGAGAGAGAGGTTGGCTAGATCAGTGGTCATATGGTGAGAGGCACCGGAGTCCATGAGCTATTCAATAGGTATGACATTAACAAGTAGGTGAGAAGTCGTGTAAGCTTAAGAAGCAGCATAGGCCAGGCGAGGAGAGGGTCCTTGATGTTGTGGAGTCCACAGTAGATATTGATAAGAAGTGCAGTGTTTGGCAAAATGACTAATGACATCATAGAGCTGGCAATGCCCTTGGTAAGGGCACAAGTTGGGGGAGGCGATCGAAGACTATGGTTGCCAAGGACCCGAAGGACGAGGGTCATGACCATGCAAAGCCCCAGAGTACCGAGTCTTATCTGTGAATGAATCAGAAGGAGATGATGTTAGGACCCTTGGAATGGCTAGAGGGGGGGTGATTAGCCTTTCTTCTTTTCTACAAAAATGTTAGCGGAAGCAATACAAAGTATAAACACAAATCAAAGCAAGAACAAAGCTAACACCCGATGTACGTGGTTCGGAGATGACGCTCCTACTCCACGGCAATCCGTAAGGTGGATTAGCCCTAATCAACCTTCACTAGAACCTCCTTTGGATGAACCAAGGTGGAGAAACCTTTCTTACAATGCTCTCCTCTTCTTTACAATGATGGATGATCAAGAACAAGAGAAGAGGAGGATTTAAATCACTAAAAACACTTGGAAGGCTTGGTGAGCACGAGAGTATAGTTAGGAGCAAGAGCACTAGCTTCACCAAGCTCCCCATGGCCCCTTTTTATAGAAGAGGGGTTGTTTTTCCCGTTGGGCGTCGATCAGTCGACTGATGCATGCCATCGGTCATTGCCGGCCAACGGCCAAACGCGATCTCCGCGAGATTCGTGAGTCGTAATTTCCAACGGCAGGTGATCGATCGGTGATCCCTCCATCGATCGTGATGGGGTGATCGATCGAGTGATCAAGCGGCAATCAGTGAGGCGCGTGATTCGTGGCGATATTTCCTTTGATCGGTCGATGCCCTTTTGATCGGTGATCGCAACATCGATCGATTGATCGATCAAGCGATCGGTGATGGTCGAGGTTTCATCCTCGACTCGGTCGACGCTGACGATCGGTGATACTCATCAAGTATGAGTAATTCATACTTGATTTTATACCCTAGACCTAGACTCAACCTTCTAGCTCCTCAATAAGCCTTGCGCCTTCAGGATCCCTCCGAGTCCGCGACTTGTTCATCCTTTGCGCTTTGCTTCCAAGAGCTTCCTTCGGTTTCGTCATGTCTTGGGTTGCCAAATGCTTGGACTTTACGCCGCCAAGACTACAAGCTTGGACTTATGCTGCCAAGACTTTACTTTGGACTTCCTTTGTCAAGGTTCACTTTGGACTTTATGCTGCCAAGACTACAAGCTTGGTCTTATGCCGCCAAGTCCATCCCTTGGACTTCCTTTGCCAAGATCATACTTGGACTTCCTTTTACCAAGTACTTCATCCTTGGATTTCCCTGTCACTTAAACACATTCGTAATTAGATCACAAGATATTGCCTAACTTAGATGATTAGCCAAACATCAAAACATATAAATGCTTGGAGCATTGTTGCACCAACAGATGATTTGCTGGAGTGGGAAGTAACAAAAGTTATGGTAGGAATTTGAGGAATATCAACCTTTGTTGAGAGTTGGGATTTAAAGTTGAGTAGTTTTTCATACAACCCATCAAACAAGATGGAGGTGTCATGAGCCTGAATAGCATGAGAGAGCTCTTTGTAATTGTCATCAAGGCCATTAAGGACCTTGAGAGTGAGGTCTTCATTGTTGACAGGAATGTTCATGAGGGCAAGAGCATCAACAATGCACTTGATGCCTTACATGAAATCAATGATAGATTTCGATCCTTTGATAGGATTGGAGATCTGAGCTTTGAGTTGCAAAATCCGACCACAACTAGGAGTAGCATAGATCTCGTTAAGAGTGGTCCAAGCATCAAGAGATGTTTTGGAGCCAATAATGAATGAAATCAAGGTGGGTCAGAGAGCACCAATGATAGCATGAGAAGTAATTGATCTTGATGGACCCAAAACAAATGATCAGGGTTGGGGTCCATGGAATCACCTCGAGAGATGGTGGGAGGTAGGCATGGATTGGAGGCATCAATGTAACCCATGAGTTATAACTAATATAGAGAGATTAAAACTGGAGCCGCTAGGCTAGGTAAAGTTGTTTTAGTCTAGTGCTTTTTTGAATTTTCATTGCAATTCTTGCAATTTTAATAAAAGTCACAAGCTTCTATTTTTAATTCCACTCTTACTTCCTCATCACCCCTAGAATTAATTTTCTCTTATATATGGACCTCTCTTGTTCTCTCGTTGGATGGTTACAAATATTATTTAATTTTTGTTGACCATGTTTTCAAATATATCTAGTTCTATCCACTTAAGCACAAATATGATGTTCTCTCTATTTTCACCAACTTTAAAAATCTTATTAAAAAATATTTCGATCAGAAAATCATCTCCATTTATACAGATAATGGCGGTGAAATTCTTGCCTTAAAAACACTCTTGCAATAATCTAGAGTCTCCCACCTTACTACCTCACCTTATATGCTCAACCACAATGGTTATGCTGATGATGCCATAGCCACATTGTTAAAACGGACCTCACCCTTTTACACTAAGCATCGATTCCACTCACTTTTTAGCCTTATGCCTTTGCCCCTGCCACCTATCTAATAAATTGTATGCCCAAAGTCAATCTCTCCATGCTCTTGTCTTTTGAAAAACTCTTCCACCATTCTCCCAACCTTCACAAGCTTCGGATATTTGACTGCCTATGTTATCTTTGGTTATATCCCTGCACCATGCATAAACTGGATCCTCATTCTTCTACCTGTGTCTTTCTTGGGTACTCTCATACTCAAAGTGTGTACCTCTGCCTTGATATTTCCTCTTCCAAAGTCTTTGTCTCTTGCCATGTTCATTTTGTTGAGATTGTTTTTCCCTATGTCAGTTCTCCCTCTACTATCTCACTTGAATCCTTACCTGATCATGTCTCCTCTAGTATGGTCTACCCTATTTTCATCCCCACTAGTAGTTGAACTCTCGAACACAAATCCTACTCATGCTCTGCCCCCCACTCATGCTTTTGATCCATCGCCTCCTACACCTCCCCATGCACTAGGCGACCCACCACTGTCCTCATCCTCTGTCTCTCATTCCATGACCATTTGACCCAAGAATCATATCATCAATCTCAATCCCAAATACTCCCTCATCACCACTACTACTCATGTTGATCATGAACCTACATGTGCCACTGCTACCCTTCAGGACCCACTATGGTGATCTATCATGTTAAATGAATTTGAAGCTCTTCTACATAATGACACTTGGGATCTTGTTCCTTCTTAGTCTGTTGGGAGAACAATCAAAGTACCATATTAAAAAATATGAAAAAGATCATGAGCTTATAAGATGAAAAGATATCTCCATTGGTATGAGGCCTTTTGGATATATCCCAAAATCAAAACCATGAGGGCTTAGATCCAAAGTGGATAATATCACCCCATTATAGAGATATATAAATCTTATTTGTACTAGCAATTGGTATAAGAGTCAATAGTCAATGTCGAGCTATGAGCCTTAAACGAAGGAAATGGGAGCTTTCATGTCCAGATTAAGAGAATCAGACACCAGGCAAGAAGTTCAGTTGGGTCAAGAGGATTGGATAATTGGTAAAAAGTCCAATTGAGTTAAGAGGACCAAATAGTTGGCAAGAAGACCTAGTGGGTTGAGGATTGGAGATCAAACAAAGGAAATTCTTCAAGGACTGATGAGCTTGAGGGGGAAGCCCAATGTAGTCCTTCATTTGAGGTAAGAGGATTGTTGGAACAATAATCAAAGTCTCACATTATAAAGACATGGAAAAGATCATGGACTTATAAGATGAAAAGATATCTCCATTGATATAAGACCTTTTGGATATAGCCCAAAATCAAAACTATGAGGACTTAGGCTCAAAGTGAATAATATCATACCATTTTGAAGATATATAAATCTTATTTGTACTAACACGGTTTACTCAAAATATCATTGGTTGTAAGTGGGTGTTTCACATCAAACGTCATATTGATGGGTCTATTGAATGCTATATTTTCCTAAAGACAATTCTAGAGACATTACCTCCAAGACTACATTACCTAAGGATAACAACAACCTAGGCATTAATCCTAAAAAGAGTAGACACATGCCTAGGAAGAAGAATATCTCAAGAAATAATGGAAAAAAAAAACTTGAGGTATTAGAAAAGAAAAATCAAGCCTTAGGTCAAGGCTTAAGAAATTGGAAAAGGCCCTCAATAAGATGACAAATTCAATTAAAGAGTCTAATGGTCAAACTTTAGGGTTTAGGAGGCAAAAGCCTTACCTTCTAAGGACAAAAAGGGTTTGGGTTACAAACGTAAGTCCAAGGAAGTTATGCCAATTCCTACCATAGTTGTAAAATACAGAAAAAAAACTAATAATCATATTAAATAAAATAAAATAATAGCCCTTGCTAATTGGGAATTAGCTCGTGGAATTTTTAGAAACTTTTAGAAATTTTTCGGGATTCAAAAGGAGTCTATATGAGGAAGATTTAAGTGTAAATGGGGAGTTGGGTCGACTTGAGTTAACTCGGACTTAACCTAGGTTAAATTTGGGTCAAGCTTGAGCCAACCCAACCGAATCGGTCAGCTTGAACCAAACTGTCGAACCACTTTTAAAAGGCTTCGATCGCGATTTCTTTCTCTCGCGATTTCTTTCTCTCCTCCGCACCATCGTTTTTCCGAATCACCGCTGCCGCCGGTGATTTCGTTCTCCCCGGTGCACCATCGCCGGTGCCTCTCCCTCCCGAGCTCGGCGACAGCGAGCTCTTCCAGCCAATGGGTGCTTCGGTGCATGAGACGACCACCACGACAACTGAGCCAGTTCGTCACCGACCCTTCGTTTTGTCGGATTTGGGAGCTGCCATGCCAATCGTCGACGGAGGGGATCTCTGATTTTGGGTTCCCGAGCTTGATTCCAGTCCTCGCTGGGAGCTAGGGGTCAACAGTGATTCGATGAAGTATACGGCTGTGAGCTGGGATTCACGAGCTCACGAGATTTGGAGTAGCGAGCGATCTGCTTCTTGATGTGGATGAAATCCATCCTTGTGATTTTCACGCGAGCTTAGATCTATGGTCTTTGGGCAGGGATTGGATTGGCGTCGTTGGATTACTTCGGTGAACAGGGGAGGGGCTGCCGGTGAAGATTTGGTCGGTAAGTGTGTTTATCCCTTTTGTTTCATCTGTAAATTGATATGAATTTGGGGTGTAATCAGTGTTGTTGTTGTTGATTGGAGTGTTTGAGGTTTTTTGTGTGATCTACGTGAAGGAGTAATTCTAAGTGTGGATGGTGCCGGCTGGATTTGGAGTTGAGGTGGGAAGCTGGGTTTGATTGGCTCGGATTGGTGATGTAGGTGTGGTTAGGTTGTTGTTATTGATTCAGTAATGAGGAGCTGTAATAGATGTTGATTATGGGTTGTTTGGGTGTATGGATTGAACGGTGAAAGGTAGGGTATAATCTCTGTTTTCCTTTGATTGTTTTGTAGGAAATCGGTAGATTATGATGTTTGTATCAGTAGTTGGCTTAGTTGATCAAATACCTCTTGGGGGTGTTGTTTCTGTTGTGATCGATTGCATTTGTGTATAGTTGTGAATTGTTGTGGATGATGGAGCTACCATGGCGATGATCGAAGGTGTGTGTGAATTAATGGGATGCGGAGATTTGTGGATTGAGGTCAGTCTATATTGTTGGGAGTGTGGTTAGATCTATTCACCATAATTAATCTTGAGGATGTCGGTGATTTATTTTGAGTTGGTCATGGTGTATCGGATTGGGATAATCGGGGTTCCTACCTCGTAGACGAGGAAAGGATGCGCGTATAGGAACAATGTAGTGTTTAGTTCCTACGTTTGTTGGATACTTGTATTTAATCATTGTTGCTATTATGTGCAGGTTTGGATACGAAGCATGTCCACGACCGTGAGGATTATTGGTACAGGATTCGTATCATGTGGGTAATATCTACCTGGTCCGGTAGTTTTGATCAAATTCTAGTGCATGAATTTGGATATATGTTTATACCTGTTTACCTTAAATCCACTCTTATTTAATCATATGCTTGTACTGCCTTGACCTTTGAGATATATACTCTGTTACGTCATTGATTATCTAGCACGGATAGGAACTATAAACCCTATTATGTGTTAGCCGATGAATATTCAATAAGTACAGGTGGTTAGGGTTATCCTTGTGATCTCAGATTGGATTACTGTGTTACATCACTAGGGTTAGGTGATGGATTGGATTATGGAGTCGATTGTTATATCATACCCGTATTAGCGGTGCATCTATTGTGGATCTAGTTGTCTGTGCATAGATAAGTATGTGGTTGTCAGTATGTGACCATGGACTAGAGGTCCTAGCGTGATGGTATATCCATTATGGATTGTGTGCTGTGTATGGTTATATGGATGGTCGATAGTATCTCGCTATTGACTAGAGGTCTTAGCGTGGTTGTTTGTCAGAGGTGTATGACTCTTTGTGCGATAGAGAGAGTCTTGTGGATTGTAGTCCTTGCATAGTTGACTTTTGGTTGACCAGGACTCCCCGTGGGATAGGGAGTGTGGCGAGGATACATGTATGGAGCTATGCATCATTACATTGCATGCATGCTGTTGACTGGGTCTCCCTTGTGGTTGAGATGGGTCGTCAGTCATCCTGTCTCCCCGGCCACTCGGGGTAGTGGTTGCAGGGTTGAGGGCAGAGCATTGTTGTGCGTGCCATTCTCGGCCACTATGGATGGTGGTAGCTGGAGATGCGCACTTGGCCAGTGTGCAGAGTGGTAGTTAGCGCACTCACCCACTATAGACGGTGGTCGTGTGATGTGCAGTTGTCCTGGGTGCAGTGCTCGTCTACTCATGGGTAGGGACGGAGCGGCTAGCAGCAGGGACCCCCGTGTGAGTAGCATATAGCTCTATGGCGGCTAGCTACTGTTACATACTACCCAATTCTGTCACTCGAGAGTGGTGGCGGCTGGAGTCGGGATAGTTGTCATGTCGTGCCACCTAGGCCACACTGGGGTCATGGTAGCGAGTTGGGTGCGCATGCATGACCATGCATATGCATTGCTGATATATATGTATGCATGTATTTGATATATGTTTTACATATGCCTGTGAGATGTTGCATTTGATTGAGCTATGATTGCTGCATATGGTTGATCATCATGATACATGTCATCTGCATTTTATATACTGCTATGTGTTGAGCATGATACATGCATTGATTCAGACTGTTGTATGCATTTGATTAGCATCATGTCATTGTGTGGTACGGACCGGGTTGTCATTACAGGTGATCATATACTGTTCATATGTTGGAGTATTGGTCAGGTATGAGATTGGCTTGGTACGTTATATGGGTTATGTTATTGTATATCTGTTTAGGATGATATAGCTTATGGTGTTGCAGATCGTCAGGTACGTTGGTACATTACTTCATGTCCAGTTGATTAGTTTAGTATATATACACTGAGTATGACTTTACTGTAGTTACTTGTTATTAGAGTTGGATAGGACTGTATGTCTATTGGACTCATACTGTATACCTGTAGATCTTCACATGTATACTTGTAGATCTCTTTACCCTATATGTTCATGCACTTTCTATATATTACCTCTGAGTTTATACTCACCACCCCGGGACCCTGGGCTTCCTGTCGCCCAAGTAACAGGTAGAAGATTCCTTGGACGTTCGGAGCTCCGCCAGCTGATCCCATCTCACACTGGACGAATGGATATGTTTTTCTGTATTATTGTATTACTATGGATTGTTGGTTTGGGTTTTTACCCTGTATTGTTTCCATATTTGTGATATACGGATGTGATGTACGTATTTGGTCTTTGATTTAATTTCTGTTATGATTCTTGTCGTGTCAAGTCACTCCGGAGTGCACAGTTGGTCTTTGTATCTTGTTTATCTATTTGTATTGTTTCCGCTGTGTTTAGTATAATTGGTATGTTGATATCTTTATATCATATTGTTGTTGTGGGCCTACGGGCCTTGTATTAACCCGATATGTTGCCACGTACAGGGGAGATGTCGTCCGTTTGCTTTTCAGCACGGTATACTCTCGGGGCGTGATAATTTTATTTGTATCAGAGCCCTAGGTTGCGAAGTCCACTTTCGGATTTTATTTCGTTCGGACATCGAGTTTTGCTTTACTCGGTTTTGATTTTGTGAGTTCTGGGATCTGGCTGTTGCGAACATCTCCGAGCTACAAGGTTTAAGGTATGCTAACTATTATTACATATCCTTCTGTTGGCCATGCATTTAGTTGCTTATAACATGGATGACTTGTAGGGTATTGGTTAGTATTCGTAACCGTGGTTTGAGTTGACCACGGGAAAGACATATTGAGGTTATTAGACATGTACCTTCTATCGAAAAGGGTAATTACCTTTGAGAGCCGACTGATACCGAGTCGGATAGCAGGGGTTAGTAGTCACATCTCTTGTGAAGATCAAGGATTACGGTCCTAAGATTTTCATTAATTATGTTAGTCAGATCATTACCTATTGGGTGGGTAATGGACAAGTGAGTATACTATTGCTGATGCAGATAGTAGAAAATTAGTGGATGATATTCATGGGGATTTTGATCCCCGGACTGGTCGTTCTAGGTTGTATAACTTTGAGAGTACTTTTGAGTACTTAACTCGTGTTATATACGAAGATAGTAGTGTTAGTTGAATACCATTATCCGGTACTTGGTGGAAGAGATGGAAAGTAACCTACGGAAAATAATGTATCACTTGGTCACAGTTCAGTGATGTTGTGAGATAGTATTTTTCCACGTCATCTTCTTCAACTCATTGTCAGGGAATTCTTGGGCATCGAGTAGGGTGATCGTTTGGTAACGAAGGTACCATGCAGAGTTGTTAGGCTTGCGAGGGTTACGACCACCTAATAGCTCGAGAATGTGATTGGGTTGATTTCGGCCACCCACGGTGTATTGGCTGACATCTTGATCAGGATATTTAGATTTTCTATCAGATCCTACCGGAAGTCCTTAGACCGAGTCATGTGTACAGGAATGACTCCGTAGCATGTGTTTTAAGGGTTGGAGATTTGATAAGCATATATTGCAAGTCAAATTACGAAATCTTCAAATGTTGGATAAAAGGAGCAAGATTAAAGTCATGAGTCACGAGCAACTATTGGAGAGTTTTTCGATCATAGAAGACCGATTGCAGATTGTCAGTAGCTTCTCATGTTTATCAGCGAACTCAGAGGAAAGACTCCGAAGGGAGATTATGTGTGTGCAGTGCGGGTCACGACGAGATGCAGAGTCAGATTATCCGATGGACCATTGTATCTGTTTCTACTATAAGCAGTCGGTATCTACGAGGAGAGTATGTATTTTGAAGACTCAGTTGAAGACTATGGATGATGCTTTCGAGCGGACGATCCACAACCTCGAAAGCCGAGTTATCACAGCAGATTAGATTATCACATCAGCAGCGATCTACTACCTCAGACATAGTGGTGTTCTTTGATACTTCCCGTCGAGAGAAGAGAGTTACTCAGTACTATTAGCAGAAGACATCTCAGAAGACCCAGACCTTCAGACAACAACTGTTACCTTTCCAGACGACGACAACTGTTACTTTCCCAGGCGTAGTTATGATTTGTTCAGAGGAGAGAGAGAATACGACGATGGTCGTATCTATGCGGTATTCTCCAGTTGCAGCTATACCATTTACAGAGTTGGAGCGTGCTACGATGTCGACAGTTCTTCAGTATTTTACAGCCGGATGTGTACCCTTTGCCAGTACAACAGTGTTTACCATCTCCATTGCAGTTGTTTCAGTTGTACCTTAGTTTCAGCAGCTGACTTCAGTTCCTCCATGGCAGTCTTTTGCATCTACATGAGCTCAGCCGTCCAGAACAGATGTTGGATAAGTTTACATGATTACTCGAGAAGAAGTATAGAAGACCGAAGGATCGGTCCTTCGGGGTATTACTTTAGGTTATCCTATTTGTGGATATATCAAGAGATACTGGTAGTTTACAGGTATCTTTGTCTAGAACATTCTTGGATAGGGTTCGAAGGGTTCCTATCGACTTGTGGGTTGGTGAATTTCTCTACCGTCAGGTGAGATGTTGACCAGCAACCAAGAAGTCAAGGGATACCCTTAGCCTTTACTAGACATACCTCCACTATAGACATATCTTTACGGATAGTTGGATTATTGGAGCATTGGTATACTAGGACTCTCGGATGTACGTATAATCCAAGAGTATTCGGATGTAGTTACAGATGAACTCTCGGGCTGGTCACTGCATGGGCAAGTGGAATATGCGATTGAGGTGATTTCGGGAATAGTCCTGATATTGGGGACCTCATACCAGGAGATGATTTTATTTGTATCAGTGTTGCTAAACACTGTGGTAAATGGAAGAACGTAAGTTGCGATTATAGGAGGTGTTGGATGGGATATTTATCCATTTCAGTATTCCTTCTAGAGAAGTTCCGAAACTCTTCGTTAAAAGAGAGATAGACCTTTGAGGTTATACATCGATTATCGATGATTGGAATGTAGTAGTTGAGAATGAGTATCCTTTGTTAGGGATAGATGATTTGTTTAGATCAGCTAAATGACACCTGTGTATATCCTAGGGTTGGTCTACGACTAGAGGTTTGATATTGTAGTGACTTAGTGTCATACAATTATCATTGTCGGTGTGATGATTGAGCTATCATTAGTGTAGGGTAAAAGGATTCAGGTGTATAGAGCTGATTGATAATGTTGTTAGATTTATCGACGATTTAGTCATTCATGGATTTGAGGAATCAAGTACTCTTAGAGTATTTGGGATCGATTGTCATCATATCTATGGATGATATATTTTTGGGATATATTCACAATCTTGAGGGAAGTTGTGGTATCCCTAGATTGATTTGGTATTTACCATAGATGAGGACAGGATGTTCTAGCGATACTATACCGCCGACTTGTTGGACCAAGAAGGTGATGAAAATCACCTGGTCAGAAAGTTGTGAAGCTAGGTTTCAGGGCCTAGACGATGACTGACTTTTGCGTCAGTGTTAGTTAATCTGTCCGATATGTATGGAAGAGTATTGTATGCAGATGCATCATTTTAGGGATTAGGAGCGATTCCGATGCAGTTGAATGAGACGTATATTATGTGTATGTTAGTTGAGAAACTAGCGAGATTAGTCATTATAGTCTTCCAGTTACTTTCATTTCTGTGTGACAGAGTGAATTTTGGACATTAGATTAATTTCTCTTGTGAGAATAAATCTCCGTCTCTGGGAAGGATAGTGGTTTCCAGAGTTGCATTTGCTTTAGGAAGAGTTGTTGGAGGAGACTCTTCATTCGGGAGTGATGATTTATTCGGAGTGTATTCGAAAATTGTGAGTATTGAGACATTTTTGGTGGTAGAACGACATGTGGAACATGGTTGAGTTCATAGCTTGATGTTGGTGTGCCAACATGTAAAGGTGGAATATTAGTGATCGGCAGGGTTACGTACCGTGATGAAGTGAGAGCCTAGTACGTTAGACTGTGTTGGGAGATTATCTAGAATTCAAAAAGGACTTGATAGGATTTGGGTAGTCGATGATCGATTAGCTAGGTCCGCTCATTTTCTTCCGAGTCGTAGGATGGATTTCGTGGGATCGCTTGATGGAATTATATCCATGGAGTAACCTTGAGTATCATTTCTGATAGTGATTCATGATTCACCTTACGATTCTGGCAAAGTCTTCCACCGGTTATGGGATAGAGCTCCACTCTGGTACAATTATTTACCTTTTGGATAGATAGTCCATAAGAAGGTGGTATTCAGAATTTCAAAGGGTCTGTGAGAGTATCCATAATAGATTCTAGAGGCTATCAGTACCCCACTTAGTCACTTGAGGTGTGACTTTTCTCCAGATACTTGAGTAGTTGTTGTGACCTCTTAGACTCGTACATGAGTCAGAAATTTAGGGACCAAATTGTTATTAGTGGGGGAGAATGTAAAATATAGAGAAAAAAACTAATAATCATATTAAATAAAATAAAATAATAGCCCTTGCTAATTGGGAATTAGCTCGTGGAATTTTTAGAAATTTTTAGAAATTTTTCCGGATTCCAAAGGAGTCCATATGAGGAAGATTTAAGTGTAAATGGGGAGTTGGGTCGACTTGAGTTAACTCGGACTTAACCTAGGTTAAATTTGGGTCAAGCTTGAGCCAACCCAACCGAACCGGTCAGCTTGAACCAAACTGCCGAACCACTTTTAAAAGGCTTCAATCGCGATTTCTTTCTCTCCTCCGCACCATCATTTTTCCGAATCACCGCTGCCGCCGACGATTTCATTCTCCCCGGTGCGCCATCGCCGGTGCCTCTCCCTCCCGAGCTCGGTGATAGCGAGCTCTTCCAACCAACGGGTGCTTCGGCGCATGAGACGACCACCACGACTACCGAGCCAGTTCGTCACCGACCCTTCGTTTTGTCGGATTTGGGAGCTGCCATGCCAATCGTCAGCGGAGGGGATCTCTGATTTCGGGTTCCCAAGCTTGATTCCAGTCCTCGCTGGGAGCTAGGGGTCAGCAGCGATTCGATGAAGTCTACGGCTGTGAGCTGGGATTCACGAGCTCTGCTGAGATTTGGGTAAGCAGGCGATCTGTTTCCCTTGATGTGGATGAAATCCATCCTTGTGATTTTCGCTGCCAGTAGCTTAGATCTATGGTCTTTGGGCAGGGATTGGATTGGCATCGTTGGATTACTTCGGTGAACAGGGGAGGGGATGCCGGTGAAGATTTGGCCAGTAAGTGTGTTTATCCCTTTTGTTTCATCTGTAAATTGATATGAATTTGAGGTGTAATCAGTGTTGTTGTTGTTGATTGGAGTGTTTGAGGTTTTTTGTCTGATCTACGCGAAGGAGTAATTCTAAGTGTGGATGGTGCCGGCTGGATTTGGAGTTGAGGTGGGAAGCTGGGTTTGATTGGCTTGGATTGGTGATGTAGGTGTGGTTAGGTTTGTTGTTATTGATTCAGTAATGAGGTAATAGATGTTGATTATGGGTTGTTTGGGTGTATAGATTGAACGGTGAAAGGTAGGGTATAATCTCTGTTTTCCTTTGATTGTTTTGTAGGAAATCGGTAGATTATGATGTTTGTATCAGAAGTTGGCTTAGTTGATCAAATACCTCTTGGGGGTGTTGTTTCTGTTGTGATCGATTGCATTTGTGTATAGCTGTGAATTGTTGTGGATGATGGAGCTACCATGGCGGTGATCGAAGGTGTGTGTGAATTGATGGGATGCGGAGATTTGTGGATTGAGGTCAGTCTATATTGTTGGGAGTGTGGTTAGATCTATTCACCATAATTAATCTTGAGGATGTCGGTGATTTATTTTGAGTTGGTCATGGTGTATCGGATTGGGATAATCGGGGTTCCTACCTCGTAGACGAGGAAAGGATGCGCGTATAGGAACGATGTAGTGTTTAGTTCCTACGTTTGTTGGATACTTGTATTTAATCATTGTTGCTATTATGTGCAGGTTTGGATACGAAGCAGGTCCACGGCCGTGAGGACTATTGGTACAGGATTCGTATCATGTGGGTAATATCTACCTGGTCCGGTAGTTTTGATCAAATTCTAATGCATGAATTTGGATATATGTTTATACCTGTTTATCTTAAATCCACTCTTATTTAATCATATGCTTGTACTGCCTTGACCTTTGAGATATATACTCTGTTACGTCATTGATTATCTAGCACGGATAGGAACTATAAACCCTATTATGTGTTAGCCGATGAATATTCAGTAAGTACAGGTGGTTAGGGTTATCCTTGTGACCTCGATTGATTATCGTGTTACATCACTAGGGTTAGGTGATGGATTGGATTATGGAGTCGATTGTTATATCATACCCGTATTAGCGGTGCATCTATTGTGGATCTAGTTGTCTGTGCATAGATAAGTATGTGGTTGTCAGTATGTGACCATGGACTAGAGGTCCTAGCGTGATGGTATATCCATTATGGATTGTGTGCCTGTGTATGGTTATATGGGTGGTCGATAGTATCTCGCTACTGACTAGAGGTCTTAGCGTGGTTGTTTGTCAGAGGTGTATGACTCTTTGTGCGATAGAGAGAGTCTTGTGGATTGTAGTCCTTAATAGTTGACTTTTGGTTGACCAGGACTCCCCGTGGGATAGGGAGTGTGGCGAGGATACATGTATGGAGCTATGTATCATTACATTGCATGCATGTTGTTGACTGGGTCTCCCTTGTGGTTGAGATGGGTCATCAGTCATTCTGCCTCCCCGGCCACTCAGGGTAGTGGTTGCAGGGTTGAGGGTAGAGCATTGTTGTGCGTGCCGTTCTCGGCCACTATGGATGGTGGTAGCTGGAGATGCGCACTTGGCCACTGTGCGGAGTGGTAGTTAGCGCACTCACCCACTATAGACGGTGGTCGTGTGATGTGCAGTTGTCCTGGGTGTAGTGCTCGTCTACTCATGGGTATGGACGGAGCGGCTAGCAGCAGGGACCCCCGTGTGAGTAGCATATAGCTCTATGGTGGCTAGCTACTGTTTCATACTACCCAACTCGATCACTCGAGAGTGGTGGCGGCTGGAGTCGGGATAGTTGTCATTTCGTGTCACCTAGGCCACACTGGGGTCGTGGTAGCGAGTTGGGTGCGCATGCATGACCATGCATATGCATTGCTGATATATATGTATGCATGTATTTGATATATGTTTTACATATGCCTGTGAGATGCTGCATTTGATTGAGCTATGATTGCTGCATATGGTTGATCATCATGATACATGTCATCTGTCTTTTATATACTGCTATGTGTTGAGCATGATACATGCATTGATTCAGACTGTTGTATGCATTTGATTGGCATCATGTCATTGTGTGGTACGGACCAGGTTGTCATTACAGGTGATCATATACTGTTCATATGTTGGAGTATTGGTCAGGTATGAGATTGACTTAGTACGTTATATGGGTTATGTTATTGTATATCTGTTCAGGATGATATAGCTTATGGTGTTGGAGCATCACAAGTTACCTATATGTTCATGCACTTTCTATATATTACCCCTGAGTTTATACTCACCACCCTGGGACCCTGGGCTTCCTATCGCCCAGGTAACAGGTAGAAGATTCCTTAGATGTTCGGAGCTCCGCTAGCTGATCCCATCTCACACCGGACGAATGGATATGTTTTTCTGTATTATTGTATTACTATGGATTGTTGGTTTGGGTTTTTACCCTGTATTGTTTCCGTATTTGTGATATACGGATGTGATGTACGTATTTGGTCTTTGATTTGATTTCTGTTATGATTCTTGTCGTGTCAAGTCACTCCGGAGTGCACAGTTGGTCTTTGTATCTTGTTTATCTATTTGTATTGTTTCCGCTGTGTTTAGTATAATTGGTATGTTGATATCTTTATATCATATTGTTGTTGTGGGCCTACGGGCCTTGTATTAACCCGATATGTTGCCACGTACAGGGGAGATGCCGTTCGTTTGCTTTTCGGCACGGTATACTCTTGGGGCATGACAATAATATTCCATTTGACTATAGAACCAATACTAGGTCTAGGAATACCAAGGTCACAAGCGAAGTCATTCCTAGAGTTGACCATGGTAGGTGTCTAGTGACTAAGGTTTCAAGAAAACCTAGGAAAGCCACTAAGAAGGTCACACGGGAAGCCATCCCTAAAGTTGACCTAGACAAGACCACAATGACCAAGGCTTCAAAGTCTAGAAGGGTCATTAGGAAGATACTAAGGTAAGTTATCCCTAATGAGTACCTAGTAAATCCAAGGAGCTCCATTAGGTATTGGGTTCCTAGGAGAGTGATCCCTTCACGCTATATGGGTTTAGGGTGTGTCAACTCTAAATGGATGGATAGTTAACATAATTGTGATAGAGTTGACACTTTAGGACATTTTTAAAGTTATGTGATACTTGGAAATGAGTTTAGTTATTATCCTAAAAGATTTTAGGATGTGCCAATAGAAGTTATAAAGGTTTAAAAATCGATCAAAATTGACACAAATCGGATTAGAGTCAAAAGTGTGTCATTTTTTGTTTTGGCACACTTGAGGAAAATTAGGCATTATGCCAAAGTTAATATAACATAGAAAATGACAATTAGGCTTTACACTTAGGTCTTTCTATACCTTGATATTATAAAATTATCATGCTTTGCTTGTCATATGTCATGTCATGACATCATACTCATATTATTATTCTAAAATGTCATGAGAATACTTAAGTTGATTTATGTCATGTTTATACTTAGGATTATTTTTATGTCATGACATAATGCATCATTGGCACATGCTTAATTAATGCACATCATTTATGTCATGATTATTTTCATGCATTTAAATTGAATTTAAGGACCATGTTATGATTTGAAGTCCTATATAAAAGAATCAAATTGGATATGCCTAGATATAATGCATGAGCCCATAGATTTAAGAAAAATAAAACTCACATCTCACAAACTTAGGAAGACATGTGTGTGTATTGATACACCTAGACACATGTGAGATGTTAAAAAATTAGTTAAGTTCAAGGTGCATAGATATTGCATCTAGATGAACTCAAACTCATAATATAACATGGAGGAATCATAAGGAAAGTTAATGTACAAGTCATGTACATCTAGTCCATAGACCATGATTCAAAACAAGGTTTTAAAATCTTTTTAAAATCATTTTGAAAATCTTGGTGAAGTATATTTTTTGATAGCAATCACCATTGAAAAGACTGGTACAAAGTTAGACAAAAATATTGAAGTTATCAATCCCTTAAAATAATTGATATTTTATTATAAAACTATTTTTCACCCATTGTAAGCCATATAAACAATGTACGCATGAAATTTCATGATTTTTCAAATTACGTATAATTACTTATGAATTTTTAAAATTCGATTCTGAAAACTATTTTTTGCATTTTGCATATACTAGTCGACTACTAGGTTAGCCAGTCGATTGGTGATGATGTAGTCAATTGATTTCTAATTTCAGTCGACTACGGTGTCTGATATTAGCTAAACAAGATTTGTTTAGCTAGTTATCAACACCCCTAGCTACCCTAACGTATCCTAACCCTAGGATATACTTAGAAAAGTATTGGAAGGGTGAAATAATCATTGAAAATGATTAGGAGAATTGTTTAGGGTAGAGTATCGAATTTTAAGGGAGGTTAAAGTTCAAGTTTAAACTTTTACTCTTATTTTCGATTGTTTAGATTTCCTATAACTTAGGAACTTTCCAAGGACATTGTTAGTGCAATGGTCAAGGGGGAGTAAGTCTTTAGTGTTGATGCAATCGGTCCAGGTCACGATTGACTAGACCCGAGTTGGACTCAAGTAGTGTTTTAATGTTTGACAATATTTTGGGGAGATTGTTTGTGCAATCAACCTGGGTCATGATTGACCGGACTCGAGGGGTATTTTGATGGTTGACTAGGGTTGACCATGTGATGAAGAAAGTCCAAGTCATGGATACTTGGAATGGAAAGTCCAAGTGGGACACTTGACATTTAGGAAAGTCCAAGTCTTGTGTACTTGGCATGAAAAGTCCAAGCATAGGTCTTGGCAAGAGAAAGTCCAAGCTCGAGTCTTGACATTTGGAAAGTCCAACATTGGGTTGGAATGGAAAGTCCAAGAGTGTAGTCTTGGCCACGTAAGTCTAAGGGTGTAGTCTTGGCAGTGAAAGTCCAAGTCATAGGTACTTGGCATTTGGGAAGATCAAGGGTTAATATTGGTGGCGTAAAGTCCAAGGGTGGAGTCTTGGCAGTATAAGTTCAATGGCTGGTAGTGTAAAGTCCAAGCGGAGTCTTGGCAGCGTAAGTCCAATGTGCCTTGGCGGTGTAGACCACATTAGCATGACAATAGCTGATGGAAGCACTTGAAGGCTAGCATATGGATGAACAAGCCATGGATGACTTGGATGGATCCAATAGGCGTGAGGTTGACAGAGGTGGTTAGAAGGCTTAGGTCTAGGCTATGGGTGGTCTAGCAAGTATGAGGGCATCATACTTTGTATTAAACCTCATGGATAAGATTTATCAGTCAACTGGTATGATTATGAGTCAACTGGTGTGAGTTGACTGGAGTTCGACTGTAGGAATTGACCTGACAATCGATTGTCAAAATTGGGCAATCGACTAATGGCCTAAGAAATCGACTGATATGGTGATCAGTCGATTACTGGTCGAGTTTTCGGGCACAGAAAGTTCCCAAGTCGACTGTTAGGGTTTGACAGTCGAGTGATGACTTGATCAATCGACTGATGGTCTATCCGTTAGAACTTATCCAACGTGGCTCATGTCGTTGTCTCACAACGACTACAGGAGCATTCGAATGATAGTCTCGATCAGTCGATTGCTAGGTGGAATCCAGCCTGAGTTGCAGGTTTAAAAGGAGCACGAAGGGAGGGATTTGGCAACCGATTTCTTGGCCAATTTGGATTAATTTATTAGTGTAAATCAGGGTCTTCAAAGCTAGTCCAAGGCAATCAACAAGCAAGCTTCCAAAAGATTTTTGTAAAATATTCTTTGCATTCTTTTGTTGTATTTACTTGTATATGCTTGTTGTTCATTGTATTACTTAGTGTAATCATTTGTACGAGGTTTCTCCGCCTTCGACTTATTATCGAGGAGTATTATTGATTAGTGGTGTGTGTTTGCATCGTTAGGGCTCTTTCGAGCCCAATCCGTGGAGTAGGAACCCTACTGTTCCAAACCACGTTATATCGGTTGTCTTGTGTATTTGTGTGTATTGTGTGTTTGTCTATTTTATCTTTATTATTTCCGCTGCATACTAATGTGTTGTAGACAAGCACGTGATCACTTCCATCGAACCGACGACAACACTATTCACCCTCCTCTAGCGGGCGCATAGGTCCTAACAAGTGGTATCAGAGTGAGGCCACTCTTCAAGAATTAACAACCAAGAGAGCACCGCTAGAGGAAGAAGATGGAATTTGAAGAAAAGTTGGATGGGACATAAACACTTCGGTCCCATATGCAATCTATGGATGAGAGGGCTTCAATTCATGGAAGAGAAGGATTGAAGATTTCATCATGATAAGGGATTTTGAAGAATAGTCTATCTTGATGGAAGGATTTAATTATCCAAGAGGGTCAAAGGGAGGTTTCCTCAAAATGAAGAAGTGGACCAGGGAACAAATTCAAGAGTTTGAGAAAAATACAAAGGTAATTAAATTCTTGGTCGATTTGATTCCTAACGATATCTTGTGTAGCTTAGGTGAAGACAAGGATGTCAAGGAACTTTGGAGCAAATTGACAAAGTATCATGAAAGTCCATCACCGGTCCAAGAAGAAGAAGAAGAATAAGAGGAAGAAAAGGAGTGTTCATCCTCTCAAGCTCAAGAAGAAGCAAGCACATCTTCATCCCAAGAGCTTGAGGATTTGGAGGTTGATAGGGAATCAACATCCAGATCGGAAGAGGAAGACGACATGGAAGAAGCCTCCACTTCAAGGTTTGAGGGGGAAGAGAGACCATCTACTTAGGAATAAGGGCAAGAGCAAGGAGAACCATCTACTTCCGGGAGAAGTGATGAACAAGCTCAAGAGGCCCTTTCCACCACCATTGACTTAGATAACTCAAGGACATTAATTCAAAATAAAAATCATATTATATGTTTTGAGTGTAGGGAATTTGGGCACTATAAGAGCAAGTGCCCTAAGAAGATTAAGAAGGCTCCACCGATGCTAAAGACCAAGGAATTCGGTGCCTCAACTATTAAGAGCAAGAAGCACGTGGTGTGCTTCAAATGCCAACAATCGGGGCACTATAGAAGCCAATGCCCTAGGAGAAAAGAAGGGGCATCACATGTAGGGGGAGCCTCTAAGGCAAACCCTAAGGTAAAATTTATTAATGCACCTTCTTTAAGTTATAGGCAAAAGCATACTTTTAATTCACTTGCAATTCATCATGAAAAGCATGCTAATAAAAATAATAGATTTTATTGTCTATGTGATAAACATATTGATATTAGGAATAAGAAGAAATTTAGGACTAATATTCTTAAAATAATTTTACCTAGGGAGACCATTAGGAAAATAGAGGATCACCTAGGTATCAATCCTAAATGGACTAGGCATATGCCTAGAAGGAATGATAATTCCCAAAGATTAAACAAAAATTCAAAAATTAGGCAATTAGAGCTAGAAAATCAAGTCTTGAGATCAAGGCTTGAGAAATTGGATAAGACCCTTTGGAAAATGAAAAATCAAATAAAATGGCCAATAGTCAAAACCTAGGTTTTAGGAAACAAGAACCATCAAAGGGCAAGAAAGGTTTGAGTCACAAGACTAAACCTAAAAAGATCTATCACAATGTTCTATTCGATTATGGAACTAAACCTGGGTCTAGGAAAACCAAGGTCAAAAGGGAAGTCATCCCTAAGGTTGACCAAGGTAGATGCCTAGTGGCTAGGGTTTCAAGGAAACCTAGGGAAGCTACTAAGAAGGTCAAAGGGGGAGTTACCTCTAGAGTTGACCTAGGCAAGACCCAAATGACCAAGGCTTCAAAGCCTAGGAGGGTCATTAGGAGGGTATCTAGGGAAGTTATCCATAAGGAATACCTAGTAAACCCAAGGAGTTCCAATAGGTATTGGGTTCCTAAGAGCGTGATCGATTCATGCTAAATGGGTTTAGGTGTGCCAACTTTTGAATGGATAGGTAGTTAACCTAACTATGGTAAAGGTGACACTTTAGGTCATTTCCAAGGTTATGAGTATCTTAGAAATAAGTTTGATTATAATCCTAAAGGTTTTTAGGATGTGTCAATATATTTGAAGATTATGAAAAATCAATCAAATTTGCATAAGCTAATTTTAGAGGTCATGGTGTGCCATTTTGGATTTTTCGCACACTTGGGGGCTTAGTAGTAATATGGAAAAATGAACTTTACTCTAACAAATAGCAACAAATATTATAATTTAGATATTATATACCTTTACATTTTATTTGTCATGCCTTGTTTGCCTTACCATGTCATGATATCATGTTTATATTAAGCATTTAATATGTCATGATAATGCTTAGGTTTAAGGTTTAATGTCATGTGTATATAGATTTAATCATATGTCATGACATCATGATCATTGACCATGCTTTATTTATGCTATCATTTATGCCATGATCATATTTTATGCATTTAAAGTAATTGAAATTGATTTAAGGACTATGACATGGCTTGAAGTCCCATGTATAAGGGAATCAAGTAGTGTTGCCTTAGAAAATGCATGAGACCTTAGATTAAGATGAACAAAACTCACATCTCATATCACATTGACATGTGTGTGTACAAAAACCAAACACCTTTGAGTTAGGCCTAAACCCTAACTCAAATCTCCTTACTAATTCTTCCATATTGGTAGTTTCACTTTCTCTCCCTTTTTGACATACATCAAAAAGGTTCTCCCCAAGGGTGTTAATGTCTCATATCCCAATGAGATATTACAATCTCTCCTTGGTCCAAAAACATCTAGGATGTCTTCACTTTTCCTAGTGATAAGCCTCATATCACTTAAGAGAGACTTCCTATAAACTCTCTCAATTCTCCCCCTCATGAGGAAGAAAAACATCCATCATCCCATGATGGATACCTCCTCCTAAAGGCTTGCTCCCCCTTGACCATTACACCAACAATATCCTTGGGAAGTCCCTAAGTCTATAGGCACTCTAAACCATCAAAATTAAGGTTAAAAGTTCAAACTTGGACTTTCACTCACCTTAAATTGATACACAGCCTAAACAACTCTCCTAAACCATATCCAATGGATTTTCACTCTTTCTAATGTTTTCCAAAGCATATCTTATGGTTATGAGTGGTTAGGGAACCTTACCATAGCTGAAATTGGGCTAAAAAAACCTTATTTACTTGAAATCAGACCTGGCAGTCGACTCCTTTAGTCATCAGTTGACTGCCATTGACACTAGTCGACTGATAACTGCAAAATGCAGTTTTCAACTTTCAGAAATAAATTTTCAAAAATCATAAGTAATTATATGTAATTTGAAAAATAATGAAACTTCATATGTATAATACTTATACCAAATACAATGGGTAAAAAATATGTGAAAAATAATTTACCCATAAAATAATGAGTTTGATACAAAGTTCAAAAGTGAGAACAACTTCATTGTTTTGGGTTCACTTTGTATTAACTCTATCAATGGTTACTTCTATCAAAAGATAGGTTGGACCAGGGTTTTCCAATGTGATTTTAAAATGATTTTAAAACCTTATATTGAACCATGGTATATGGGCTTGATGCACATGACTTGTACATAAGCTTTCCTCATGATTCATCCATGGTATAAGTTGAGTTTAAGTTCATCTAGATGCACAAACTATGCAGCTTGAACTTAACTCATTTCCTAACATCTCACATATGTCTAAAGTTTATGAAAACACATACAAGTCAATTTGATATGAGATGTGAGTTTTGGTTCATCTTAAACTTATTGGTGCAATCGACCCAGGTCACGATTGATCGAACTCGAGTTTGACTCGAGCGATGTTTTGATGTTCGACAAAAACATATGACAATGTGATTGTCATGGTTAAGTCCAAGTCATAGGTACTTGGCATGGAAAGTCCAAGTGGGACACTTGACATTGGGAAAGTCCAAGTCTTGAGCACTTGGCATGTAAAGTCCAAGAATGGGTCTTAGCAAAGGAAAAGTCCAAGCTTGGGTCTTGACATGGAAAGTCCAACATGGGTTGGCAAGGGAAAGTCCAAGCTTGAGTCTTGGCATTTGGAAAGTTCAAGGGGAATATTTGCGGCGTAAAGTCCAAGCGGGAGTCTTGACAGCATAAGTCTAATGATTGACAGCGTAAAGTCCAAGCGGGAGTCTTGACAGCATAAGTCTAATGATTGACAGCGTAAAGTCCAAGCGGGAGTCTTGGCAATGTAAGCCCAATGTGCCTTGGCGATGTAGACACCGTTATCATGACAATAGCCGATGGAAGCGCTTGAAGGCTAGCGTATGGATGAACAAGTCATGGATGACTTGGAGGGATCCGATAGGCGCAAAACTGATGGAGCTGGCTAGAAGGCTTAGGTCTAGGCTAAGGGTGGTCTAGCAGGTATAGGGGCGCCATACTTGGGTTAAAACCTCATGTTTGAGGTGTATCACCGATCGACTATGGTCATCGGTGATGGGAGTCAACTAGGTTTGATTGCAGAAGTACCCCGACGCCGATCGCCGAGTTGGGCACGTCAGCTTGAGCAGATTAATCTGAAGATCAGTCGACTGATGGTCAGGATTTCGAGCATAGTAGGCTCTCTAGTCGAGTGATTGGCTCGAACACTCGACTGATTGAGCCATCAGTCGACTGATGAGTATGATCAGTCGACTGATGGTCTATCCATTGGAACTTATCCAACGTGGCACATGTCATTGTCTCACAATGGCTATAGGGGCAGTCGATTGATGGTCCCGATCGGTCGACTGCTAGGTGAAATTTAGCCCAAGGAGCAATTTTAAAGGGAGCTCATGGAGGAAGGATTTGGCACCGGTTCTTGGATGTGTTTAGGGTGATTTGTTGCTGCAAATCAGAGTCTCCAAGTGCAATTCAAGCAACCAAAGATCAGGCAATCAAAAGAGCATTTGTAAAGTATTTTTCCTTTACTTGTAGTGTATTTCATATTTGTATTTGCTTGTATCTATTCGTTTATTGTTGTAAATACTTATATGAGATTTCTCCGCTGTTGGGAATTGAATGCCCGCTAGAGGGGGGGTGAATAGCGTGATACCGTACGTAGAAGGAATTCTTTCGCGTTCGATAGTCTACAATCTTGTTAGCACAGCGGAATAGTAATAACAAATAAATATAACAAGACACACAATCACAACACGATCATATAACGTGGTTCGGAACCACACGGTTCCTACTCCACGGATTGAGCTCTAACGAGCTCTAGCGATGCCAATGCAATCACTAATCAATAAACTCCTTCTCGACAACAAGTCGGAGGTGGAGAAACCTCGTACACAAGATTACAACAATAATCTAAAGAAATACAAGCAAATACAAAGGAAATGTAAAGAACACTTTACAAAACTAGGGTTTGAGCGCTTTGCTTGTTGGTTGCTTGGATGAGGTTGAAGGGCCCTGAAATGCACCTGCAAATCGCCTTCAAATCGCCTCAACCGCAATCTCGCCTTCCTTTTATCTCGCCGGGCCGATTTCGCCATAAATCACCCGCCAACATTGAGACAACGGCTCAATCCACGTTGGACAAGTTCCAACGGACTCTCCTGATCGACTACCAACATTGGCGGTCGGCCGATCGACAACGCCCGTAGTCGGCCGCCTGATCGGCTACGGAGCGCTCGCTCAGTAACTCGACCGCCGATCGCCATCGGCGATCGCCGCCGACATCACGATCGGCTCCATGAGCGATCGCGCAGCCCTAAAGCTCTCAAGCAAATCGAACTCGAGTCGACTCCTGGCAGTCGAACCGGCCATAATGCCAGTCGACTGCCAACCTCAAGAATGAGGTTTTAACCCAAGTATGGTGCCCCCATACTTGCTAGACCACCCTTAGCCTAGACCTAAGCCTTCTAGCCACCTCCATCAGCCTCACGCCTCTCGGATCCCTCCAAGTCATCCATGACTTGTTCATCCATCGCGCTAGCTTCCCGGTGCTTCCATCGGCTATGTCATGCTAACGGTGTGTTCACCGCCAAGGCACATTGGACTTACGCCGCCAAGACTCCGCTTGGACTTTACGCCGCCAATATCAATCCCCTTGGACTTCTCAAATGCCAAGACTCAAGCTTGGACTTTCCCTTGCCAACCCATGTTGGACTTTCCATGCCAAGACCCATGCTTGGACTTTCCATTTGCCAAGACCCATGCTTGGACTTCTCATTTGCCAAGACCCATGCTTGGACTTCTCATGCCAAGTACTCAAGACTTGGACTTTCCCAAATGCCAAGTGTCCCACTTGGACTTTCCATGCCAAGTACCCATGACTTGGACTTTCCCATAAACACATGGTCAACCCTAGTCAACCACCAAAGTCTCCCTCGAGTCAAACTCGAGTCTGTCAATTATAACTCGGGCCGATTGTATAAACAATCTCCCCAACATATTAACCGACATTAATGTCAAACATCAATGTCAATCCTATGTCTAACATACTTTGTCAAACATACTTTGTCAAACATCAAAACATCACTCGAGTCAAACTCGAGTCCTGGTCTATCGTGACCTGGGCCGATTGCACCAACAATCTCCTCCTTTTTGATGTTTGACAAAAACCAAATAAAACCATGAGTTAGAACACTAACTCAAATCCCTTACCAATTATCCCAAATTGGTAAACACTCACCAAATGTTCTCCCCCAAACATTCAAGTGAAAAAGTAAATCAAATGTTCTCCCCAAACATTCTCTCCCTTTTTGACTAACATCAAAAAGGTTTTCTCTCCAAGGAGGTCAATGTCTCATGTCCCAATGAGATCTTACAATCTCCCCCTTGATCAAAAATACCTAGAATGCCTACCATCTTCCTAGTGATAAGTCCCATATCACTCAAGAGAGGCACTCCTATCTCACTCTCCCAATTTCCAAATTGGGTATCAAACACCCATCAATTTTCAATTGATAACATTCTTCCAAAAAAAAACATCCATCATCCCAAGATGGATACCTCCCCCTAAAGGCTTGCTCCCTTGACCATTGCACCAACAATGTCCTCGAAAGCCCCTAAGCCAATAGGAACTCTAAACCATCAAAATTAAGGTTCTAAGTTCAACATAGAACTTTTACTCACCCTAAATTTGATACTTTGACCTAACATAACTCCTAATCCATATCCAATGGATTTTCACCCTTCATAATGCTTCCCAAAGCATATCCTAGGGTTAGGAGTGGTTATGAACCTTTACCATAGCTGAACACGGGCTAAACAAACCTTGTTAACCCGAAATCAGACAAAGAATCACCGATCACACTATCACCGACTGACGCCACCATGGCAATGATCGGTAGTTAAATTCCTAATTTCATATCGTAACGAAATTCAGAAATTCATAAATAATTATACGTATATCGAAAAATCAGAAATTTGATAATGATAATACTTATGACCAAAACAATGGGTGAAAATGTTTAAAAATATTTTACCCATAAAATAGTGAAATTGATACAAAATCCAAAAGTGACTAAAAACTTTAAAGTTTAAGCTCACTTTGTATCAATCTCATCAATGGTGATTGCTATCAAAAGATAGACTTCACCAAGGTTTGTCAAAATGATTTTAAACCGTTTTCAAAACCTTATTTTGGATCATATTCCTTGGGCTCTATGTGCATGACTTGTACACGAGCTTTCCCAATGATCCACCAATAAAATTAGATGAGTTTTGGTTCAACTAGATGCAAAAACCATGCACCTTGAACTCAACTCATATCCTAGCATCTCACATGTATCTAGGGTGTATAAATACACATACATGTAAATTGGATGTGAGATGTGGGTTTTGTTCTCCCTAAACTAGGGTTTCATGCATTTTTCTAAGGCAACCCTACTTGATTCCCTTATAGATGGGACTCCAAGTCATGCCATTGTCCTTAAATCAATTTCAATCAAATTATCTTAAATGCATGAGTGATTATGGCATTAGAGATGATATAGATAAACACATGCTCATAATCATGATGTCATGACATAATATGAAATCTAAAAACACATGACATTTAATCCTTAATCCTAAACATGTACATGACATATAAATGATAAGAATGAACATGATGTCATGTCATGGCATATGGCAAATCAAAGCATGGCAAATAAGATATAAAGGTATGTAATACCTAAATTTTAATATTAATTGCCATTTTATATAATTAGATATATTTTGCCATATTTCTATTTTTCTCCTAAGTGTGCCAAAGACCCAAAATGGCACACTAACCTCTAAACCTAAATTGTGCCAAAATGATCATTTTATCAAACTTTATAATTAATATTGGCACATCCTAAAATCCTTTTAGGATTAATTCAAATCTATTTCCAAGGTAACCATAACCTTGAAAATATCCTAAAGTGCCACCTTACCATGGTTGAGTTAGCTACTCATCCAATCAAGGTTGACACACCCTAAACCCACTTAGCGTGAATCAATCACGCTCTTAGGAACCCAAAATCTATTTGAGCTCCTAGGGTTGATTAGGTATTCCCTAGGGATAACCTCCCTAGATAGCTTTCTAATGACCCTCCTAGGCTTGTTAGCCTTGGTCATTTGGGTCTTACCTAGGTTGACTCTAGGGGTGACTCCCCTTGCAACCTTCTTAGTGGCCACCCTAGGTTTTCTAGAAACCCTAGCCACTAGGCACACCCTTTGGTCAACTCTAGGGATGACTTCCCTATTGACCTTGGTCTTCCTAGACCTAGTTTGTGTTCCATAATCAAATGGAACACTATGGTAAGCCACCTTAGGCTTAGGTTTGTGACCCAAACCTTTCTTGCCCTTGGTTGACTTTTGACTCTTAGGTCCTAAGTGTTGACTGTGACTTTTGGACCCTTGATTTTGACCACTAGACCCTTTAAATTGATTTTGTATATTCCTAAGGGTCTTTTCAAGTTTTCAAGCCTTGACCTTAAGGCTTGGTTCTCTAATTCTAATTTCCCAATTTTAGAATCTTGATTTAAATCTTGGGCATTTGACTTTCTTGGCATATGCCTAGTCCATTTTGGATTAAAACCTAGATGTTCTTGTATTTTCTTAATAGATTTACTAGGTATGATTTTTCTAGGGACATTAGTCCCAAATTTCTCCTTATTACTAAAATGGACACTTTTAGCTCCTAAGCAAAAATATTTATTCCTATTAGCATGCTTTTCATAAATTGCAAGAGAATTTAAATTCCTAGCATGCCTTTGCCTATTAACTAAAGAAGGTGCATTATTAGAAATATACATAGGGTTTGCCCTAGAGGCTCCCCTACATGTAGCTCCCTCTTTGGTCTTTTTGCTTCCCCTAGGACATTGATTCCTATAATGTCCCCTTGAGTTCTTGAAGCATATGATATGCTCCTTGCTCTTGATATTTGGGGAAGGCATCCTTGACTTTTGGAGCGGTGGAGCTTTCCTAATCTTCTTTGGGCACTTGCTCTTGTAGTGCCCAAATTCCCTACACTCAAAGCACATGATATTATTTTTATTTGAGATTGATGTGTTTGAGTTACCTAGTTCGTGGTAGGTGCGGAGTTGTATTTTGAGCTTCCTCATCTTGATTGGATGTTGAAGCTTCTTCTTGTTCTCCGATATGGAAGTTCTCTCCTCCCCTCAATCCTTGAGGTGGATGCTTCTTCCACTTCCTCCACCAACCGAAATTGACTCCTATCAACTTCCGATTCTACTTCCTCTTCCTCTTTGGATGTTGATGATCTCTCAACCTCCAAGTCCTCACTTCCTTGTGAAGATGATGCATTAGCCTCTTCGGTCTCTTCCTCTTGGACCATTGATGGGCTTTCATGGAGCTTTGCCAAATCGCTCCATAGCTCCTTAGCATCCATGCATTCACCTAGGCTACACAAGAATTCATTTGGAATTAAATCAAAAATGAATTTGATTACCTTCTTGTTTTTCTCGAATCTTTGGAGTTGATCTTCACTCCATCTCTTTTTCTTGAGGAAACCACCTTTTGGTCCTCTGGGATACTCAAATCCTTCCATTAATAGAGACCATTCCTCAAGGTCTCTCATCATCAAAAACTCTTCAATTCTACTCCAAGAATTGAAACCTTCTCGTCCATAGAATGAATAAGGGACCGGTGTGTTGATGTCCCATCCTAATTGATCTTGGACTTCCATCTTTTACCCTCTAGCGTCTTGCTCCCGGTTGTTAATCCGTTGAAGAGCCACCAGGCTCTGATACCACTTGTTGGGAATTGAATGCCCGCTAGAGGGGGGGTGAATAGCGTGATACCGTACGTAGAAGGAATTCTTTCGCGTTCGATCGTCTACAATCTTGTTAGCACAGCGGAATAGTAATAACAAATAAATATAACAAGACACACAATCACAACACGATCATATAACGTGGTTCGGAACCACACGGTTCCTACTCCACGGATTGAGCTCTAACGAGCTCTAGCGATGCCAATGCAATCACTAATCAATAAACTCCTTCTCGACAACAAGTCGGAGGTGGAGAAACCTCGTACACAAGATTACAACAATAATCTAAAGAAATACAAGCAAATACAAAGGAAATGTAAAGAACACTTTACAAAACTAGGGTTTGAGCGCTTTGCTTGTTGGTTGCTTGGATGAGGTTGAAGGGCCCTGAAATGCACCTGCAAATCGCCTTCAAATCGCCTCAAGTAAGCTCCCAAAAATCTGATGCCGCAATCTCCACGAACAGCTTCCTTTTATCTCGCCGGGTGGATTTCCGCGCCGATCGCCATAAATCACCGATCATCGCCAACATCGTCGTGAGACAACGGCTCAATCCACGTTGGACAAGTTCCAACGGGACTCTCACCGATCGCCAACATTGGCCGATCGCTAACGCCGTAGTCGATCGCCATCGGCCACGGAGCGCTTCTTTCGCAACTCGACAGGCGGCGATCGCCATCTTAGCCGATCGTTGCCGACATCACCGATCGCTTCCATGAGCGATCGCCAGAGCCTAAAGCTCTCAAACGCCGGTCGAACTCAGTCGACTCGGCGGTCGAACCACCATAATGCTCCGACCGCCAACCTCAAGAATGAGGTTTTAACCCAAGTATGGTGCCCCATACTTGCTAGACCACCCTTAGCCTAGACCTAAGCCTTCTAGCCACCTCCATCACCTCACGCCTCGGATCCTCCAAGTCATCCATGACTTGTTCATCCATCGCGCTTAGCTTCGGTGCTTCCATCGGCTATGTCATGCTAACGGTGTGTTCACCGCCAAGGCACATTGGACTTACGCCAAGACTCCGCTGACTTTACGCCGCCAATATCAATCCCCTTGGACTTCTCAAATGCCAAGACTCAAGCTTGGACTTTCCCTTGCCAACCCATGTTGGACTTTCCATGCCAAGACCCATGCTTGGACTTTCCATTTGCCAAGACCCATGCTTGGACTTCTCATTTGCCAAGACCCATGCTTGGACTTCTCATGCCAAGTACTCAAGACTTGGACTTTCCCAAATGCCAAGTGTCCCACTTGGACTTTCCATGCCAAGTACCCATGACTTGGACTTTCCCATAAACACATGGTCAACCCTAGTCAACCACCAAAGTCTCCCTCGAGTCAAACTCGAGTCTGGTCAATTATAACCTGGGTCGATTGTATAAACAATCTCCCCAACATATTAACCGACATTAATGTCAAACATCAATGTCAATCCTATGTCTAACATACTTTGTCAAACATACTTTGTCAAACATCAAAACATCACTCGAGTCAAACTCGAGTCCTGGTCAATCGTGACCTGGGCCGATTGCACCAACATCCGCCTCCGACGTGTTATCGAGAAGGAGTTCTATTAGTGGTGTTGTCATCACTCGAGCTTGTAGAGCTCAATCCGTGGAGTATGAACCATTCGATTCCGAACCACGTTATATTGTTGTGTTTGTATGCTTGTATTTTGTTATTGCTTTATTTCGATTATTTCCGCTGCGCACTAATCAAATTACAGCAAGCACACAATTGCGATCGTAATCCATTGACATACGATGACACGTTATTCACCCCCCTCTCTAGCAGTCACGAAGGCCCCTACAATTGGTATCAGATCCTGGGGCTCTTCTATGGATTAACAACCGGGAGCAAAGACGCTAGAGGGAACAAGATGGAATTTGAAGGTAAATTAGGATGGGACATCAACACACTGCCACCATACGACTAAGAAGATTTTTCGGCATGGAGGGCGAGAATGGAGACATTTTTGATGATGGACATAGAAGATTGGTTCATTATCATGGAAGGCTTTGAACCTCCTAGGGATAAGAAGGGAGAGGTCCGAAATTGAAGAAGTGGATACAAGAGCAACGTCTCAAGTTCAAGACCGAAGTCAAGATAACAAAGATTTTAGAAGATTTGATACCTAATGATATTTTGTCTAGACTAGGTGAATATCAAGATGCCAAAGAGCTTTGGAGAAAATTGGCAAAGTTCCATGAAGGAGAGGAGGAGTCCGAGGAGGAGTGCTCATCCTCTCAAGCTCAAGAAGAAGTAAGCACCTTTTCATCACAAGAGCTTGAGGATCCGAAGGGTGATAGAGAATCAACATCTGGGTCGGTAGAGGAGGAAGAAGCACAAGAAGCCTTTACCTCTAGGATTGAGAGTGAGGAGAGTACATCCACTCCGGAATAAGAGCAAAATCAAGAAAAACCATCAACATCTGGAAGAGATGAAGAAGTCCAAAATTCCACCACCATTAACCTAGGTAACTCAAGCACATCAATTCAAAATAAAAATCATATTATGTGTTTTGAGTGTAGGGAATATGGGCACTATAAGAGCAAGTGTCCTAAAAAAGTCAAGAAAAGTCAACCGACACTGAAATCTCAAGAAAAGACCAAGGATGTCGGAGTCATCGCCATTAAGAGCAAGAAGCGTGTGGTATACTTCAAGTGTTACCAAAGAGGACACTATAGAAGTCAATGCCCTAGGAGAAAGGAAGGAGCATCAAATGTAGGGGGAGCCTCTAAGGCAAACCCTAAGGTAAATTTAAATAATGCTCATTCTTTAAGTAATAAAAAAAAGCATGCTAGAAGTAATCTTTCTATGTTTCATAAAGAGCATGCTAAAAATAATAAATTTTATTGTTTAGGGGCTAAGAGTTACAATGTTAAAAATAAGGAGAAATTTGGGACTAATGTCCCTAGAAAAATCCTATCTAGTGAAACCATTAAGAAGGTAGAGGACCATTTAGGCATTAACCCTAAGAAAGGTAGGCATATGCCTAAGAAATGGAACAATGCTTAAAGATTATATCAAAATTCAAAAATTGGGCAATTAGAGCTAGAAAAATAAATTTTGAGGTCAAAACTTGAGAAAATGGAGAAGACCCTTAGAAAGATGCAAAACCAAATGCAATAGTCAAATAGTCAAAATCTAGGATATAGGAGTCAAAACCTAGGGTTTAGAAAGCAAGGTCCCACCAAGGGCAAGAAAGGTTTGGGTCACAAACCTAAGCCTAAGGAGACCTACCATAGTGTTCCATTTGATTATGGAACACAACCTAGGTCTAGGAAGACTAAGGTTACTAGGAAAGTCATCCCTAAGGCTAACCAAGGTATATATCTAGTGGCTAAGGTTTCAAGGAAACCTAGGCAAGCCACTAAGAAGGTTACAAGGAGAGTCACCCCTAGAG
Organism: Wurfbainia villosa; assembly: GCA_025175895.1. Lineage (NCBI taxonomy): Eukaryota > Viridiplantae > Streptophyta > Magnoliopsida > Zingiberales > Zingiberaceae > Wurfbainia > Wurfbainia villosa. The sequence continues at coordinate 1,990,563 of JAKLTH010000281.1, forward strand.
TTAACCTAGGCAAGACCCAAATGACCAAGGCTACCAAGTCTAAAAGGGTCATTAGGAGGGTATCTAGGGAAGTTATCCCTAGTGAATACCTAGTAAACCCAAGTAGCTCCAATAGGTATTGGATTTCTAGGAGCGTGATCGATTCACGCTAGATGGGTTTAGGTGTGCCAACCTTGAATGGATAGGTAGTTAACCTAACCATGGTAAAGGTGACACTTTAGGTCATTTTCAAGGTTATGGATACCTTGGAAATAGGGTTAAATTTAAATCCTAAAATATTTTAGGATGTGCTAATATATTTTGAAGATTATAAAAACAAAATTAATCAAATTGGCATAAATTAGGTTTAGAAGTCTTAGTGTGTCATTTTTGGGTTTTGGCACACTTTGGGATAATTGACAATATGACAAAATGAGTTTAATAATAACAAATGACAATAAATATTAAAACTTAGGTATTATTATACCTATACATTTTATTTGTCATGTTATGATTGTCATATAATATGTCATGACATCATATCTATTTTTAATTATATAATATGTCATGATCATGCTTAGGGTTTCTTTTAATGTCATGTATATTTAGATTATATCATATGTCATGACATCATGATCATTGGCCATGTTTATTTATGCTATCATTTATGCCATGATCATACTTCATGCATTTAAGTTAATGAAAATTGATTTAAGGACTATGACATGACTTGAAGTCTCATGCATAAGGGAGTCAAGTAGTATTGTCTAGAAAATGCATGAGACCTTAGTATAGGTATAACCAAAACCCACATCTCAGATTACATTAACATGTATGTGTATTGATACACCCTAGATACATGTGAGATGCTAGGATATGAGTTGGGTTCAAGGTACATAGCTTTTGCATCTAGGTGAACCAAAACTCATCTTATATTATTTGTGGATCATGGGGAAAACTAATATGCAAGTCATGTGCATTCAGCCCATTGATCATGATCCAACATAGGTTTTCAAAAATATTTTAAAATCATCTTAGAAAACCTTGGTGAAGTCTATCTTTTGATAGCAATCACCATTGATAAAATTGATACAAAGTGAGCTAAAACATTGAAGTTTTTCTTCACTTTTGAACTTTGTGTCAATTTCGCTATTTTATAGGTAAAATATTTTTCACCCATTGTATGTGTTATAAGTATTATACGTATGAATTTTCATGATTTTTTGAATTACATATAATTACTTATGCTTTTTGCAATTTCGTTTCTAATAACTAAAATTCAGAATTTCAATTATCAGTCGACTGTCACTTGATGGCAGTCGACTATTGACTGAGAGAGTCGACTGCCAGGGCTGATTTCGGGTAAACAAGGTTTGTTTGGGCTGATTTCAGATATGTTAGGGTTCCCTAACTGTTCCTAACCCTAGGATATGATTTAGGAAGCATTATAAAGGGTGAAAATCCATTGGATATGGATTAGAAGAGTTGTTAGGGTGATGTATCAAATTTAAGGTATGGGAAAGTTCAATGTTGAACTTTTAACCTTATTTTTGATGGTTTAGAGTTCCTATTGACTTAGGGACTTCGCAAGGACATTGTTGGTGCAATGGTCAAGGGGGAGGTATCCATCATGGGATGATGGATGTTATTTTTCCTCATGAGGAGGAAAAATGGGATTTTGAGATGCCCAATTTGGAAATTGAGAGAGTTTGTAGGATTGCCTCTCTTGAGTGATATGAGACTTATCACAAGGAAGATTGTAGGCATCCTAGATTTTTTTGGACCAAGGGAGAGACTGTAAGATCTCATTGGGATATGAGACATTGACTTCCTTGGAGAGAACCTTTTTTATGTTAGTCAAAAAGGGAGAGAATTTATGAGGAGAATTTATAAAATTACCAATTTGGGATAATTGGTAAGGGAATTTGAGTTAGGGGCCTAACTTAAGGGTGTTTTTGTCAAACATAAAAAAGGGGGAGATTGTTGGTGCAATCGGCCAAGGTCACGATTGACCAAACTCGAGTTTGACTCGAGCAATATTTTAATGTTCGACAGAAACATATGACAATGTGATTATCATGGTAAAGTCCAAGTCATGGGTACTTAGCATGGAAAGTCCAAGTGGGACACTTGGCATTGGGAAAGTCCAAGTCTTAAGCACTTGGCATGTAAAGTCCAAGCATGGGTCTTGCCAAGGGAAAAGTCCAAGCTTGGGTCTTGGCATGAAAAGTCCAACATGGGTTGGCAAGGGAAAGTCTAATCTTGAGTCTTAGCATTTGGAAAGTTCAAGGGGAATATTGACGGCGTAAAGTCCAAGCGGGAGTCTTGACAGCGTAAGCTCAATGTGTCTTGGAGGTGTAAACACCGTTAGCATGACAATAGCTGATAGAAGCACCTGAAGGCTAGCGTATGAATGAACAAGTCATGGATGACTTGGAAGGATCCGATAGGCGCGAGGCTAATGAAGGTGGCTAGAAGGCTTAGGTCTAGGCTACGGGTGGTCTAGCAGGTATGGGGGCACCATACTTGGGTTAAAATCATATGTTTGAGGTGTATCAGTTGACTGAGACTATGGTCATTCGACTGATGGGAGTCAACTAGGCTCGATCATGAAGTGCCCCGCAATCAATCGCCAGAGTTAGCCCGATCGATCCGGGAGATCGCACCGATCGATGGTCGGGATTTCAAGCAAGTAGGCTCTCCAGTCGAGTGATCGGCCCGAACATTCGATTGATTGAGCCATCAGTTTACTAATGGATTTGATCAGTCGACTGATGGTCTATCCGTTGAAATTTATCCAACGTGACACATGTCATTGTCTCACAAGGCTACAGGGGCAGTCGACTGATGGTCCCGATCAGTCGACTGCTAGGCAAAATCCAGCTCAAGGAGCAACTTTAAAGGGAGCTCGTGGAGGAAGGATTTGGCATCGGTTCTTGGACGTGTTTAGGGCAATTTATTGCTGCAAATTAGGGTCTCCAAGTGTAATTCAAGAAACCAAAGAGCATTTGTAAAGTTTTTTTTTTACTTGTAGTGTATGTTATATTTGTATTTGCTTGTATCTATTCGTTTATTGTTGTAAACACTTGTACGAGGTTTCTCTATTGGTACAATCAGCCCAGGTCATAATTGAACGGACTCGAGTTTGACTCGAGCGATGTTTTGATGTTTGACATGAAGGTTTGACATTGATGTCTGATAATGTTTTGGGGTGATTGTTTGTGCAATCGACCCGGGTCATAATTGATCAGACTCGAGTTTGACTCAAGGGGGATTTTGATGGTTGACTGGAGTTGACCATGTCATGGAAAGTCCAAGTCTTGAGTACTTGACATGTAAAGTCCAAGCATGGGTCTTGGCATGGAAAGTCCAACATGGGTTGGCAAGGGAAAGTCCAAGCTTGAGTCTTGGCATTTGAGAAGTCCAAGGGGTTTGATATTGGCGGCGTAAAGTCCAAGCGGGAGTCTTGGCAGCATAAGTTCAATGGTTGGCGGCGTAAAGTCCAAGCGGAGTCTTGGCAGCGTAAGTCCAATGTGCCTTGGCAGTGTAGACACCGTTAGCATGACATAGCCGATAGAAGCACCTGAATGTTAGTGTATGGATGAATAAGTCATGGATGACTTGGAGGGATCCGATAGGCACGAGGCTGACGGAGATGGCTAGAAGGCTTAGGTCTAGGCTACAGGTGGTCTAGCAAGTATGGGGGAACCATACTTGGGTTAAACCTTATGTTTGAGGTTAAAACCTCATGTTTGAGGTGTATCAGTCGACTGGTGTGAGTCAACTAGGGTTTGACTGCGGGGAGTGCCCTAGCAGTCGACGGCTAGAGGTGGGCAGTCGACAGCTGGACCGAGCAGTCGACTGATCTTGTGATCAGTCGATTGGTGTTCAGTATTTTGGGCACAGAATGGTCTCCAATCGAGTGATTGGCCTGACCACTCGACTGATTGAGTCACCAGTCGACTGATGGGTATGATCAGTTGACTGATAATGGATCCGTTGGATATTTTAGCGTGGATCATGTCGTTGTAAGACAACGACTATAGGGGCAGTCGACTGCCACGTGAAAATCAGCCCAAGGTGCATCTTTAAAGGGAGCTCGTGAAGGGGGATTTAGCAGTCGGTTCTTGGGAGCTTTTGGGGTGAATTACTAGTCTAATTCAGGGTCTCCAAGTGCATTTCAAGCAACCAAAGAATCAAGCACCCAAAAGCGAATTTGTAAAGTGTTCTTTACGTGTTCTTGTGTATTTCATTTATATCTTGCTTGTTTTCTTATTGTATTACTTTTGTAATCACTGTAAGAGGTTTCTCCGCCTCCGACATATTGTCGAGAAGGAGTTTATTGTTTAGTGGTGTTTGTGGCATCGCTAGAGCTCTTTAGAGCTCAATCCGTGGAGTATGAATCATTCGGTTCTGAACCATGTTACATAGTTGTGTTCGCGTGTTTGTATATTGTTATTGCTTTATTTCCACTGCGCACTAACACGACTTGTAGACGCAATCGTGAACGAATTCCATCGACGCATTCAAAATGCTATTCACCCCCCCTCTAGCGGCCACCGAATCCTCAACAATTGGTATCAGAGCACGGGGCTCTTCTACAAACTAACTGTCGGGAGCAAAGATGTTAGAGGGTGAAGATGGAGTTTGAAGAACAACTAGGTTGGGACATCAACACACCGGTACCTTACACCTTCTATGGACAAGGAGGGTTTAGGCAATGGAAGGAAAGAATTGAAGATTTCCTAATAATGAGGGACTTCGAAGAATGGTTTATCTTAATGGAAGGATTTGAATATCTAAGATGACCAAAGGGAGGCTTCCTAAAAAAGAAGAGATGGACCGAGGAGCAACTCCAAGCCTTCGAGAAAAATGATAAGGTAATAAAATTCTTAGTTGATTTGATTCCTAACAATATTGTGTGTATGTTAGGTAATTACATGGATGCCAAAGAGCTTTGGAGCGATTTGGCCAAGCTTCATGAAAATCCCAAACCGATCCAAGAAGACTTGGAAGAGGAGGGGACAGAAGAAGAGGCTTCATCCTCCTCACAAGAAAGTGAGGAGTCGGAAGTTGAGAGGGAGTCAACTTCCGAATCGAAAGAAGAAGAAGTAGAAAAGGTGGAAGAAGCCTCCACCTCTAGGATTGAGGGGGAGGAGATTAGGGCATCCTCAATACCGGAACAACAAGAAGAAACATCTACATCCAGTCGAGAGAAAAAGCAAGCTCAAGAGACCCTCACCACGACCCTAGGTAACTCAAACATACCAAATTCAAATAAAATTCATATAATGTGTTTTGAGTGTAGGGAGTTTGGGCATTACAAGAGCAAGTGCCCAAAGAAGGTCAAGAAAAGTCCACCGACGCCTAAAAGTTAAGAAAAGTCAAAGGATGTCGGTGTCCCCACCAAGAAGACCAAGGAGCAAGTGATTTTCTTTAAATGTCGACTACCGGATTATTACCAGAGTCAATGCCCAAAGGGGGAGAAAAAGGCTAAAAAGGGAGCATCACATGTAGGGGGAGCTAAGTCTAACCCTAAGGTACATTTTAGTAATGTTTCTTCTAATTTAAATGTCAAAAAGCATGCTAGGAATTTTAATTCTCTTGTAATTTATCATGAAAAACATGCTAGGAATAACAAATACTTTTTTTTAGGAGCTAAAAATGTCCACATTTCAAATAAGGAGGAATTTAGGACTTATATCCCTAGAAAGACTCTATCTAGGGCAAGCATTAAGAAAATTGAGGACCATCTAGGTTTTAACTCCAAGAATTCTAGACACATGCCTAAGAAAGGAAAAAATGATCATAGAAACAATGGGCCCACAAAATTAGATAAACTAGAATTAGAGAATAAAGCCTTGAGGTCAAGGCTTGAAAAACTTGAGAAGACCCTTAAGATTATGCAAAATCAAATAAAAGGGTCAAATGGTCAAAGTCAAGGATCTAAGTCCAAGAGTCAAGGCCTAGGGCATAGGAGACAAGAGTCAACCAAGGGCAAGAAAGATTTGGGTCACAAACCTAAGCCTAAGGTGACTTATCATGGTGTCATTTGATATGGAACACAAACTAGGTCTAGGAAGACCAAGGTCAATAGGGAAGTCATCCCTAAGGTTGACCAAGGTAGGTGCCTAGTGGCTAGGGTTTTGAAGAAACCTAGCGTGGCCACTAAGAAGGTTACAAGGGGAGTCATCCCTAGAGTTAACCATGGCAAGACCACAATGACCAAGACTAACAAGCCTAAAAGGGTCATTAGGAAGGTATCTAGGGAGGTCATCCCTAAGGAATACCTAGTAAATCCTAGGAGCTCAAATAGGTTTTGGGTTCCTAAGAGCGTGATCGATTCACGCTAGATGGGTTTGGGTGTGCCAACTTTAAATGGAAGGGTAGTTAACCTAACCATGGTAAAGGTAACACTTTAGGTAATTTTCAAGGTTATGAATACCTTGGCAATATATTTGATCTTTTAATCCTAAAATATTTTAGGATGTGCTAATACATTTTTGAGATTATGAAAAATCAATCAAATGGCACAATATAGGTTTAGAGGTCTTGGTGTGTCATTTTGGGTTTTTTTGTACATTTTGGGAAATTTGGATAATATGGTAAAATATATTTAATAATGACAAATGGCAATCAATATTAAATTTTAGGTATTGTTATACCTATACATTTTATATGCCATGTTTTGTTTGCCATATAAATGTCATGACATCATATCTATTTTTAATCATTTAATATGTCATGATCATGTTTAGGATTAAGGTTTAATGTCATGACATCATGATCATTGGTCATGCTTAATTATGTTATCATTTATGTCATGATCATTCATGTATTTAATTTGATTAAAATTGATTCAAGAATAATGACATGACTCGAAGTCTCATTTATAAGGGAATCAAGTAGAGTTGCCTTAGAGAATGCATGAGACCTTAGATTAAGAAAACAAAACTCACATCTCACATCTAAATTGACATGTATGTGTATTTATACACCCTAGATACATGTGAGATGATAGGATATGAGTTAAGTTCAAGGTGCATAGCTTTTGCATCTAGATGAACTAAAACTCATCTTATCTTAATTATGGATCATGGGAAAGCTTGTGTACAAGTTATGTACATTGAGCCCAAGGAACATGATCTAATATAGATTTTCAAAATTATTTTAAAATCCTTTTATAAAACCTTGGCGAAGTGTATCTTTTGATAGCAATCACCATTGATGAAGTTGATACAAAGTGAGCTAAAACATTAAAAATTTTCTTCACTTTTGAACTTTGTGTCAATTTCAATATTTTATGGGTAAAATATTTTTTGAACATTTTTCATCCATTGTATTGCTTATAAGTAGTATACGTATGAGTTTTCATGATTTTTCGATATACATAGAATTACTTACGCTTTTTCGAATTTCATTTCTAATAACTGAAATTTTGATTTTTCAGTTATCAGTCGACTGCCCTTGGTGGCAGTCGATTGATGGACACGACAGTCGACTGTTCTCTGATAGAGTCGACTGCTAGGCTGATTTCGGGAAAAATAAGGTTGTTTAGCCCGCTTTCAGCTACGGTAAAGTTTTCTAACCACTCCTAACCCTATGATATACTTTGGGAAGCATTATAAAGGGTGAAAATCCATTGGATATGGATTAGGAGAGGTGTTAGGGTGATGTATCAAATTTAAGGTATTGGAAAGTTCAATGTTGAACTTTAGACCTTATTTTTGATGGTTTAGAGTTCCTATTGGCTTAGAGACTTCCCAAGGAAATTGTTGGTGCAATGGTCAAGGGGGAGCAAACCTTTAGGGGGAGGTATCCATCATGGGATGATGGATGGTATTTTTCCTCATAAGGGGGAAATGAGAATTTTAAGATACCCAATTTGGAAATTGAGAGAGATTATAAGATTGTCTCTCTTGAGTGATATAAGACTTATCACTAAGAAGATTGTAGGCATCCTAGATATTTTTGGACCAAGGGAGAGATTGTAAGATCTCATTGGGACATGAGACATTGACCTCCTTGGAGAGAACCTTTTTGATGTTAGTCAAAAAGGGAGAGAATATTTGGGGAGAATGTTTGGGAAAATTTATGGGATTACCAATTTGGGATAATTGGTAAGAATATTTGAGTTAGTGTTCTAACTCAAAGGTATGTGTTTTTGTCAAACATCAAAAAGGGGGAGATTGTTGGTGCAATCGGCCCAGGTCACCATTGACTGGACTCGAGTTTGACTTGAGCGATGTTTTGATATTTGACATGAAAATTTGACATTGATGTTTGACATTGATGTCTGATAATGTTTTGGGGAGATTATTGGTGCAATCGACCCGGGTCATAATTGATCGGACTCGAGTTTGACTCGAGGGGGATTTTGATGGTTGACTGGAGTTGACCATGTCATGGAAAGTCCAAGTGTCACGCTCCGAGAGTATGCCGAGCCGAAAATAATCGGACAGCATCTCCCCTGTACGTGATACAATTCCCTGATATACATAAAGCCTTTCGGCCACAATCACATAACATATATATGGACAATACTAAACAATACATCCACAACAACACAAAAGGTGCGCACCGGTGCGACTCTAACATACTAAACAAAAATAACATACAAACCAAAAGCCAAATACAACACTGATTATACATGGCTATAATACAAAAGCAACAGCGGAAACAGATACGTGAAAAACTCCAATTGTTCGGTGTGAGATGGGATCAGCTGGCGGAGCTCCGAACGTCTAAGGAAATCTTCCACCTGTTACTTGGGTGACAAGAAACCCAGGGTCCGGGGTGGTGAGTATAAACTCAGGGGTAATATATAGAAAGTGCATGAACAACATATAGGATATAGAGATCTACAAGTATACATGTGAATATCTATAGGTATACAGAATATGTCCAATAGACATACAGTCCTATCCAAATCTAATAACAAGTAACCACAGTATAGTCATACTCAATGCATATACTAAACTGATCAATTGAATATGAAGTAATGTACTAACGTACCTGAGGGTCTGCAACACCATAAGCTATATCATCCTGAACAGGTATACAATAACATAACCCATATAACATACAATGTTAATCTCATATCTGACCAACACTCAGACATATGAACAGTATATAATCATATGTAATAACAATCCGGTCCATACTACACTATGACATGACGCTAATCAAATGCATACAACAGTCTAGACCAACACATATATCATGCTCAACACACAATACTATATAATATGTGAATGACATGTATCATAATGTACAAACATATGCAACAATCATAGCTCAACCAAATGTAACATCTCACAGGCATATGTAAAATATATATCGAATACATGCATACATATATATCAGTAATGCACATGCATGACCATGTCTGCGGACCCATCCAACCACGACCCCAATATAGCCTAGGTGGCACGACATGACAACTAACCCGACTCCAGTTTCCACCACTCTCGAGTGACCGAGTTGGGTAGTATGAAATAGTATCTAGCCACCATAGAGCTATATGATACTCACACGGGGGTCCCTGCTGCTAGTCGCTCCATCTCTATCCATGAGTAAACGAGCACCGCACCCAGGACAACTGCACATCACACGACCACCGTCTATAGTGGGTGAGTGCGCTAACTACCACTCCGCACAGTGGCCAAGTGTGCATCTCCATCTACCACCATCCACAGTGGCCGAGAACGGTACGCACAACAATGCTCTGCACTCAACCCTGCTACCACTACCCCGAGTGGCCGGGGAGACAAGATGACTAGCGACCCTCTCAACCACAAGGAAGACCTAATCGCCAGCATGCATGCAATGTAATGATGCATAGCTCCATACATGTATCCTCGCAACACTCCCTATCCCATGGGGAGTCCTGGTCAACCAAAAGTCAACTATGCAAGGACAACTAATCCACAAGACTCTCTCTCTACCAAACAGAGAGTCATACACAACTGACAGTCAACCACGCTAAGACCTCCAATCCGTAGCGATATACTATCGACAATTCATATAACTACACACAGATATACGATCCATAATGGATATAACATCACGCTAGGACCTCTAGTCCATAGCCACATACTGACAACCACACACTTATCTATGCACAGACAACTAGATCCACCATAGATGCACAACTAAAAGTGTACGATACAATAATCGACTCCATAATCTAATCCATCACCTAACTCTAGTGATGTAACACAGTAACCCAACCTGAGGTCTCAAAGATAACCCTAATCACATGTATTTACTGAACATCCATCAGCTAACACACAATAGGGTTTGTAGTTCATATCCATGATAGATAATCAATGAAGTAACAACAATATATCTCAAAGGTCAAGGCAGTACAAGCATATGATTAAATAAGAGTGGATCTAAGATCAAAGTAATAACATAAGTCCAAATTCATGCACCAGATTTAGATCAAACTACCTGACTAGGGTAGATATTACCCACCTGATATGGGAACACCAGTTGTCTTTACGTCCGAGAACTCTGCCTCAAGTCAAAGTCCTACACACAACATAACCACTGTTAAATTCTAACATACGATAAATGATTAAGTCGAATCCTACATCAACTCCTGTTATATCATAATGAGTATACATTCTAAACCCCACTAGCAACTCACACCATCGTTCACAACACACCGAATCACAATCGGATACCACTCCATCGAATCCAAGATCAATCAGGAACATTAACAACACCTAATTCATCTACAGATCAACCGCAACATAAATGAAAGTCTAAACAACATCTAAATCAATTTGCATATTCACAGATCTAATACCAAACACAACCAATGAACAACACACAAATTTGAGCTGTAATGGCAGCTTACTACCACGAGATCAAACCACCACCTCAATCGCAGCTTCCACACAACAATAGATAGTAAAAGATGCAACAATCGGACTATACACTAACCATAGAAATCCACACAGTTACTGCCAATCCAGATTTAATCTCCTCATCTACCAAAATCAATCCTCTAGGCCACTTGGTCACTCCCCTATCGGATCAATCAAACCCGGCTACAACTTCCTCCACACATAGCCGACACAAAACGTAAAGCATCACCACATATCCTACAGCTATGGCAATTTACCTCAAGCTCAATTCCCAGCTCCAACATCGTTGGATCTATGGCCGCAACCCTAACACAACCTAACCCATAGCCGACATCATTCCAACTGCAACTTCCAACAGAAATCCATTGATAGAAAACTCATCGAATCCCAAATCACACCGACACACCACAACAATACAACAATTACCGTTGAAATAGAAAGAGTAACAAGGCTTACCATCCCAAATCCCCACTGGCAGACACCTCCCTCAGTAGCTCTGTTCACCGGCGAAATCTGAGCTCCAAAACATTGCCCAAAACCGATCCAAGCTAAACAAGAACCCACTCAACAAGATCTAAAGGAAAATCGACGATGAACCCTATCCCTAGGCAGCTGACATACCTTGATCGTCACCTCACTGCCACAGCGATCGCACCGCCAGTCCACCGGGTATCGTCGAGATCCCCCAGACGAGAGACCCACTGAACCTCCATCGGAGATCGACCAAGGTGGCGGCACCGTCGACTGCTCTCACAGGGACACCGACGAGCTGAGGAGGAAGTGACGTGATCACGACAAAAGAGGAGCGACACGGAGAAGAGGAGAAACAGAAATCGCGATCGGGGATGTGGGTGAAGCCAACGAAGATGGATGTAGGTCGGGTTTGGGTTTGAGTGGGTTTTAAAAGCCGGTGGAATGGGCTCAACTAACTCAAGTCTAGCCTAAGTTTAACCCAACCATCTATTTAAGTTTAAATCTTCCTCATATGGACTCCTTTTGAATCCGAAAAAATTTCTGTGAACTCCTGAGAAATTATATAAGACAATTTCTCCAATAACAAGGGGTATTTTATTCTATTATTATTTTTTTCCATATCTTACACCAAGTCTTGAGTACTTGGCATGTAAAGTCCAAGCATGGGTCTTGGAATTTGAGAAGTCTAAGGGGTTTGATATTGGCGGCGTAAAATCCAAGAGGGAGTCTTGGCAGCATAAGTCCAATGGTTGGCGGCGTAAAGTCCAAGCGGAGTCTTGGCAGTGTAAGTCTAATGTGCCTTGGCGGTGTAGCCGATGGAAGCACCTGAAGGCTAGCATATAGATGAACAAGTCATAGATGACTTGGAGGGATCCGATAGGCGCGAGGCTGACGGAGGTGGCTAGAAGGCTTAGGTCTAGGCTACGGGTAATCTAACAAGTATGGGGGAACTATACTTGGGTTAAACCTCATGTTTGAGGTTAAAACCTCATGTTTGAGATGTATCAGTCGACTGGTACCATGTGACAGTCGACTGGTGTGAGTCAACTAGGGTTTGATTGTGGGGAGTGCCCTAACAGTCGACTGCCAGAGGTGGGCAATCGACTGCTGAATCGAGCAGTCGACTGATCTTGTGATCAGTCGACTGGTGCTCAGTATTTCGGGCACAGAATGGTCTCACTCGAGTGATTGGTCTGACCACTCGACTGATTGAGTCATCAGTCGACTGATGGGTATGATCAGTCGACTGATGATGGATCCGTTGGATTTTTCCAGCATGAATCATGTCGTTGTGAGACAACGGCTACAGGGGCAGTCGACTGATGGCCCCAATCAGTTGACTGCCGGGCGAAAATCATCCCAAGGAGCAGCTTTAAAGGGAGCTCGTGAAGGGGGATTTGGCAGCCGATTCTTGGGAGCTTTTGGGGTGAATTGCTGGTGTAATTCAGGGTCTCCAAGTGCATTTCAAGCAACCAAATAATCAAGCATCCATACGCTATGAGATTTGTATTTTCTTGTATCTATTCATTTATTGTTGTAAACACTTGTATGAGATTTTTTCGCCTCCGACGTGTTGTCGAAAAGGAGTTCTATTAGTGGTGTTGTCATCACTCGAGCTTGTAGAGCTCAATCCATGAAGTATGAACCATTCGGTTCCCAACCACGTTATATTATTGTGTTTGTGTGCTTGTATTTTGTTATTACTTTATTTCTATTATTTTCTCTGTGCACTAATCAAATTGTAGCAAGCACACGATCGCAATCGTAATCCATCGACATACGACGACGTGCTATTCACCCCCCCCCCTCTAGCGGTCACGAAGGTCCCTACAAAACTAAGGTCTCATGTATTTTCTAAGGCAACACTACTTGATTCCCTTATACATGGAACTTCAAGTCATGTCATAGTCCTTAAATCAATTTTAATTAATGCATGAATGATCATGGAATAAATGATAGCATAAATAAACATGACCAATGATCACGATATCATGACATATGATATAAATCTAAACATTTATGACATTTAACCTTAATCCTAAGTATGATCATGACATATTATATAATTAAAGTAGATATGATGTCATGACATATTATATGACAAATCAAGCATGGAAAATAAAATGTAAAGGTATATAATACCTAAATTTTAATATTAGTTATCATTTTTTATGATTAAATTCATTTTTCCATATTACCATTTATCTCCCAAGTGTGCCAAAAATCCAAAATGACACAGTATGACCTCTAACCTTAATTGTGTCAATTTGATTGATTTTTCATAATTCTTAAGATAATATTGGCACATCTAAAAATCCTTCAGGATTATGATCAAACTTATTTCCAAGATACCCATAACCTTGGAAATGACCTAAAGTGTCACCTTTACCATAGTTAAGTTAATTACCCATCCATTTAAAGTTGGCACACCCTAACCCATTTAGCGTGAATCGATCACGCTCTTAGGAACCCAATACCTATTGGAGCTCCTTGAGTTTACTAGGTATTCCTTAGGGATAACTTCTCTAGATACCCTCCTAATGACCCTCCTAGGCTTTGAAGCTTTGGTCATTTGGGTCTTGCATAGGTCAACTCTAGAGGTAACTCTCCCTTTGACCTTCTTAGTGGCTTCCCTAGGTTTCCTTGAAACCCTAGCTACTAGGCATCTACCTTGGTCAATCTTAAAGATGACTTCCCTATTGATCTTGGTTTTCTTAGACCTAAGTTTAGTTCCATAATCGAATGGAACATTGTGATAGATCTTTTTGGGCTTAAGTTTGCCCTTGGATGGTTCTTGTTTCCTAGGTCTTTGACTTTGACTCCTAAACCCTAGGCTTTGACTATTTGACCCTTGCATTTGATTTTGCATTTTCCTAAGGGTCTTCTCTAATTTCTCAAGTTTTGACTTCAAGACTTGATTTTCCAACTCTAGTTGCTCAAATTTTATGGGCCAATTATTTCTTTCAATGTTTTTCCCTTTCCTAGGCATATGTCTAGAATTCTTAGAGTTAAAGCGTAGATGATTTTCTACCTTCCTAATACTTTCCTTAGGTAAAATTGTTTTAGAGACATTAGTCCCAAATTTCTCCTTATTCCTAAGGTTGATATGTTTCTATCCTAAACAATAAAACCTATTATTTCTAGCATGCCTTTCATGAATAATTGTAAGATTACTTCTAGCATGCTTTTGATAATTAATTGAAGAAGAAGCATACTTAAAAGTTACCTTAGGGTTTGCCTTAGCTCCCCCTATATGTGTAGTTCTTCCTTCATGAGTCTTCTTCTCCCCCTTTGGGCATTGACTCCTATAGTGTTCCGGTTGTTGACATTTGAAGCAAATGGCATGCTCCTTGCTCTTCTTAGCAGGGACATCGGTATCCTTGATCTTTAGCACCGGTGGAGCCTTCTTAACATTCTTAGGGCACTTGCTCTTATAGTGCCCATGTTCCCTACACTCAAAGCAAATTATATGATTTTTAATTTTAACTACAATATTTGAGTTACCTAGGTCAATGGTGGAAGCTTGGGCTTGCTCTTCTTCTTGACCAGAAGTAGAGGCTTCTTCTTGAGGTGAAGGCCTCTTCCACTTCTTCCATCTCTTCTGATTCGGACATTGATTCCCTATCAATCTCCGAATCATCAAGCTCTTGGGATGAAGATGTGCTTGCTTCTTCTTGAGCTTGAGAGGATGAACACTCCTCCTTAGACTCCTCCTCTCCTTCATGAGTTGGTGATAGACCTTTATGGAACTTTGCCAATTTGCCCCAAAGCTCCTTGGCATCTTGATATTCACCTAGTCTAGACAAAATATCATTAAGTATCAAATCTTCTAAAAGTTTTGTTACCTTGACTTCGGTCTTAAACTTCAGACGTTGCTCTTAGGTCCACTTCTTTAATTTCAAGACATCTCCCTTCTTATCCCTAGGGGGTTCAAAACCTTCCATGATGATGAACCAATCCTCTATATCCATCATCAAGAATGTCTTCATTCTCGCCCTCCATGCTAGAAAATCTTCTTGGTCATATGGTGGCGGTGTGTTGATGTCTCATCCTAATTTTCCTTCAAATTTCATCTTCTTCCTCTAGCGGTGCTCTCTTGGTTGTTAATCCTTAAAGAGCGGCCTCACTTTAATATCACTTGTTAGGACCTGTGCGCCCGCTAGAGGAGGGGTGAATAATGTTGTCGTCGTGTGATAGAATTTGATCGTGTTCATCTCTACAAAACTTGTTAGCGCAGTGGAAATATGAAATACAATAATGAAAGACGACAAATACAACCACACCACACAAATATAACGTGGTTCGGAACCTTAGAGTTCCTACTCTACGGATTGGGCTCGAATGAGCCCTAGTGATGCAAACACACACCACTACTCAAATACTCCTTCTCGACAACAAGTAGGAGGCGGAGAAACCTCGTACAAAGATTACAAAAGTAATACAAGAAGTAAACAAGCAAATAAAAAATGAATACAACAATCTATGTAAAGAAAATTTTACAAATGCTCTTTCAAATGCTTGCTTGTTGATCTTGAACCGTGCTTGAAGACCCTGATTTACACCAGCAAATCGTCCAAGAAATCACTGTCAAATCCCTCCCTTCGTGCTCCTTTTAAACTTGCAACTTGGGCTGGATTCCTCCTAGCAGTCGACTGCCAAAAATATCAGTTCGACTGATGATACTGTTGTTGTGAGACAACGGTTAGATCCACGCTGAAAAATGTCCAACGAAACTCTCATCAATCGACTGCCAACATTGGCAGCCGACTGCCAGTGCCTATAGCCAACTGCCTAGTCAGTTACGGAGCATTTTGTGCTCGCGGCCGAACCATCAATCGACTTCCATACATGATAGTCGACTACCATCAATCGACTGCTACATATAACAATCGACTACCAGGCTACTTTGCTACTTTAGCCGCAATCGAACCGTAGTCGACTTCTATCAGTCGAATCGGTCATAATGTCAGTTGACTGATAACCTCAACCATGAGGTTTAACCCCAAGTATGGTGCCCCCATACTTGCTAGACCACCCTTAACCTAGACCTAAGCCTTCTAGCCACCTTCATCAGCCTCGTGCCTATCGGATCCCTCCAAGTCATTCATGACTTGTTCATCTATATGCTAGCCTTCAGGTGTTTCCATCGGCTATTGTCATGCTAACGGTGTCTACACCACCAAGGCACATTAGACTTATGCTGTTAAGACCACGCTTGGACTTTACGTCGCCAACCGTTGGACTTATGCTGCCAAGACTCCACCCTTGGACTTTACGCCACCAATATTCCCCTTGGACTTCTCAATTGCCAAGTACCCATGACTTGGACTTTCACCGCTAAGACTACACCCTTGGACTTTCCATGTCAATTCCATGTTAGACTTTCCAATTGCCAAGACTCAAGCTTGGACTTTTCCTTGCCAAGACCCATGCTTGGACTTTTCATGCTAAGTACATAAGACTTGAACTTTCCCAAATGCCAAGTGTCCCACTTGGACTTTCCATTCCAAGTACCCATGACTTGGATTTTCTTCATCACATGGTCAACCCTAGTCAACCATCAAAATACCCCTCGAGTTAAACTCGAGTCCGGTCAATCATGACCCAAATCGATTGCACCAACAATCTCTCCAAAACATTGTCAGACATCAATGTCAAACATCAAAATACTATTCGAGTCAAACTCGAGTCTGGTCAATTGTGACCTGGGTCGATTGAACCAACAAAAATCAGATCACTGTGGTATTGATTTTAAAAGTTAAGAATCATTTTGATATTGAATTTCAAATATCAACATTACTCGGTAGTTAGAATATTTGAGAGAAATGAAATTTATTATCAATATTAGTTGAAGATTTTTTTTTGAAATTAAGTGTATTATTTGATTAAAAAGTAAATTATGACTTGTCTTTTAAGATTTTTTTTATTTTTTTATTGACATTAAATGTCTAAGTCTTTAGCCTGACTAATCTTGGGAATGATTGGTCCGACCCCATGGATCTCTTAATGGGGTACTAAGTAATCCCAGATGAAATCTCCATGTAGGGGATCCTCGGATGGCTAGAGGGGGTAAATATCCTCTTTCAATTTTTATTAGATGTTAGCGGAAGCAAAAATAATAATGCAAATAGGAATGAAATCGAAAGACAACAAAAACAATACTAACATAAATGTTTAACGTGGTTCGGAGATGACACTCCTACTCCACGACAATTCGTAAGGTGGATCAACCCTAGCAAGACTTCACTAAAATCTTCTTTTGATGATCACACCAAGGTGGAGAAGCCTTCTTACAATCAACTCTTCTTCTTACAATATGATGGATTTAGGTTTAGGAAGAAGAGGCTAAGAATACTTGAAAACTTAGAAGAAAACTTGAAGAGCTTATGATGGACGTTTAGAATGAAAGCATTAACTCTCTCAAGCTCCCCAAGGCCTCTCTTTATAGAGAAAGGTTGATTCTGCCCATTGAGCCCGATAGTAGTCGAATGTTGCATACTAGTAGTCGACTGCTACTATAGCTGACCTAATCCAATGACTTCTGACAAGCCTGATTTGCGATCGTCACAACTCAACGGAACTCTGATCAATCGACTAACCAAGCCATCAATCGATTGCTCCAAGCAATCAGTCAACTTCAAATGTTTTTGTGCCCGTGTCCATTTAAAGCAGTCAATTGCCCTTCATGGTAGTCGACTGATGGACCAGTCGATTTCTCTCTCGAGTCGCACTGTGCTAAGCAATCAGTCTGAAAATCGAGCCACACTATGCCGAGCAATCAGCCTGAATGTTGAGCCACACAATGCCGAGCACTCAGCCTGAATGCCGAGCCACACAATGTCAAGCCACACAGTGCCGAGCACTCAGTCTGAATGTCGAGCCACACAGTACCAAACACTGAGTCTGAATGTCGAGCAACATAGTGCGAGTCAGCCATACCGAACCAATCGACTAGAAAAAATCTCCAGTCGACTGGAATAATTCAAGTATGATTAATTCACACTTGAAACCAAACACTCTAAACCTAGACTCAACTTTCTAGCTCTTCCTTCAGCCTTGCACCATCAGAATCCCTCCGAGTCTGTGACTCTTTCATCCTTGTGCTTGCCTTCAAAAGCTTCCCTTGATTTTGTCATGTCTTGGGTTTCTCCTTTTCCAAAGTCCACTTGGACTTTACGCCGCCAAGACTACATGCTTAGTCTTATGCTACCAAGACCTTGCCTTTGAACTTCTTTTGCAAGGGTCTGCTTGGACTTTACGCCGCCAAGACTACATACTTGGACTTATACTACCAAGATCTTCCCTTGGACTTTCCTTTCCAAAACTCATACTTGGACTTTTCTTTACCAAGTCTTCACACTTGGATTTTCTTGTCTCTTAACATATTCATGGTTAGATCACAAATATTGCCTAACTATAAATAATTATCCAAACATCAAATAAATAAATGCTTGGGGCATTGTTGCACCAACAATTTCTCCCTTTTTGATATTTGACAATCATTTAAGTTAGGTCTTAAAATATAAAAGCATCATATTGTTGAAGGATCGGTGGCCGGCTAGAGGGGGTGAATAACCCTCTTCGCGTGTACGGTGGAGTTCGCTCGTTCTTGATCGTCTACACTTAAGATTAGCGCAATGAAAATACTAAAACAATTAAGCAAATGCACAAGACAAAAGAAGGCAAACGCAAACACGAGGACATAATGTGGTTCACGACCCTTGCCGCTAATCCATAACCCGATTCGTTCCAGGTGAATCATGCCTAAACCTTCACTATTCTCTCCTTGGCACTAAGCAAGGTGAAACCTTTTCTTACAAAAACACTCCCTCTTTACAATATGATTGAAATAATAGCAAGAAAGAGGAGTAAAATCGTTTGGGCACTTTGGGGGAACTTTAGAGTAGAAGCATTAACCCCCCAAGATGACCCAAGGCTCCTTTTTATAGAGAAGAAGCCTTTCTTCCCGTTGGGCACTGAGCAGTCGACTGATGCAATCATCAGTCGACTGCTGTTGTAGCCATTGCCTCGCAACGACTTCATCCATGATAGATTTTAACCAATGACTCCCACATCAATCGACTGATCTTCCCATCAGTCGACTGATGGAGCCAACAGTCGAGTGGTCGACGACATCACTCGACTGCTCAAGCTTCTGTGCCCGAAACCCTCGATATCAATCGATTGCTCCCTTAGCGGATCGATGGAGCTGGAGCAATGATCGCCAAGAGTCGGCAAATGACTATTCGACGTGAACGACTTGAACACCAGTCGAGTCTCTAGTCGACTTGGAGCAGCCGACTGCCATATCATGGCAGTCGACTTAGAGAAGTTGACTGTCATATCATGGCAGTCAATTGATGTCGGGAAAATCCATCCGACACTTAGCTAATTGGCCAAGTTCACCTAAGAGCTACCCCAACCCGAGTTACAATCGCTCACTCTCATCTCCCTTGGAGTCCCTCGCCTTTGAAGTTCTCTTCATCTGGCCACGTCCCTCAGATGCGCCAAGCGTATGGCTTCGCATCGCCATCCTTTGTGTCTCGCCTTGAACTCTACTTCCTTCAACTTCACTTTAATGCTCCTCGTCCGACAGTCCCTCGGATGCACCAAGCGCACGACTTCTGCAATACATCTTTCACCAACTCAAGGACCGAGTCATGAGATGGTGAATCTTGCCAATGCTATCGTCAAGCCATCCATGTGCGAATTACTAAGTCATGCATGACTTCAACACACATATCAAATCCATAACAACATAACTTAAACCCTTTGCCACATACATCAAAACCACATCACATGAATTGATTACCCTAACACATATATCAAATAAGCAATAAATATACAATTCTAACTTAAATTCCCTTTTCTCCCCCTTTGACACACATTAAAAAGAGAAAAAGATATAGACAATAAGTTCATAAATGGGTAAGATTGGTTATGCCTTGAACTAAGGTATAAAATATACATAAAGCTCCCCCTTAATCCAAGACATAAGTTATCATGTGTAAATGATATGTTGAGCAAAGCAGAAAATCATAAATGAGAATAAATGCTAACTTTGCACCAACAATGAAACATATGCATTTAGGCTATGGGAATAGATAAGTTTCATGAAATGCTCCCCCTTAACCCTTGCATCAATCTAGTCCTATTCACCATATAACATATTACTGCTGCACTAATTCATATTATGAAGTTAGGACACTTAGGATTGAAGTCTAAGCATGGAAACAAGGCTAATTTATGAAGAAATTAGTGTAGCAGTCGACTGGATATTGAAATAGTCGACTTCCATTCCTGAAATGCAAATTTCAAGTTTTCATCTCAACTTTCAAAATGCATAAGTAATTCAAGAAAAGTCAAAAATTTACGAAATTTTGTGGACACATTTGTCATGTCATTATATATCAAGGAAAAATAATTTGAAAAAATATATATATTTTAGATTTTGAAATTGATACAACTTTAAAAACTAGCAAAAGTTTTAAAGTTTTTTAAAACTTTGTAACACTTTTGCCTACCAATTGAAAATTGTTTTTCAAAATATGATAAACATAGTTTAAAGTTTAAAAGATATTTTATTAGATATTTTCAATCATGTTCTTAGAGCTATGTGCACATCAATTGTACACAAGTCATCCCAATGATTGGTTCAATTAAGGATCAATATCTCTAGATGACACTTTGGTTCATAGTAATGCATCAAAACAAGCATGATGAACCAAGTGCATCTTTCCTAACATCTCACATGATGTTTAAGTGGCTCAATACAAAAATCATGGATTCTTAGGTGTTTTGTGAGATGCTATAAGGTATAGTCATAGGTGTTCTATACTCTACAAAGCACATTCCAAATTCTCTCCTAAGTGATGAAAAATCCGCTTCGGGGAGAGCCTTGGTAAAAATGTCGGCAAGGTTGAACTTAGATTTTATGTAGTTAAGTTCAATGTCCCCTGTTGCCACATGATCTCTAATGAAGTGATGCTTCACTTTAATGTGCTTGATCCTAGAGTGATGTACTGGATTTTTGATCAAATTTATAGTACTCACATTATCACAATAAACTTTAATATTGAAGTAATGTAGCTCATAGTCCTCTAGAGTGTGTCTCATCCAAAGCAATTGAGCTACACAATCACCCATGGCTATATATTCGACTTCGATGGTGGATAAAGCAACACAAGGTTGCTTCCTACTACTCCAACTAACTAGGGAGGATCTAAGAAATTGACATCCACCACTAGTACTCTTCTGATCCAATTTACAATCCGCATAATTGAAATCGGTGTACCCAACTAAGTCAAAAGACCTAGTTTTAGGGTACCAAAGTCCTACACTTAGTGTGCTTTTAATATATCTTAAGATTATTTTAACGACCACTAAGTGAGACTCTTTGGCACAAGATTGGTATCTTGCACACATACTTACTGCAAATAAAATATCGGGTCTACTAGCGGTTAGGTATAGTAGGCTACCAATCATACTCCTATAAAGTTTTAAGTCAATTGATTTACCTTCAAGATCATTGTCTATCTTAGTGTTGGTTGCCATAGGAGTGGATACTACCTTAGCATTTTCCAAATCAAAATTCTTGATCATTTCTTTGGCTTATTTGGTTTGGTAAATGTGAATTCCTTCATTAGTTTGTTTAACTTGTAGTCCTAAGAAGAAATTTAATTCCCCAACTAGACTCATTTCAAACCCATTTTCCATATTTTTGATAAAATCTTGAAGGAGGTCATCATTTGTTGACCCAAAAATAGATATCCTTTTGACTTTGACTTAATGAAAAGAGTTTGATCTACATGGCCCCTTTTAAAATCCTTAAAAATAAAGAAATTGATAATCTTTCATACCAAGCCCGGAGAGCTTGTTTTAACCCATATAAAGTTTTTCTAAGCTTATATACATGGTTAGAGTAATCAACACTCTCAAACCCAGGATATTGTTCTATATATACCTCTTCCTTAATAAATTTATTTAAGAATGTCAATTTCACATCCATTTGATAAAGTTTAAATCTCATGTGAGTGGCATACCCTAATAGAATTCTTATTGACTCTAACCTAGCAATCAATACATAGGTCTCATCATAGTCAAATCCTTCAACTTGATTGAATCCTCTTGCAACTAATCTAGCCTTGTTTCTAGTTATGTTCCCTTGATCATCCAACTTATTCTTAAAGACCCATCTTGTAGTAACAATAGTGCTATCATTGGGTCTATGGACTAGCTCTCATACTTGACTTCTCTCAAATTAAGCTAATTCTTCTTGCATTGCCAAAATCTAATCCGGATCAAGTAATGCATCATTAATTGATTTAGGTTCAATTTATGAGATGAGAGATACTTGACTAGTAGGAGCTTTATGGAAAGACCTAGTTCTTACTCCTTGGGATAGTTCTCCTACAACTTGGTCTAGGGGATGATTTTGATGAATTCTTAATGTTCAAGGAGGTGAATCAAATTGATTTAGATCATGGGTATTGTTTCTTTCATCATCGAAATCTCCTCTTCCTCCGCCTTGATCATTACTTCCTAGTCCTCCCCCTTGATCATTACCCTCTAAAGTTAGATTTTGAAGTCTTTGGGTAATGTTTTGATTTTTTATCATTAATATTTTTATCAATAGAGGATTTCCTAGGGTAAGTACTAGTAGATTCATCAAATTGAACATTAGAGGATTCCTTAACCTTTTGAGTCCTCTTGTTGTATATTCTATAACCTCTACTAGTGGATGAGTATCCAACTATGATTCCTTTATCTGCTTTGGACTCAAATTTTCCTAAATTGTATTTGGTATTTAAAATACAGACTTTACATCTAAAAACCTTAAAATAATGAATTGTAGAAATTGTGTCATTCCATAATTCAAAAGGTTTTTTACCTAAAAACCTATGGATTAAAACTCGATTTTGGATATAGCAAGTGGTGTTAACCGCTTCTACCCACAAGTAGCTAGATAAGGAATATGCATTAAGCATTGTCCTAGTCACTTATTATAGGGCACGATTTCTCCTTTCCGCCACCCCATTTTGTTGGGGTGTTCTAGGACAAGAGAACTCATGCTTGTACCCTTGTTCTAAGAAAAATTTTGAAAAGTTAGAATTCTCAAATTCTCCACCATGATCACTACGGATCCGGTTGATTTTGAGATTTCTTTCATTTTCAACCCTTGTGCTAAAATCTATGATTATTTCTAAGGTATCATTCTTATGTTTTATAAAGTAAACTCATGTATACCTAGAAAAATCATCAAGTATGACTAAACAATATTTACTGTCATTTAATGAAGAGATGATATGAAAATCAAATAAATCTAAATGCAATAACTCTAAGGGTAATGAAGTACTAGTTAGAGTTTTGCCCTTGTATGATGATTTTGATTGTTTTCCTTCTTGTCATACATCACACATTTTGTCTTTGATGTACTTCACTTTTGGTAGTCCTTTAACTAAATCCAACTTAGTTATCTTGGCAATGTTCTTCATGTTGATATATCCAAGTATTCTATGTCATAGTCAACCTTCCTCTTCTTTTGACATGAGACACTTAGTAGAAATATTAGTAGCATATGAAAGATCAACATAATAAATGTTTGATTTCCTATATCCAATTAACATGCAATCATTTAAGTTCTTATTTTTAATTAAGCATTTAGAGGATTTAAACTCTACCTTATAGCCTGCATCACAAAATTGACTTGCACTCAATAAACTAAACTTCATGCTTTCAACTAGTAAAACTTTGTGAATGACATTTTTGAGGGATACCTCAATTGTACCTCTATATAAGATCTTGAGCTTTCCAGTATTGCCAAATGACACCGTTCCCTTTTTAACATAATTGATTGTGGAGAACTTGCTCACATATCCGGTCATGTGTCTTAAGCAACCACTATCCACAATTCACATGCTTGGTCCACCTACCTAAACATTATGAAAAACAAAATATCTTAGGTACCCAAATGTTTGGACCGGTAATATCATTTAAAAACTTCTTTGGGACCCAAGCCTTCTTAATCTTACCCCTAATTGTTTCCTTTCTATTAATTAAGAAAATATATACTATTTCCTTATCCTTAGGCTTGTATTCTATGTCGGCCTTATTGTAAACGACTCTTTGGTCCCTAAGAATCATGTCAAGATATTTAGAGTCATTTGTGAACTTTTTTAAACATGTCTTTCACTCACTAACCTCATTCTTAAGTTTTTCATTTTCCTCCCTAAGCATGCATGAGTTATCACATAGAGGTTCTTCATTCCTAATTGTCTTAATTTCTACCTTCAAGTCCTTAATCCTAGATTTTGATCTATCCAAAGCATTTTTAAGGTAAGCAATAATTTTGTATAATAATTCTACTTTAGGGGAGTCATTTACCTCATCGTCACTAGATGATGATTCGTCACTTAATGAAGACTCTTCTTGTCTTGATGCTTCGAAGTTCTCTCCCAATGCCATGAGTGTCACATGACATGTGATATGACAAAGCTCATCATCGTCGGATGAGTCCTCCACACTTTAAGTGTCCCAAGTGGTTTGGGCCACTATAGTCTTCTTCTTCTTCTTCTCCTTCTTGTTCTTGTTCTTCATTTCTTTTTCTTCCTTCTTCTTTAGCTCAGGGCAATTTGGCTTTATGTGCCCCTTTTTATTGCACCCATGAAAAATAATATTAGGATTAAAATTTGGATTATAACTTGATTTACCTTTTGAAGATGTGAATATCTTCTTTACATCCTTGTGAGTCTTCTAGATTTTCCCGCTCACTTCTTGACGTAGTTAGCTATCTCGTTGGCCGACATTTCTTCATCACGACTTGATGCTTTATCCTCTGATTCAAATGAAGATGATTCTTCCTTCTTATCCTTCTCCTTCTTTCCTACAAAAAGAGCTAGACCTTTCTCCTTTGATGAAGTGTTAGTTTGCTCATGCAATTCAAATTTAAAAAATAATTCATCTAATTTAACCAAAGAAAGGTCCCTAGAAACTTTAATGGCATCAACCATTGATGCCCATAAGGTGTTCCTAGGGAAAGATTGAAGAACATACCTTATTAGATCCCGGTTGTCTATTTTCTCACCTATGATATGGAGTCCGTTGACGATCTCCTTGAACCTTTCATGCATTTGACTTATGGTTTCGTTGGTTTTCATGGAGAAGGTTTGAAGTTGACCTATCAATAGATCCCTCTTGGCTCTCCTTGATTCCATTGACCCTTCATTTAGCTCGATGAGCTTCTCCCAAAACTCCTTTGAGGTGTTGAAAGATTCAACCTTGTTAAATTACTCCTTTGATAACCCACATTGAAGTGTGGCTATCGCTTTGCTATTTGCTTGAGCTTTCTCATACATCTCCTTTGTCCAATCCTCGATTGGAATGAGTGTTGACCCTTCATTTAGCTCGATGAGCTTCTCCCAAAGCTCCTTTGCGGTGTTGAAAGGTCTAACCTTGTTAAATTGCTCCTTTGATAACCCACATTGAAGTGTGGTTATCGCTTTGCTATTTGCTTGAGCTTTCTTGTACATCTCCTTTGTCCAATCCTTGATTGGAATGGGTGTTCCAAATCGATCCACCGGTTCTTCGTATCCCTTGACAACACTAACCTAATTTTTAATAGCATTTATCAAAAAATACTTCATCCTACCTTTCCAATAAGCGAACTCGTCGCCGTCAAAGAGTGATGGTTGCACGATGCTATGCCCCTCTTGAAAAACCATTGTGATGCCATGGTTGATGGTTAAATCTTCCAAGCAATCCGGACTCTGATACCACTTGTAGGGGATCCTTGAATGACTATAGGGGGTGAATTGTCTCTTTCGATTTCTATTAGATGTTAGCGGAAGCAAAAACAATAATGCAAATAAGAATGAAATCAAAAGACAACAAAAACAATGCTAACGCGAATGTTTAACGTGGTTCAAAGATGACACTCCTACTCCACGGTAATCCGTAAGGTGAATCAACTCTAACAAGTCTTCACTAAAATCTCCTTTTGATGATCACACCAAGGTGGAGAAATCTTCTTACAATCAATTCTTCTTCTTATAATATGATGGATTTAGGTTTAGGAAGAAAAGGCTAAGAATACTTGAAACCATAGAAGAAAACTTGAAGAGCTCAGGATGGACGTTTAGAATGAAAGAATTAACTCTCTCAAGCTCCCCAAGGCCTCTCTTTATAGAGAAAGGCTGATTCTGCCCATTGAGCCCGATAGCAGCCGACTGCTGCTGTAGCTGACCTAATCCAACAACTTCTAACAAGCCTGATCTACGGTCATCACATCTCAACGAAACTCTGATCAGTTGACTGCTCATACCATCAGTCGACTGATCAAACCATCAATCGACTGATCCAAGCAATCAGTTGACTTCAAATGTTTCTATGCTCATGTCCATTTAAAGTAGTCCACTGCCCTTCATGGCAGTCGATTTCTCTCTCAAGCCGCACTGTGTCGAGCAATCAACCTCAAAGTTGAGCCACACTGTGTCGAACAATCAGCTTGAATGTCGAGCCACATAGTGCCGAGCACTTAGCCTGAATGTCAAGCCATACAGTGTCGAGCACTCAACCTAGATTCCAAGCCAACAGTACCGAGCACTCAGTTTGAATGCCGAGCCACACAGTGTCGAGCACTCAATCTGAATGCCCAACCACACAGTACGAGTCGGCCATACTGGACCAGTCGACTAGGAAAAACCTCCAGTTGACTGGAATACTTCAAATATTATTAATTCACACTTGAAACCAAACACCCTAAATCTATACTCAACCTTCTAGTTCTTCCTTCAGCCTTGCGCCTCTAGGATCCCTCCGAATCCGTGACTCATTCATCCTTGCGCTTGCCTTCAAAAGTTTCCCTCGGTTTCGGATTTCTCCTTTGCCAAAGTCTGCTTAGACTTTATGCCGTCAAAACTACATGTTTGGTCTTACACTGTCAAGACTTTGCCTTTGAACTTCCTTTGCCAGGGTCCGCTTGGATTTTACGCCGCCAAGACTACATGCTTGGGTTTACGCTACCAAGATCTTCCCTTGGACTTTTCTTGTCAAGACTCACACTTAAACTTTTTCTTTATCAAATCTTTACACTTGGATTTTCCTGTCTCTTAACACATTCATGGTTAGATCATAAATATTGTCTAGTTATAAATGATTATCTAAACATCAAAATAAATAAAAGTTTGGGACATTGTTGCACCAATATTCCATCAACTATCAGAATATATCAGAGAAGTACTCGTGGTTCAGTAGTTAAGTCTGACACGTGGTTGCGTTGTCCTTGTAAGATCGATCCAATTCAAAGACGTATTCCATTCGAGAAGATAAACTTCCGATTCATATTCGATTTAAGAACATTTGTTCAATTTTTTTCAAAATTTAGAATAGAATTGGTCTCGGTACAGAACAGAACTACATTAACTTATAAGATGTCATATCATTCTAATTACCGTTGTACTGCGGCCTTAAGTTTTCGTTTAGAAATTTTAGAATCTTAGATGCTGCATCTTCCCTAACACTCTCATGAGTCAATCACACACAATTAATGAAAAATGACTCCTTTCATCTAAAAGACACGCCATTCATTAATTCATCATATTACATTCATTCAATTTTTTTTAATTGGCACCTACTAATCCTAGGATGAACTGTCCAATCTCACAGAATTTTTTTACCGACCATTTAAATAAATTGAGAAACACTCACAATGAATAATTCAACAGTCTAGTGTTTATAAATTATCATTCTATTTAGAAGAAAATTCTCATAAATATACTGAAATTAAGAATCAACTCTTGATGTTTGATATTATATTCATTCATTGCACAAAGACATGGAAGAGAGAACAAAAAATCAACCTAAGGGGCATGATGAAATGACAAAAGCGACAAAACATCCCACAGAAAAATACAGTACAATCCTCTGCTGAGACAATGTTTGACGATGAATTTCAAAAAAATTCATAGAGATGACTCTCTATGTAAAAGTTTATTCGACGGATGAAGTAAAATTTTAATATTGGACAATATTTCAGGAATGATGTGACTGTGAAGTCTAGACTGGACTATCAAATTGTGAGTATTTTTCTGATATATTCAAATGGTTAGTAGAGATTTCCAGGGCTCAGATCTATTCCAATTCAAGTGTGGAAAAAGCATTTTTATAGGATCATGGGACTTAACGATCACCTCTAAAAATTAGTCGGGCCCAAAAAATCAAACATCACAGTACCAATTAAAAAAAGGATACACATAAATCGAAAGGAAAAAATAAATTAAATCAAAAGAAGAAGAAATTGAAGCGCTCCTAAAGTTCAATGCAGTACAAGTGTGCATGGTTTCCAAAAGGGAGTGAAACCAGAGCTTCAGCTCTCTGCCATGCAACTTTGTTGGCACCTCCCGGCGTACATTCTGATTCACCGCTGGCTCTGCATCAAAAGACACAAAAATAAAATGTATATAATATAATATTATGTGTTTATATCAATACATATACAGATTGAAAAGACTAATTGACTTGTCATTGTCCGTCGATATGCGCGCCAAATCTTGCACCCATGCAACCTCCTACAGTGCGACGGCGACGACTGCTACTTGGGTCTGAGCCTTTCCAGTGTTCAGTTGAGAGAGAGATTTATTGTATTATTTTTTAAAAAATTTAAAAATATATATATTTACTGTATTATTTACCTCTAGTAACTTTAAATGATATGTGTGTTTTTATTATATATACCTTTGATATTGTGTCGATATATAATTTGTAATGGAATTATGTCAAAATAACATATTTTTTTAATGATACATATATTATATGGTTTAGTTATATTCGTGGAGAATTTTGCGGTGTCAATAATTATATTGTGGTTAGGGGATAGTGAAAAAATAATAATTATATTCTTTGGTGTTTTAATTATTAAGAAATATCTACTAATATCCCATAAATACTATTAATTTGGATTAAACTTAGTCTAACAATATTTAATTAAAATTATATAGTTATTCATGAAAAAGATTTTCAATTTAACAAATTGAACATTGTTTCAAAAAAATTATTGTGATTAGAAGATTTATAAGACTTATTTGATTTGTAAAAGAAATAGTTATGATAATGATTTAACATACAAGATTGTGTCAATTTATAAAACATACCAAGAGTTATTTTCTTTATTGTTCATTAATTTATAAAAAAAAATTGAAAGTAATTTTTACAAAGTACAGAAGCAATCACTTATATATACTCTCATGCTAGAAAAACTTAGCCCCCAGGGCAAATTCAGATGGCTAACGCAATCGTATTAAGGCTTGAAAGGATAAATGGTCGATTCTTGGAGGTGACAACCAAGCTACCGATGACTCTGTATTTCTGCGCTAGCCACTTGGGATCTGATTTACCCCCTCCATACGTAAGGCCAGCGGTGGTGGAGGGTCACTAATGTGATGGCTCCATATTTTCTCATGCTAGAAAAACTTATGTCTCTCCTAAATATTAAAAAAAAAATCCTCTATTCTTAAATTACTCTTGTCCTTGTTTGTCATCTTTCTCTTTCGTAAATTATCAAAGACTCATACAAGTAACAACAATAACTGACAATAATAAGAGTAAAGTGGAGAAATATCATGTCCTCCCCCCTCTCCCCGGCATAGTGCACTGATAAAAACACTCAATGATTTTTCAGATCACCAAGGTTTGATTCTCTCTCGAAGCGGACTTGAAACGTTTGACTCTAGATGTGAATCCCTTCCAAATTCACCCAATGGATGAATCAAAGGAGGAAGACTAATCCGGCAAAGTTTGGATATCTAGATCGTAAAAATAATAATAATAAAAGTGGAGAAATACAGTCGACTTGTAAGGACAATGTGAGTGCATACAAATAAATGATTGTCATGAAGTCTAATAAATTAATTAATGTGCTTGCTTCACACTTCAATAGATCGATAGATAGAATCCAATTAACAAAAGAACTCAACCGACTTAATTATCTTCGAGATTACCATACTAAACTTATTCTCTCCATCAATCCTCACTCCTTGTTCTCGTCAAGGTTGGGCTTGATATGAATGCTAGGGAACTGTGCCCACTACAACACAAAAAATTAGTGAAATAAGCAAAAACAAAAAAAAATAATTTCCATATCTATCAAATACAATTCACATGAATATTTTTTCACTTATTGAGTCCAAGTTAAAGAGGAGATGCTGACAAAACTACCAAAGTGAAAAAAAAAAACAATTCGATCATTAATCATGGAGGATAATAAATACATCACACTTGAGAAAAGGAATCACATAATCTACCTAAAACTCATCGTATTTGTGGTTAATGAGTATCCAATAAATAGATAAGAAGTTTGAGTTGTTTTGTAATTAGTTATTGATGCAAACTGAAACAAAACAAGGGTTTAGCGATGTCAAATTAGAATGGTAATATAGGGACCATTTATACACTTAATCCTAAAACTAGTGGCCAACTATTTCATCTCCGAGTTTATTTAGTGTACACGACGCATGTAAAATTTATGATCTAATCAAGATGTTTAATTGGATCAATATTCATGGTTATCAAATTATATTAGACTTAGCATAAACATGCTAAGTGTTGGAAGACCACTACTTTGATCTTTATATGATATCAGCTAATGATAATTTATAGATGAATTTGACTTGATTTTGATAGAGAAAAAAATTCTTTCATATTTCTCACTAGATCATTATCCTTCTTTACAGAATACACCCTTCCTTTTAATAATGTAAAAAAAAAAAAAAAAACACATCCCCTTATATTTTATAACTTATACTCAATACCTGGAAATTTGAAGCAAATACACAATCATTTTGTAGTTTCTTGGGCAAGTTTTAAAGGTACCTTATGTTTGCCTAAAGGACATTATTAATATTAATAATATCTTTTATAATTATTAATATTAATCATATCTACTTACATTTTTTGCTGCTGAACTGAAAGCTTCCTTGTGGCTAATCATTGGATTGTTTGCCTTTATCCTTCTAATTTCTTCCCTGAAGAAAACAAGAAATCTAAAAGAATCATCAGATTTAATATTTAATGATGTTTGATATGGCAAAAAGAAAAAGTTATGGGAAAAAATTCTTTTGGATTTTTTTCTTAAAATTTTAATTTGGAAGCTTAATTAATTACCTGATAAATCTGTTATATGCAGAAGGAACACGTTGTTTCTTTTCAGGAGGAGCTGTTTAACCAAAAAAAAAATTAATATATATATAATAAACAATTTAAATTTAGATTTTTTTTCCTTTTGCAAAGAATTTCTAATCATTTATTGAATAAAAGAATCTTGATAATAGATTTACTTTTTTTCTAATTCAATAAATTTTCATTAAAAAATTTAGTGATTAATTTTTCTAGTAGATTTATCAATACAATATTGATGTACAATTTTTTCATCATTAATTGATACTATATATTGCATAATATTATCACTAAATCATACAATAATGACATAAATGAAGCAATCAATATCAATGAAGAAACTTGACTTCTACATATGAGTATCGTGATCTTACGACGAACAAGTTTAGTTTGTCCTTGATCATTCTGAGTCTGATTGCATTTGGATGATGATGAGCCATACTCCATCCAATTTCCTCGAGGTTCGTCGCCGCAAACCTGTAGTTTAATTTCCTCTCCACCAAATAAATATGACAATTTTTCAAGTAAACTTTTGCAAACCTTAGCACATATTTAATTTCTCCTTTGAGTTCTTCCTAAATGAGATTCATTTTGGACTACTAATCATCGTTAGATGAAATGTTACCAAAATTTTACAAACTCAATGCATTTGCTATCGACTAAGCTACCGTATAGACATATCGAAAAAAAACACCCTAATTAAATCAATTAACATATGCACAACAAGAAAGACTAAAAATTCTTCATATAAATGAAGTTAAACCTGGAGATCATGAAGAGGTGGAGTTTGCTGCAACGACTCCAAATGCACAGAAAGCAAATTTGAGCAGTGGCCACATCTCACTGTTACTGTGTTGAAACCTAGCCTATTGCTTGGCACACTGACCTAGAAATTAATCAAGCAAAGTATATCATTATTTAAACAAAAACTAAAATATTAATGACTTCAAAATGTAAAAATCCATCTAAAGTAGTAAGACAAACTTTATATAATAAGTTAATTAGTCTTCCTTAACTATAGTAATAACTCAAAGTTTTGACATACTACTTTTAGGTCTACTTGAGGTTTGAAGTCTGAGAACTATAACAGATGGATTATTATACATTTTCAAGCAAACTAGGGCACAAAACATATTAAACTCAGTGTTTCTTTAGCTTCCATGAAGCATTGAACTGTGGTATGTATCTAAGAGATCTCTATGACAAACCTAAAGATCTTGAGAAAAGAAAATAACAACACCTTTAATTTGTTGAGTAGAATAATGAAAAGAGGGACTTGTCTCTTTGTCGATCAGTCTCCTTGTCAAGTTCAAGAAAATGGAGAAGATAATTAAGGATGGCAAAAAGAGGAGAGAGATTAAGATCAGAAACTCATTAAATAAGAAGGGCTGAAAATACAGTAAGGAGATTGCAGTAGCCTGAAAAAGACAGTGAGTAGATTTACTTGGCTCTAACTCAAAAAGATGAGACAAGGAACCCTAAAAATGGCTGCAGCTTTAATTCCATCAATAATTGCAGTACTCTGACCAGTTCAACCCCCTTTTCTTAAATTTCTTTACCCTTCCGGCTAGCTTCTTGTTATTGCAAACATGTAGCACCGATAAAGAATTAGTAAATGCTAACCAAACCAAAAAAAAAAAAAGAAAAGAAAAGAAAGGAAAAGAAACTCTAAAGAATTATAAATTCATTTCAGAAACGAAATAACTTATGCTTTTGAAGAAATATTATAGGTTTGCTGAAAGTATTGGCATAGATCTTGTCAACCAAAGTAGGTATCTGAATTCTAGGGTTTAGATTCACATATATAGAATATATATGATAGATATTTAACAATCTTTGGGAGATGCAACTCCTAATTAAAGTTTTTTAAAGTACTTTTTTATTATTATTTCTCAAAATATGTAAAAAAAAACTAAATTCAACTGAAAATGGAAAAAAGATTTAATATATCTTAGCCAAAAGCCTAATTCAGTGCTAATACATTGAAAAAAAAAAATCAAAGCTCCTATAGTACATGTGCTTGGCATTCATGTCTAGAAAAATAAGATCATCCATAGATCTTTATGTCAGATCACCAATATTATATTTTTTTGTTCGAAAATGCCATGAAAAATAAGATCCTTGACCAAAATCAAATGAAATAAATATTAATTTCTACAGTATAACTAAAGCAGATCGATAGGACACTGTTGAAATAGCTAACCACTAACAGAAAAATATATATTAGTCATCACTAGTTTAATGCATTTTCTTAAAAGAATCAAGTATAACTAACTACATAGGAAAACATACACACAAATATACTTCTGACCTCTTTCTTATAATTTATATGATGTATAAATGAAATATAAATGTATACATATATTCTACCACGAGAAAAGTGTTGCAGAAGTTGCAATGCACATAGCAAATGTGCTCCGGGGCAATATTGAGTTGGGACATTTCTAATGATCTGGATCTCTGCATTATGTTGCAAAAGGAGGAAGACGAGGAGGAGGAGTGAATTGTGAAGAAGAGGAGGAAAGCAAGGAGGAGGATAAGTAAAATGATGAGTTTATAAATAGGAGAAGAGATGGATTGCTTTCTTGATCTTAAATTTGTTGTGGTTTCATTGGGAGATAACAAACAAAAAGGAAGGTGTGAGTGGGGACTAACTCATTACTTGAGATCTCATGGAGTGTGAAGAAGCTAAGCCTCATGATCACCTAAAGGGACCTTCTTCAGGTCGATGAGGAGAGAACAGAGGTGGATTTACATGGTGGTGATGATGATGTGTGCATCTAGGGTTAAATGAATGAGTGGGAAGGAATCCATTTGGTGTCTTTCTTTTTAGAAATTTCACTTTTGTCCTAAGAGTTTTGGAACATTTTCTCATTGCACCAAGAATTTAAGAGTATTGTTAGGCTCCTATATATAGTTTTGAACAATGGCGAATTTAGATTAAAATTTGAACGGGTGCTCAATGAAATTCGACGGTGATTGACAGAGGTACGGGGCTAGTGGTCGACGACCAACAGAGGAGGACTACCTTTACCTCCTAGAAAAAGGGATACTTCCGCACACCCTCGCCCACCTCTCTCCGCCATTGATTTTGAAGATCATTTCACTTTACCTGGATTTTTCCCATTACGATATCTCTGTCAACTTCTTTTATTAAAACTGAACTAAACTACCTAGTTTTGGCATGTTTTCAGTAGTATTTAGAAAAACCTTAGTCCCATCTTACTTTGGAATATTCAAAATCTTTCAATTTAGTTTTAAATTTTACTACTAAATTGATAAACCGAACTACTCCAGTCATCAAAATCTAAGAGTGCATCACCCCACGATAACTCTAAATGGTTTTTTTCAATGCTCCAAGCCATGTATCCAAGGCAGCGAGGTCCCAATAATTGTTGCGTATCACACTGCAAGAAAACATCAACTTAGTGATGAAAATAATTCATAAAAAATTTGTAATGAAAAAATAAATCATACACTGTCAATTAGTGATGAAATTTGTAACAAAAAAGATTTCGTCACAAAAATAGTAATAAAAATATTTTCGTCATGAAGTTTGCAACAAATAAATTTTCATCGCAGTGTGTCGCAAAATTTGCGATGAATTTCACTTTTGTAATAAAATTTAATGACAAAATAAAAAATCATGGAAATTTTTACGATGAATTAGAAATTCAACATGACTTTTGAGACGAAAGTGAAATCATGGCAAAATTTTACAATGAAATTGAAATTCTTCGCAAAAATTTATCAGTGGAGTAAAATTTGTAACGAATTCTACATTTGTTGCAAAAATTTGTGATAAATTAATTTTTCGACACAAAATTTTCTCACGAATTTCATTTTCATCGCAAACTTTTGCGATGAATTTTATTTTCGTCACAATTTGTTTGACAAATTTTATTTTCGTCATAAATTTACCACGAATTCACTAAAAAAGTGATTTTGCAATGAATTTTGAATATAAATCCGTTGCAAAAAAATTTTGCAATGACATTTGCAACCCAAAATTTTTTGTTGCAAATAAGTCATCGTAAAATTTTGCACCAAAAAATAAAAATCCGCCGCAACTTTTATGATGAATAAATATTTCATCACAAAATTTATTGCAAACAAGCGACTAACTTTGCAACGAATATAAATTTGTCATAGATATTTGCAATAAAAACTAATTTTCGTCACAAATATCTATCATAAAAAAATATTCATTGCGGATTTGGTGATGAAAAAGATTTTCGTCACAAATTTCGATAAATATGCGTGGTGGCTATTTATCATATTTTGCAATGAAAATATTTTTCGTCGTCAAATTTGCAATGAAAACTATGTTTCGTCGCTAAATTAGTGATGAAAATTTTTTAGTTGCCAAATCTACGAAGAAAAGTATGATTTGCCTCCGAATCTGCGACGGAAAAAAATTTCGTCCAAAGTCGAAAAAAAGTGTTGAAACCACGACAAGAGTACCGTCTAACAATCTGTAAATAAAATTTATGATGAATCTGCTTTCCGTTGCAAAGTCTGGTCCATCAGTTGACTGCATGTGACTATCAGTCGACTATCATAAGACCAGTTTGTTGGTGCAATCGACCCAGGTCATGATTGATCAGACTCGAGTGAAACTCGAGTAAGGTTTTAATATTTGGCAATTAGTTTGTTAATTGGTTTGATCATATGTTGGTTATATGACTAGTGAATGATTGAGATATCCAAGGTCATATGAGGAAAATTATTATGAGGAAATTGTTGGAGCAATCGGTCTCAGGTTAAGGTTTACCAAACTCTAGTGAGACTCGAGAGGAAGTTTAAGTATGGATACTTGGCAAGGAAAGTCCAAGATTGGATTCTTGGCAATGGAGAAGTCCAAGTATAAATACTTTGCAAGGAAAAGTCTAAGTGTGGAGTCTTGGCAAGGGAAAGTCCAAATATAGATATTTTGCAAACAAAAAGTCTAAGGGTATAATCTTTACCGTATAAGTCCAAGTGTGTAGTCTTGGTGGTAAAAGTTCAAGTATGAATACTTGACAAAAGAAAAGTCCAAGGGTGTAGTATTTACCATGTAAGTCCAAAGGTGTAGCATTGGCAACGAAAGTCAAAGTTTTGAGACTTGGTAAAGGAGACTCGTTAGCATGACATGGCCGACGGAAGCACTTGAAGGCTAAGGCCAAGGGTGAGGAGTCGTGGAGTTGAACCAAGGGCTTGAGATTGATGGATTTGGCTTGAAAGCTTAGGTCTAGGATAAGGGTACCCAATAGCATGACATAGCCGATGGAAGCACTTGAAGGCTAACGCGAAGGGTGAATGAGTCATGGAGGACTCGGATGGACTCTGAGGGCGTGAGACTGATGGAAGTGGCTAGAAGGCTTAGGTCTAAGCTATGACTGAGTGTTAGGTATAAAGGGAGCATACTTGAGTTAAACTTCACTTTTTGAGGTTTACCAATCGATTGGTGGTATTGATCAGTCGACTGATCGAATGTTCGACACTTAGGAGGCCTAGTTGACTCGGGTAGTCGATTAGGGTTATGACCCAGTCGACTGGTGCGTAGTCAATTGTGGCTCGACGGTTGAATATGGCTTTAGTAGTCGACTGATGGGTTAGATCAGTCGACTAGAGTTAGTGGACAAAGACAGAAGGTTTCGTAGTCGACTGCTGAATCGACTAATAGCTTGGCAGCCGACTGATGGTAATGACAGTCGATTGCCCGAGTATCCATTAGGTGAAAGCCAACGTGGATTAGTCCATTCTGAGACAACGACATTGTGCCTAGTCGATTGGTGGGTAAGGCTATTCGACTAGGTGGCAAAAAATCAATCCGACGTGAGACATTATAAGGAGCTCGAGAAGGAGGAAAGGGCAGCGATTTTGAGGCGAAGTGTTGTTGCATTTTAGATCTTCAAAGGCATTTAAAGAAACCAAATCATCAATCAAGCAAAACTTACTTCTTATAAAGTGTTTTAGTTCTTTGTTTTGTATTTCATTCATATTCTTGTATTTGGTTGTTTGTAGCTTGTTGTAAGTTTCATATTGTAAGAAGTTTCTCCACCTCCAGTGTCATACTGAGAAGGAGAAGTTCATAGTGAGGAGAGATCACTAGAGCACCATTATAGAATAGGAACTAGGGTTCCGAACCAAGTAAAATAATGTGTTGTGCATGTGTTGTGTTTTCTTGTGTGTATTTATACTTGTATTTTGTATTTCGTTATGCTAATGCTTTGTAGACAAGAACACGACGCGAACGCAATCGACGTAAATCAATCGACGCTATTCACCCCCTCTAGCGCACCAATCAATTAGCATCGAAAATATTTTTAGTTGGCAAATATGCAAAGAAAAATATGTTTCGTCGCCAAAGCAGGAAAAAAAGTGTCGAAACTACAGCCAAACCATCCAATAATACGTAAATAGAATCTGTGACAAATCTGATTTTCGTCGCAAAATTTGATCCATCAATCGAATGTCTGTGACCATTAGTCGATTGTCATAGGACCAGTTGACTAAAAAAGAATATGTGACTTGCTACAATATCATCAATCGACTGACATCTTCCACCAGTCATTTGTTGGATCCCATCCTCTCCACCAACTGAATATTAGTCGACTGATAGTTTAGGATAATTGACTGATACTCGATTGATGTAGAGAATCACTTAGAGTAATCAACTAGTGGAAGGCGCCAATCGATTGATGATACAGTAGCAATTCATAGAACCTTTTTTAGTCGACTACAAATCTACTAGTCCTTTGGTAGTCGGCTGATGGCCATAGACAGTTGACTGATGGACCAGATTTTGTGATGAAAAATTATTTTCGTCGCTAAATCTACGATGAAAATTTTTTTTCATTGCCAAAACTACGACGAATCATGTTTTTATCGCAAAATCTAGAAAAACAAAAAAAAAAAGAGATCCACGACTTGATTGTAGAACCTGTTGTTTATACATATTATTCCAAATTTTACAACCTAAACATCTAAAATAACTCAATAATAAATCAACATCTAACCATCTAAAATAATTCACACATCAAATTTCATAAACATCCAATCATCGAAATGCAACAATTCAATGTATGAAACTTAATACAAAGCATACAAAATATAACAAGTCAATTAATATTTAGATATAACAATTTTAAACATAATCATCATCGAAAAATTCATCATCATCGTCATTATTACAAGTATTAGTAGGAGGAGATCGAGAAGGAGGAATTTGACTTAAAGCAGAGGATAATTGAAGATGTTGTATGATTATCATCTGTTGTCTGCAAAATTCATTCATCTGATCAATTAATTCTTTGAATTCTTGATCATTTTGCCTTTGTAATGTGCGGACATCTTCAAGTTCATTATCCTTTTGCACTAATAACTCATTTAAATGGCTACCCTCTTCATTCAATTGATTTATTTTTTCTCTTACTGTCGATGACCCCAAAGAAGATGAACCAGTGACTTTACAAGTTATGCTCAAAGAACTCAGTCTAAGTATTCTTCGACCTTTCGGTCCGCTAGTTGCTTCGATCCATAGATTCATATTTCCAATAGATGACTCAGATTCGACAACGCCATCATTTGCACCTGAATTTTTTTATGCTCTCATCATATTTCTCCTGTATTGTAACGAAAAAAATCAAATCATATCAAAATGAATTGAAATTTTTGAAATTACAAATTTTCATTGTTCTAACTCTCTCCCCATTTCATATCTTGTCTTTCTTTAAAAATATGTGAGTGAAAGTGTCTATGAATAATGACTCACACCATATTTCCTTGGTATAAAAAATATCGTTATAAATAAAAAAATAGTGTGGATTAGATTAAAAAATTAGGATTTGAAAAAAATTACCAATCGATGTCTATGTTTATCGATATTGATTGAGCCTCATGCATACGTCACAGACATAACACCAGAATTATAATCTTAATTTTTTTTATTCTGTTCACTCCTTTGTTTGCTATCCTCGGATTTCTAAGATTTAATAATCATATTTCAATTCTGCTCGATTATGCAATGTGACTTTTTTAATCCTAGCCTTCGCATGACTTAGTATGTTTTTGATGTGATTGTCACACTTTTTCTTAAAAATCCTCCTTATCTCTAATGTTTCACTATCCTCTTAAGTAAATATCCGCTGCAATGGAGAAAATTTAATTGATTATATTAATTATATTTTTATATATAAACTAATTGGAATAACTTATCTTGAACTCATTCCACCATAGATTTTTTTTCCTTCTAGAGTACTCGTATAAGTCATCAAAACTCCACCTTTGATTTGTTGCTGATATAATTGTAAAAATTTCGAATAGAGAGTACCATCACTGGTGGAAGCAATGTATGAGTTGATCAATAGAATCCTTTATGTATGTGTCGATCACCTGAAAGACGAACAACAATACGAAAAACCTAAAGAAGATGAAACATTAAAATTGTACACTTTATATAAGCCAATAAAGGGGGGCTACACGAGGACAAAAACCCCCCGGGGGGAGGGTGACGCCTGCGGAGTGGGGCGACCTCCATATGGGGGGGGGGGGGGGGGTCGACACGGGGCGGGGAAACACCCGCACAAGGGACGAAGTCCTCACAGGGAACGAAGTTTGAGGGGGGCAGGCCACACTCGACGCCCATGTAGGGGGAGTGACGACCGCGTGGGTCGTCACCCCTATGCAGGCCAAGGGCACAACAATGCCTGTGCAACTCGAGTGTGATGCCTTGCACGGGGGCGATGCCCATGCGGGACGAGGTGACTCCTGTCACCACCGCACTGATCCAGCAATCCATCACTGGATCTACACAGGTCCGATGGTGGATCGTTGGATTGAGAGTGATGGAGGAGAGGTACATTCGCCGACAACGACAATAACAGGATGATCATGAGAAGGAAAGGGGGAAGAATTATATGTGACTTCTGTGACAAAATAAATTTCATTGCAAAAAATGTTACAACTTTGCGATGAAAGATAAAATTCATTGCAGATTTTGAGATGAATTTCATATTTGTTGCAAATTTAGCGATAAATTTTCATATTCATATCGAAATTTGTAATGAATATGAAATTCATCACAAAATTTGCGATGAAAGATGAAATTTATCGCAGATTTAGCGATGAATATGAAATTCATTGCAAACTTTCATTTTGTAATCCCACAAAAATGATTTGTATTTTTTTTGCCAAATAATTGAAAATTTTTTATTAAAATATTTCGTCACAAAATTTGTCAGAATATTTGCAATGAATTTTGGATTCATTGCAAAATTTGCAACGAAAATGGAATTCATCCCAGAGTTTGCATCGAATCCTAATTTCATCGTAAATTCTGTAACGAATTCATATTTCGTTGCAACAATTTTTGTTTTTCATTGGAAATTTGGTGACAAAAGTTAAATTCATTGCAAACTTAGCGACAATATTTGTGACAAAATTTAACTTGTTGAAAATTTGACATTAAATATATAGTTTGTTGCTATTTTTTTCAATAAAATCTATTTAGTTGCAAATTTCGTTACTAATTTACGACGATTTATTAATTTGTCACCAAATTCGTTGCATATTTGTAATGAATTTTTTTCGTTGCTAAAATTTATTTATTTTTTAAGAATTCGATGACAAAAAAATTTCGTCATAAATTTTCAATTATTATCCGAAACACGGTCACTTTTCGCTCAAAGCCTTGAGACTATTCCAAACGTAAAATTTTGCAACGAATTTCATTTTCATTGCAAATTTTACAATGAATTATATTTTCGTTGTAAAAATTTATGACGAATTCCTTTTTTGTTGCAAAATTTACAACGAAAATATAATTTATCGTAAAAATTTCTAACGAACTCCATTTTCATCGTAAAAATTACGATGAAATTAATTTTCATCACAAAGTTGCCATGAATTCTGCGACGAAAAAATTTCATCGCAAAATTCCAATTATATTCCCATCCACGGTCAATTTTTGCTCACAACCTCTCCCTCTTCCCCCTGCTAACTTTCCCTCTTTCCCCCCCCCCCTCCTTCCCTCCCCCTCCCCCCCCTCCTTCCCTCTCTCTCTCTCTCTCTCTCTCTCTCTCACACACACACACACACACACTCAAAATCCGATGATTACATCATCAGATCTGCCAATGCACGATGGGCAGTGCCCTTGTTCGACCTAGCGATGCAGTTGGGGTGGGGGGTGGGGGGGTGTAGCCGAGCGGTGGGGGTCGACACCACCCCTACATAACTTGGTCGTGTGTTGGGGGTGCCACCCCCTGTAAGGCAGAGGGAGGAAGACACCCACACGATGGCAGTGCAACCTATCGTCGAAGCTCCAACAATCCCTATCGTCATCTTCGTCCTCTCCACCATTCTCCAACGGCTGGTGGAGTGCAACAAGGCGAACGACTGCAACACAACATCGTCGCCTACCTCAAGCACATATTGTGCTACTCCGGATGCAACCTCTCCTGCTACGTCGTCTCCTACATCTACCTCGACTGTGTTGGATCGAGAAACGCTAGAGGGGGGTGAATAGCATTTGAAAATCTTTCTTTTCATCATTTAAAACAAAGTGTGCAGCGGAAAACTCGAATACAAAATGAGAAAGACAACTTTATTTTTACTTGGTTCACAACCAAATGGTTGCTAGTCCAAGGCCCCGCGATCCTAGATCGCTTCCGATGGGCAATCCACTAAAAGGTCTCTTCCTCGTTAGAGGTAAGAGACAACGATTACAAAAGGAATATAGAGGAAGAGGCAACAAGCCTACTTCTCTTCTTAGCAATTAAAAGCACAAGAAAAGAATAATAACTACGAAAGAAGCTACCGACTTAAGAATGTGAAGTTGTGCATGTTTTCGGCGTTACGACGGCATTGCGTTGTCGAAGAGAGCTTGGATTCGTTGGAGCAATTTGGGAGCCTTTATAAATGATAGAAAGAGGTGAATTGCTTACCCTTTTATAACCCTTTGAGTCATATCTCGTTGAGATCCAGATCTGGGTCAAACCTCCACATCACCTCACTTTTGATGGATCTTATCTTGACTCTCTTTGAAGTGATCAACTTGACTAACAGTCAACTGATGCCCCACAACAGTCGACTGATGGTAGTTTAGTCGACTATCATTTACCTCCAATCGACTGATAGTTGGATAACTCACCTATAATACACGGTTAGCACAAGAATCTTTATTGATGGAAAATTCAACGGTCTTTTACCGTCCGACTTCGACTTAGATCTTTCTCCGAAAGTCCTAGTCGGATCGTCGCCTACAGTCATCCCTGTACAGAGGACACACCCTTACCATCACTCCACACTTGGAGCTTACCTTTGGTCCTTCTAACCTGTTGCTTAGCTTCCGGTCGCCACCGAGGTTTCTCGACTCCCCGAGGTTCTCCTAGTGGCGCCCGACCACCGAGGTTTCTCCTCCTGAGATTCTCCTGGTGTCGTTAACCTTAGTAAAGCTTAATACATTACTTGCACACTCAACACCACATGTGAGATAACAAGAATGACTTAACCTTGAATTTTTGCCACCATCAAAACCTAGGTTTGATTATCTGGTGCCCCTGCACCAATAATCTCCCCCTTTTTGATCTATGACAAACAGATTCAAAGTTAAATAAAAATAAACAGCAAGCATGAAATAATTTATTTTTCAAATCCTCCCCCTCAAGGGTACCTCCCCCTTAACCCTAAGTGAGTTTTGAAAAAAAAATCTAACTTCAAGTTTTTGAAAAAAAAAATTTCTTCCCCTTAATGTTTTAACTTTAATCTCTTCTTGGGAGGATTTGAAAAAGAAATCTAACTTCAAGTTTGAAAAACTTTTTCTCCCCCTTAATATTTTAACTTTAATCTCTTCTCCCTCTTTTGCCATATATCAAAAAATGAAGAGTGTATTTATAATGTTTAAACATTTATCAATTGATCATCTCTTCTCCCCCTTCAAATTTGAAAGAAC
This sequence comes from Wurfbainia villosa, assembly GCA_025175895.1. Taxonomy (NCBI): domain Eukaryota; kingdom Viridiplantae; phylum Streptophyta; class Magnoliopsida; order Zingiberales; family Zingiberaceae; genus Wurfbainia; species Wurfbainia villosa. The sequence goes on from JAKLTH010000281.1 coordinate 2,033,994, forward strand.
CTTTATAAGTCCAAGCATATCCCTTTATTTAAAAAATAATAGTTTTAACATAATTCATCTAATATGAATGTTCAACTCTTTTTGACTCAATTGATATAAGATGATCAATAAGTTTTGACTAGAGTTGGTTATTTTGAAAAATTATACTCCATGATTCATGTTGATATACTTGTTCTGTATCTGGAATCAGGAGTAAGGTCCTAATATTTCACGTCCATCTACGTGGCTCAGTACACAGATACATTTAACCTATGTGTTGTAAGATGTGTTGTCTCCTTAAAACTATAGGTGCATGCTTTCTAAGGTAAGCCCTAATTTAGTTCCATGTAGCACAAAAGAAAGAGATAGATTATAAGTAAAAAATAGGTCCTACTCTACTATGCACATTCCTAATCTTCGTCTAAATAGACTTAACTCTGCTTTGGGTAAAGGTTTTGTAAAGATGTCCGCTAGAATCGATTTCGATTCCACGCATTCAAGCTTTACATTTCCATTAGCTACATGTTCCCTTATAAAGTGATATTTTACTTCTATGTGTTTAGTTCTAGAATGATATATCGGGTTTTTAGTTAAGTTAATTAAGCTAATGTTATCAATCCAGATTTTAGTATTACTAAAATTTAATTGGAAGTCTTTGAGAGTGTGCTTCATCCAAAGAAGTTGAACTACACACTCACCCATGGCTACATACTCGGCTTCGGTAATAGACAACGCAACACAATGTTGTTTTCTAGTATACCAATTTACTAGACTCGATCCTAGGAATTGGCAACAACCACTTGTACTCCTTCTATTGAGTTTACTATCGGTATAATCCGAGTCAGAGTAGCCGATTAGTTTGAACTCACTTGACCTAGGGTATCAGATTCCTACATTATGTGTTCCTTTTAAGTATCTAAAGATTCATTTAACTAAGGTTAGGTGTGATTCTTTGGCACAAGATTGAAATCTTACACATATACTTACTGCAAAAAGTATATCCGATCGACTTGCAGTTAAGTAAAGAAGGCTACCTATTGCACTCCTATAGTATTTTAAATCTATAGTTTTTTCCTCTAAGTCTTCTTCGATGTTTACGTTGGTTGTCATAGGTGTACTAATTTCTTTGGCATTTTGCATTCCAAATTTACTAATTAATTCCTTAGTATATTTATGTTGATGCAAATAAATTCCTTCTCTAGTTTGTTTTATTTGTAACCCTAAGAAGGTAAGTTCACCTACTAAGCTCATTTCAAATTCACTTTCCATTAGTGAAATAAACTCATTTAAAAGTGTTGTGTTGGTTGTTCCAAAGAGTATATCATCTACGTAAATTTGTGCTATAAAGATTTCTTTTCCTATGATTTTTACAAATAGAGTTGGGTCAACTAATCCTTGATTGAATCCTTTAGACTTTAGATAGATTGATAGCCTTCCATACCAAGCTCTAGGAGCTTTCTTTAATCCATATAAAACTTTTATAAGTAATTTAAGTACATTGTTAGGTTGGTCTAAGCTTTCAAATCCCGATGGTTGGTTAATATAAACTTCATCTTTGATGAATCCATTTAGAAACGCTGACTTGACATCCATTTGAAACAACTTAAAACCTCGATGTGCAGCGTAAGCTAAAAGCATTCTAATTGATTCGAGTCTAGCTATGGGTGCATATATTTCATCATAATCTAATCCCTCTACTTGACTAAACTCCTTAGCTGCTAACCTAGCTTTATTCCATATAACTTCTCCTTTGTCATCCAGTTTATTTTGAAATACCCACCTTGTTCCAATGATCATTGTTCCTTTAGGTGGAGGTACTAATTCCCAAAATTGACTCATAGTGAATTGAGTTAACTCTTCTTGTAGAGCAATCATCCAATCTGGGTCAAGAAGAGCTTGCTCTATGGTTTTGGGTTCGATTTTAGATATAAGTGAGATATGACTTAGATTCCTATAGGATGCTCTAGTTCGAACCCCTAAATTTGGATCACCTATCACTTGGTCAATTGGATGATTAGCTTGTAATCTAGATTGATTCGGGTTAGGGTCTACACTAGATTTGTTTTGTGGGTTAGGTTCAAGTCTAACATTATTTTCTACTTCTTCATTATTCAATTTTACTTTGGATTTTTTAGACTTGTTTTCTTCATCAAACACTACATTAATTGTTTCTTCTATTTTTAGAGTTGCATTGTTATATATCTTATAAGCTCTACTAGTAGTTGAATACCCTAGAAATGTCCCGATAATTATTTTAGAGGTAAATTTTCCTAAGTAGTCTTTTGTGTTTAGTATATGTACCCTACATCCAAAGACCCTAAAGTACTTAATGTTAGGAAATTTTTCATAATAAATTTCATAGAACATTTTTTGGTGTCATTTAGCTAATAAAGTTCTATTTTGGACATAGCAGGTAGTATTGACTGCTTCTGTCCAAAATCTATTAGGTAGATTGTATTCGTTTAGCATGGTCCTAGCGGTTTCTTATAGGGTTCTATTTTTACGTTCAACTAGTTCATTTTGTTGAGGGGTCCTAGGGCAAGATAACTCATGGTGGTATCCATTTTTATTACAAAAATCGGTGAACATATGACTTTCGAATTCACCACCATGATCACTTCTAATTCTCTTAATCCTTAGGTTCTTTTCTTTTTCTATTAGTTTACATAAATTAGTTAGTATAAGGTTTCACTCTTATGTTTTAAGAACTTTACCCATGTGAACCTAGAGTTGTCATCTATTATTACTAAGCAATACTGAATTCCGTTTAGTGACTTGGCTCCATGAGAGTAAAAAAGGTCTAGGTGTAGGGGCTCAAGCACACTCTTAGTTCTTTCTTGATTAGTTAATTTATTTGAAGTTCTAGTTTGTTTTTCTTGTTGACAAGCATTACATATTCTATTTTCTAGGTTAATTAGGTTGGGTAGACCTCTAATTAGACCATTTTAACTTATTTTATGTATGCATCTTGGATGGGAGTGGCCGAGTCATCGGTGCCACAATCATAATTCCTCTTGTTGTATCATTAGACACTTGGTTGAGTTAGATAGATCTATTGTGTAAATATTTTTATTCCTAATTCCCTTAAGTATAGTTTTTGAACAATCATTATTTTTAATCAAGCACTCATTAGGTAAGAATATAACCTTATAACTATTATCACATAATTGATTAGCACTTAAATATTAAATTCGAAAATTTCAACTAACAGTACTTGACATATTATAAAATTCGAGTTTAGCTCAATATCACTCGATCCGATGATTTTGAGTTTCTCGTTGTTTTCGAAGGCTACCGATCCTTGGTTTTTGAATCTGAGCTTCGTAAACTTTAGTCGGTCTCTGGTCATATGTCAAGAGCACCCACTGTCCAACATCTATTGATCCTACACATATAGTAGTTAGATCAAATATTAGAATTTAAAATTAAGTTGAAAAATTTAACCTAGGATTCATCTTACGCTTTCTACATGATCAAACATGTTAACCTTATATGTTTTTGTGAGATGACTTCAATTTTACTTAGTTGAATTTAGTGATTTGAAGACTAATTAACCTTGGGTTAGATTTGGATTTAACTTTTAGTTAGTTAAGTGAACCTTTCAAAATATGGCTTCCAGGTCGTGGCGAGGCACAGAGACATTCTTTGATTAGAACAACAATCACTTCCTTAGACAAAGCCAATCTTAAGAAATTGCTTACTTAATTCACTTAGGGTTATGTTCTAGTCTAACTAGTTTAGGATGTGGTGAGATAGCTTTAGCTAGTTCCACTCAACCGAGTGCACTAAGCTAGATACGCCTTATCTAGCTCAGATACACAAGATCTTATTTTTCTAATGTACTATTATCTCACTGCATCCTAATACTATGTTATCAAGGTTGATTAATCATTAGTCCTATCTAGCCGTTCTAAAAATTAAAAAAACTAAGCATGCAAAGTTACACTAATCAAGAGATTGAGCACACAAGTTTAGTATTAGCTCCCCCTAGATCATTGAACCGATGCGGTCTATCCACATAGTGGATTTGATCCTTGGGAATACAATACTTAGTAGCACCTATTTGTGAATTTAAAAAAGACTTAGGGACCCATGTTTAGACTCTTCGATTATTATGAATAACAATTGACATGTAAGACTTATTTGTTGTTGTTGATCTAAATCCGAGTCCGGTCTTGTTGTACATAGTTCTTTGTGATCCAAGAAGTAGGTCAAGACCCTTGAACCCCAATGTGAACCTTTCCAATGACTTCCTAAGCTCTTTCACTTGTCCTTTCAAGAGAGAATTCTCTTCCTCAAGTTTTTCAACTTGAGTTGAGTTTCTCTCTCAAACTTGACTAGTAGAAGAGGTTAGGGTAGCCTCATGCTTGAGGAGTTTAACCTCCTTAAGCAAGGACTCGACCTTAGACTCGGACTTAGCTAACTTCTTATTTAAGTACTTAATTGTATTGTATAAAGTATTGATTAAAGATCGACTTACCTTGATCGAATCTTTTGAACCGGATGCGGATCTGTGACGTATCTTGAATTGAAGCTTGATGTCGGATCCGGAGTCGGACTCGGTCTCAGACTCATAGTTGGCTTCGGGTTCGAATTCGGACTTGGACTCAGTTGGTCTCGCCATGAACGCCACATTGTTGAGTTCTTCTTCTTCCTCCGAGGACTCTTCCTAAGTCACGTTGAGTGTCTTCTTGATTTGTGGTTGCTTGTTCTTTAGTATCGGACACTCGGATTTGAAGTGACCTCTCTTGTCGCATTAGTAGCACTTGTAATTTTGATCGCGTCTCTTCTCCTTAGTTTGTTTGATGGGTCACCTTCTACTCTTGATCATCTTCCGAACTAGGTTGACTAGCTCGATCTCCATTTCGTCGTCTACCTCTGATTCATACTCTTCTTCTTCTTCGAGAGGTGACTTGCTCTTTGCCTGTCCTGCAACCAAAGCTACATTTTTCTCGATCGGAGCTGAGTTAGACTGTTCATGCAATTCAAATTCTGAAAATAATTCATCTAATCTAATTTTCGAAAGATCTCTAGATACTTTGTAAGCATCAACCATGGATGCCGACAAAGTGGTCCTAGGGAAAGCATTAAGAGCGTACCTTATAACGTCTCGGTTTTCTACCTTTTGTCCTATGGAGTGGAGGGCGTTCATGATATCTTGGATTCGTGCATGGAGTTGAGTTGCCATCTCATTGTCCTACATTTTTAGATTAAACAACCTATTTAGGAGTAGGTCTCATTTACATACTTTAGTGTCGGTTGTCCCTTCATGTAACTCAATTAGTTTGTTCCAGAGGTCCTTTGTGCTGATGAAGGGGCCAACACAGTTAAGCTCTTCCTTGGATAGACCGCATTGCAAGATTTGAGTGGCTTTCGCATTGACCTCTACTTGTCGTTTTATCGCGTTTGTCCACTTGTCATAGTCCACAAACTCTCATTCTTCATTTGTCAGTAAGGTGAACCCCGTTTGGATGATGATCCACATTTCGACTTGGATCTTAAGATAGCATTCCATCCGATCCTTCCAATAATGGAAGTCATCTCCGTTAAAGAACGGAAGTCGGGCGGTGTTATACCCCTCAAGATGGGTCATTCAAAAAACCTTGCAAAAAAAAAATACGAACAATGAAAATTTCCAAGACTTTGTTTTGGATTAGTAGTACGGGAAGAAAAGCTTAAATTAAATGAAAACCAAAAACACAAAAATAAGAAAATTTGCTTGATCGATGGTTGCACCAAATCGGAGCGCCCCCGCTTTGATACCAATTATTGGATCAAGAAATGCTAGAGAGGGGGTGATTAGCATCTGGAAATCTTTCTTTTCGTCATTTAAAACAAAGTGTGCAGTGGAAAACTCGAATACAAAATGAGAAAGATAACTTTGTTTTTACTTGGTTCACAACCAAACGGTTGTTAGTCCAAGGCCCCGCGATCCTAGATCACTTTCAATGGACAATCCACTAAAAGGTCTCTTCCTCATTGGAGGTAAGAGACAATGATTACAAAAGTAATATAGAGGAAGAAGCAACAAGTCTATCTCTCCTCTTAGCAATTAAAAACACAAGAAAAGAATAACAACTACAAAAGAAGCTATTGACTTAAGAATGTGAAGTTGTGTGTGTTGTCAGCATTACGACGACGTTGTGTTGTCGAAGAGAGCTTGGATTCGTTGGAGCACTTTGTGAGCCTTTTTAGATGATAGAAAGAGGTGAATTACTTCTCCTTTTATAGCCTTTTGAGTCTATCTCGTTGAGATCCAAATCTGGGTCAAACCTCCATATCACCTCATTTTTGATGGATCTTATCTTGAGTCTCATCGAAATGATTAGCTTGACTAATAGTCGACTGATACCCCATAGCAGTTGATTGATGGCAGTTTAGTCGAATGATAGCTTGATAACTCACCTGCAATACACGGTTAGCACAAGAATCTTTATTGATGAAAAATTCGACGGTCTTTTATCGTCCGACTTAGATCTTCCTCCGGAAGTCTTAGTCGAATTGTCCTCTACGGTCATCCCCGTACAGAGGACACACCCTTACCATCACTCTACACCCGGAGTTTACCTTTGATCCTTCTAACCTGTTGCTTAGCTTCTGGTCACCACTGAGGTTCCTCAACTCTCCGAGGTTCTCCTGGTGGCGTCCGACCATCGAGATTTTTCGTTCCGAGATTCTCCTAGTATTGTTGACCTTAGCAAGGCTTAATATATTACTTGCACACTCAACACTATATGTGAGATAACAAGAATAACTTAATTTTAAATTTTTGTCATCATCAAAATCTAAATTCGATTATCCGATGCTCCTTCACCAACAAACTACTTTGCCCGTTGTCACCTAGTCATCTCCCTCGACTCCTTCAGCATCCGCTGCTTCCTCCTCATCAGCGTCCTCATCCCCTTCAAGTTCAATGACAACATGTGCGCAAGCATTATCCTCCATTTAGGAAACAGAGCAATCAAGTCATTTTCCCTTTTCATTGAATGCAATGAAGTCATTGTATCAAGTACTGTTCCACGAGTGGACAAAAGTACTACCATGCATATTATGCCAAAGTCAGAGGAGGATCAGTTTGGTCTGCTAGCTAGTGCATATAGACGTTATATTATAGGATAATAAATCAATCTCTTACAAATATAAGGATGTCGCTCTTCCATATACTAGTTATTAGTCTCAAAGGGCAAAGACTTACCGTGATTTATCTCTCTTATGATGATCTGGGGATGGACTGATAGAGATCGCTAGATTGACGGATTCTAACCTTTTGCATCACAGAGGAGGGATCAGCTTGATGGAGATGAATTACTTGGAAGTCGAATTCTTGTTTGGTGTCAGCTTTGAGTGGAACGTAAACGTTGCTACCTTCAGCTACTACTGTTCTATTCTCCAGAGAGAAATATGCAAGGCGTCACCACATCCTCCTCCTCCTCCTCCAATGTTGCAGTATACCACATCCTCCTCCTCCTCCTCCTCCTCCTCCTCCAATGTTGCAGTATTCTTACTTGACTGAGGAAGAACACAGATTACAACAATGAACATACTGTTTGCATCTTTTCCCTTTTGTTTTTTTCCTCTGGCAAGTAAACTGAGTAATTTCTTGCTTGTAACATTTATGATTGGCATGGCTATAGAATCAATCAACAAAAGTGAAAGCCAATACTGCCTGTAAACAATTGTGGGACTGGGAACGTAAATAGATGCAGAGCTTTATTGTATTCATTTGTAGGCATATGTTGGCTTGCAGTCTCCCGGTGAAGGAGCATGAGAAGCCAATGACATGTTCTAGGAACATTAGAGAGACTTGTAGCAGTAAAAGATGAATATATTCGTCTCTAGTATTCTTCTTCGTTGGTCCCTCGATGATAATAAAAGAAAATAAATCATAGAGAGATATGTCCCTTGACCAGTTGATCAGAAACAACGGAGGACTTTTTGTTTGTCGTCGTCGGTGAAGATTGCCGCCGGAGAAGATGCAAGCTGATATAATATCGTCAAGGCTAGTGTTCAATACTATCTCTGTAAAACGATATTGTTCCGCTCAGGTGCTTACGGATAACAACAATTCGTTTCCAAGATACAACGACGATGCTTCAGAATAGTAGCACTTCAAATTCCAAGACCGGCAAAACTTCTCGTAGATTTTTTTGGACTCCGGATGCAGAAGATGGAATGTATGCAAGGATTTGATTTGATTGAGTTTGAGTGAGTGCATTCCATTATCTAGGGGATCCTATTTATACTAGGTGAAGAGGTAGAGGAACCTCTTGGTTCAATCAAATCTCATCATCCATTCAATTTAAATAGATGATCTAGATTACATCCCTTCCCAAGGGACACAATGTCTCTTCATTTGGATGCATCTAAGTCTTTCATTTTGAATTTAATGACCAAGATTAAGTCATCCAAAAAGGTACTTATACCCCTTCATTTGAATAAACCAGATTTATCCATCTTAATCCAACGATCTAGATTAAGCCATATTAATTTCTCATTTATATAATTGAAAAAATTAATCAATTTTCCAACAATTCCTCACATGAATGGAAATTAATGCATGTATACATGCTGACACTTTACAAGAGTCCAATCGATAAGTCAATACATTAGGAGAGGTAGCTTATGGCTTTGAACCTTTCGTAGTAGAATGCTATCGAGCATACTAGGTTGCACAGTGAACGTGATGTCTTGAACTGCTCAGTTGTTTGTGTATAATGAGATAATAACACTCACATAGAGACTTATCTCACCTACTTTTGGTTCTCATAGTTGGTTCCGTTTCGGCCATGGACACCATCTTGGATTCATGAGTGTTTCATTGAAGCGGTCTGTCTTCACACTCATATAAGTGACACTTCTATCAAGAGTATCCTACCATACTCCACCTTATAAAGGTATAAAAATTATTAAAAGCATAAGTTTAATCTCACTACATGTGGTAGGACAACACATGTTCATCCTAGGATTGGGATAGAGATAATATATCTCGTGTGTTGTAACACAACTTTTGTAGTTTTGTTGTCCCATTGAACTAAGATCTTAGGATCTCCAGTCAACAAGGTTGGGTTACCGCTACATTTGTTTTAGTTGTAAATTTTTAATCTCATTCCTCTTGATCACAAGCAGTATACTTGATCTCGACTTAGTTCCTTCATAAGAGGATCTACCAAATTATCTTTGGATTTGACATAATCGATTGCAATCACTCCATTCGAAATCAACTGTCTAATGGTATTGTGTCTACGATATATATGTCGTGACTTACTATTATACATACTACTCTGTGTCCTTCCAATCGCCAATTGACTATCACAGTGTATAAGTATGGTGGGCACAGGTTTCGTCCAGCTCGAAATATCTTCCAAGAAATTTCACAGCCATTCAGCTTCTTCAGCTGCTTTGTCTAGTGCTATAAACTCATATTCCATTGTTGACCGAACAATGCACGTCTGCTTAGTGGATTTCAAAGATACCGCTCTCCCACCAATCGTGAATATATATGCACTAGTGGATTTGGAATCTTTTGTATCTGATATCCAATTAGCATTACAATATCCCTCCAAGACAACGGGATATTTTCCGTAATGTAATCCGTAGTTCATAGTATATTTCAAATATCTAAGAACTCGCATCAATACTTTTCAATGGGTGTCGTTTGGATTACTCGTAAATCGACTTAGCTTGTTGACCGCACAGGAAATATCCGGACGTGTGCAGTTTGTGAGATACATCAAGTTGTCTATTATCCGAGAATATTCTAATTGCAATATGGGCTGACCTTGGTTTTTCGCTAAGTGTTGACTTAGATCCATAGGTGTTTTCACTACAGAGAGTTCATACGCATTAAACTTCTTTAACACCGACTCTACATAGTGGGATTGTGTCAAAACTATCCCCTCAGATGTCCTGAGAATTTTAATTCCCAATATAACTTCTACTCGACCCATATCTTTCATATCGAAATTTTTGGTCAATATTTTCTTTGTATTCATGATTATCTCATGGTTACTACCCATTATAAGCATATCATCTACGTATAGACAGATAATTACATAGCCTTTAGATGTGTTTTTGATATAAATGTATTTGTCACATTCATTTATTTTGAACTCGTTTGACAGCATTATTTTGTCAAATTTCTCGTACAACGACTTAACAAGTCGACACACTTTTCTTCTTTTCTTGGAACTATGAACCCCTCGGGTTGCTTCATATAGATTTTTTCTTCCAACTCATCATTTAAGAATGCAGTCTTAACATCCATTTGATGTATTTCAAGGGCATACAATATTGCGATGGCTATCAGCACTCGTATGAACGTAATCCTTGTCACCGGTGAGTAGGTATCGAAGTAATCAAGGCCTTCCTTTTGCTTGTACCCTTTGGCTACAAGTCTAGCCTTATACTTGTCAATCGATCCATCAGCTTTATACTTGCATTTTAGTATCCACTTATAGCCTAATGGTTTAGAATCAGAAGGAAGGTCCACTAATTCCCAAGTATGGTTATTCATGATGGACTCGATTTCACTATTGACTGCTTCTTTCCATAATGGGGCATCGAAACTAGAGAGAGATTCTCTCAATGTTCTTGGATCTGTTTCTGACATAAAAGTCATAAAGTCCGGCCCGAACGATTTCTCGACTCTAGCTCGTTTGCTCTGATGTGGCTCTTCGTTTTGATAGTCAATAGTCCTTTTACGACAACTAAGTTCAGAAACATCATTGTCGTTAGAGCTTCCGTTGCTATCACTTTGAATGTTTCCCTTCTTATTTGGGAATATATTTTCAAAGAATATCGCATTCCGAGATTCTATGGTTGTTCCCACGTGAATGTCAGGAATATCTGACTTGTGAACTATGAAACGATATGCACTATTATTTTGGGCATATCTGACAAATATTGCATTGAACGTTTTAGGTCCGATCTTTATTTGCTTTGGCTTGGGTACTTCGACCTTTGCCAAGCACTCCCACACTTTCAAGTTTTTGTACGATGGCTTGTGGCCTTTCCATAGTTCATATGGTATTTTATCATTTTTCTTGTGAGGGATTTTTTTGAGAATGTGATCTCCCAATAATATGGTCCCCCCCCCCCCCCACAAGTTCTGAGGTAAGCCTGAATTTATCAGCAAGACATTCATTATTTCCTTTAGTGTCCGATTTTTACGTTCAACAACACCATTCGATTGAAGTGAGTAAGGCGCCGTTGTATGATGGATAATGTTAGATTTTAAACAATACTCATCAAATGGTGCACCACATTCTCCACCTCTATCACTACGAATTATTTGAATTTGTTTATCAAGTTGATTCTCAACTTCTGTTTTATAGGTTCTAAAAGCCTCTAAGGTTTTGTCTTTACTTCTTAAAAGAAAAACATAACAGAACCTCGTGCAGTCATTGATAAAAGTAATAAAATACTTTTTACCTCCTCTACTTTGCATGAATTTTAAGTCACATAGATCACTATGTATTAACTCTAGATGAGTCGTTGACCTTTCCACTGAATGAAAAGGTAGTCTCGTCATTTTTGCTTCCACGAACATTTCACATTTGTGTGTTTTATCAACATTGATGTTTGATAATAAATTTAATTTGACGAGATGTTTCAGAGTATTATTATTAACATGTCCAAGTGATCATGTCATAAATTAAAACACTCGACAACATAGATGGAAGTTTTTATTTTATTACTATCAAATTTACGGTATACAGTCATTACAACCATCTTGAATAGACTATGTTCTAAGTACCCTTTACCTACGAATACATCATTCTTCGTAAATACAAAATTGTTTGATTGGAATACTAGTCTGAAACTGGCTTTAACAAGTGTCAATCCAGAAACTAGGTTCTTTCTGATGTCGGGAACATGGAGCACATCAATAAGCGTTAGCTCCTTCCCTGATGTCATCTTCAAAATAACTTTTCCAAGTCCAACAATCGGCGATGTCGTGGAATTGCCCATATAGAGCTTTCTCCTACTTATCGGAGTATACTTGGAGAACATTGCCTTATTAGAACAGATATGACGTGTTGCTCTAGTATCGATCCACCATTGCTCCACAGTGAGATCTAGCTCCATGTCGTCAGAAGTTGCGACCTGGTTCACAACAACCTTCTGACCCTTGGTTGATTTCTTTGGGCGTCTATAATCTTTGGATATGTGTCCTGGCTTTCTACAGTTGTAGCACGTGCCCTTGAATTTCTTACCTTGAGCCTTCTTTTTGAATTGCTTCGACTTCTTAGTGTTCGGCTCAGTCAGGTTAAACATCTCATCGATAGCCCGCTTCGTTCCTTTAGAGTCAGAGAACCTTCGATTATCCTCCTCTATTCGTAGCCTCAGGATCAGGTCTTCAAGCCCCATCTCCTTTTGCTTATGCTTCAGGTAATTTTTGAAATCCTTCCATGACGAGGCAAGTTTCTCAATTACCGTGGCTACTTTGAACGACTCGTTTAGCTTTATGCCTTCGACATCCAGATCATGCAATATCAGTTGCATATCTTGGACTTGAGATGTCATACTCTTGGAATCCACCATTTTGAAATCTAGAAATCGGTCGACGATGAATTTCTTCAAATTAGCATTTTCGATTTTATATTTCTTCTCTAGTGATTCCCACAGAGATTTTGCCGTCTCTATCAGACTATAAACGTTATACAACATGTTGTCCAATGCGTTGAGAACATAATTACGGCACAGGAAATCTCCATGTGACCACGCATCGCAAGCAGCCTTACTATTGGAATCTCCTTCCATAGCGGCTGGCGAGTCTTCACGCAAAAATCTTACGAGGTTTAGTGTCGTCAGATAAAACATCATCTTCTGTTGCCATCTTTTGAAATCGGCTCCGTTGAATTTCTCCGGCTTCTCTTCGGGTGGAACGAAGGTCGGGACTCTAGGTGAAACAGTAGTCGGAACGTCGTTGATCACGACCATATCAGATTGCACCAATATCGTTTTACGATTGTTTGTCGTCGTCGGTAAAGATTGTCGCCGGGAGGATGCAAGCTGATATAATATCGTCGAGGATAGTGTTCAACACTATCTCCATAAAACGATATTGCTCCGCTTAGGTGCTTACGGATAACAACAATTCGTTTCTAAGATACAACGACGATGTCTCAGAATAGTAACACTTCAAATTCCGAGACCGACGAACTTTCTCGTAGATTTTTTTTTTTTTTGACTCTGGATGTAGAAGATGGAATGTATGCAAGGATTTAATTTGATTGAGTTTGAGTGAGTGTATTCCATCATCTAGGAGATCCTATTTATACTAGATGAAGAGGTAGAGGAACCTCTTGGTTCAATCAAATCTTATCCATTCAATTTAAATAGATGATCTAGATTGCATTCCTTTTCAAGAGATACAATGTCTCTTCATTTGGATGCATCTAAGTTTTTCATTTTGAATTTAATGACCAAGATTAAGTCATCCAAAAAGATACTTATACCCCTTCATTTGAATGAACTGGATTTATCTATCTTAATCTAACGATCTAGATTAAGTCATATTAATTTTCATTTATATAATTGAGAAAATTAATTAATTTTCCAACACTTTTGAGTACGAGTGAAAATTTTAGATCTCATACTAAGATTTAACTCCAGTCCACTTATAACAATATCTACGTTATTCTATCCATTGAATAAACTATAGTGAGATAGTTATTGGAAGCATTTGAAGACCATGATTTTTGGCGTGTAAGTGTAGTGGGCATCACGGCTTGACCACCACAATCAGGCCATAGTGCCCACTGCGGTGGTGCCAAATGATTAAAAAAAAATTCTTAGATTTTATGATAAAAAATTAATTTTCATTATAAAATTCAAAATTAATGGTGTTAGGCACCACGGCACTGTGGTACTCAATGCATTGACGCAACTAAATTTAGATTTTATAATGAAAATTGATTTTCATGATAAAATCTACGATAATTTTTTTTTCATCATACAATATACGATGGAAAGAAAGATTTTATCTCAAAATTTCAATCTCTCGAGGTCACCACAGTGGGCACCATGTGGTAGCACCAAGTGATTGGAGTTTTGTGATAAAAATATTTTCATTATAAAATTTATAACGAAAATCATTTTTTGTCATGTATTTTTGCAACGAAAATATTTTTCATTATGGATTTGGCGACGAAAAATATTTTTTATTGTAGATTTTAGCGACGGAAATTTTTTTCGTCGCGATTTTTATTACGAAAATATTTTTTGTTATAGATGTTTACGACGAAATTAATTTTTGTTTGTAAATTAGTCGCACACTTACAACGATTTTTGTGACAAAATTTTATTTATTGTAAAATTTACCATAAATTTTTATTTATCGTCATAAAATTTTACGATAATTGTAAATTTTATTATAACTTCTTTTTTTTAATGAATTAATTTTTAAAATTCATTATAAATTTCATCATAATTTTTTATATTTGTAGTGTCACTGGATTTGCAAACTTCACCGAAAGGTTTTCAAAATTGTAAAGGGTAATGTTAGTGATTGAGACATCTTTTCGAACTAATCTAAATGCAAAAAAACGGAAGAAATAAAAATGCAGAAAAAATAAAGAAACTTACAGTGATTGTCAAAGTCTTCTAGCTTCCTGGATCGTTGGGACGACGTTTCTGCTTGCGGTCTGAGAATCGATCACACTGGAAAGAATCTCCTCCTCCACGAGCCAAAATCCAACCACACCTTGGTGTTCCTGTAACGACCAAGGATTACTTGGTTACCAGGATTCATAAACTTTAGTACTTAGCCTGGAGGTCTAGAGTTCGAATCCTAGGGAAGGCAAAAACCCACTTCCAGGGGTGGGAAGTCCAGGTGAGTAACGACCGGCCAACAGGGGCGACGGTCGTCGACTAATAGGGGTCGCCGAATTCCGCCAACAGGGGCTGGGTCGTTACAATAAAAAGGCGCCTTTTTATTAATTACAACAGTGACTCTGCTTTAATAGTCTTACCGAATCGTTTCCTAATTATTTTTCCAGCAAGGCAATGCTCACATACAGACAAGCTAATCTTAGCTCGAGAACCCAATAAGCCCTCTTTAGCTAACTGAATCATGCGATCTTGTCCTATATGTCCTAATCTAGCATGCCAAATATCATCAGTTATTTCTGCATCACTAGTAAGAGCAATATTTGAAAAATAATTATCAATCGCACAATTGACATTTGGTTCCACATCAAGAACCATAAAATCATTCGTTAAAAAATCATAATCGATTGACACTGAGTCAATCTTGAGTTTAACACACCGAATGTAAAAGTTTATATAATACCGTAAATCAAGAAGACAAGTAACAGAAACAAGATTTCTGCAAATCTCAGGAGCATACAAGACATCATGTAGAAACAAGGTTCTTCCATCCCAAAGGTTAAGTTTGCAAGTGCCGACTCCTTTGACTTTAATTCTTGCATTGTTTCCTACATATATCCATTTGTTGTCAGCCGGTACCCTGCGGTACTCCACATATGTAACTCGCTCCCGAGCTACATGGTTGGTTGCTCCCAAATCTATAATCCACAAAGGATAAGAATTAGTCTACAACACAGAACTAGCAACAAAATGCTCAGAAGACAGACTAGAAGTTACCTTTCTTGGCTCAGTATACTCCCGAGCATGGTGACCCTTTTTGTCACAATTAAAGCAAGTCACATTGTTTTTAGGTTTCTTCCCTATCTTCTTGTTCTTCTTCTCCTTGATTGGGCCTGTCTCACCTGCAACAGCAGCTTCTTTCTTCTTTCCCTTTCCCTTCTTGAATCATCTCTTTTTCTTGGATCCAGATGATCCAGCAGAACCGGCAGCCAAATAGGCTTGACCAGAAATTCTTGCGGATTATACTCTCTCCGCCTCTAGTTCAACATGGCGCAAGACATCAGCGAAAGTCTTAATACTCTCACTGTGAGTAAGGGTCTACTTCATGGTCTCCCAAGAATCTGGAAGGGATTGAATAATTGTCTGAACCTGTTGTTTGTCTGTCAGCTCGTGACCAGCAGTTTTAAGCTCCCAAATCATATTCGACATCTCCCTAAAATGTTGAATCATAGTAATATTCGGGCGCTTCTTGTAGCTATTGAACTTGATCGTCAGCTGCCGAAGCTTGCTTAGACTAACTCCGTTATACTTATCCTTAAGGGTCACCCAGACAGCATGAGCCGAAGTATACGACTCATACTCAAATGTCAGGTCATCCACCATTGAACTGATCAATATACCCTTAGCAGTGGAGTCCTTTTTCTTCCATGCCTTATAGGCATCAAGATCTCGTCTGTTTTGTGCAAAGGGACCATCTACAAGTTCTATCAAAACCTGATTTACAACCTCTAGAACTTCTTGTTCCTCTAAGACATACTGTATCCTGAGGTGTCATATTTTATAGTTATCCCCATTTAGTTTCTCACCCTTATTGAGTTCAGCTATGATGTTTTTAGTTGTCATAACCTAACATAAATAAACATATTATTTAGTTATTTAATGTATGTCTTTATGTATGTAATCTCTAAATTGACTCAATGTAAATTCGATTTGTTTTACAAAATCAAGTGACAATCAAATTCTCATTCATCATTTGTATGTGTCAATCCAATCGACTTTGATCAATTATATTACATATATCTCATCTTAACATGATACTATTAAGTGAACATATCATTTAAATTGTACTCATTATGAACAAATCAAAGAGTAAATAAATATCATGCATCTTGTAGAGTTAACAACATAAAATGAACATATCATTAAATTAAACTTGTTGTACATTGTTGACTTATAACAAAGAAAACTCTACTTAGAATGGTACACATAATATTCTTCTAACTCATAACTGATAAAAAAGAAAAATAACTCTAACAAACTAGATAGGTGATTATCACTCCCACTAGCACAAATACTAGCGCAACAATAATTCAAACAGGCCCATTCTTCTTGGGCTGAACTTGAACATCTTCTGTCGAGATGCTCTCCAGATGATGTCAGGATGCAGAATCCTATAAAGGACACCTTTGAAGAGATCCCATAGGAAAGACCTCTTCAGGGTCTTTTTCCGGATCTTTCTCTAGATCTTCACAGTGCACCTCACAGTCCTCGTAGTGAAGTAGCTCAGCGCATAATTGAGTATATGAAACGCGCCCCTCATAGCACCCTCAGATCTGATGCGCTATATCACTAAGATGATGCGACAATGAACAAAACAGAGTCCAGATCCTATAGTTCTCCAGAATAGAAAACTCCTACATCTCGAGTCTCCAGAACAGTTTGTCCAATCTCCTTATGTGCCACCTGACTCCATGTGCTGAGTTATACTCTATCCCCTGGATAGCCTCTCTCAGCCGGTTACACAACACATCGCATCTGGTCATCGTGGTAATCATCTGTGTCATCTGGAAAAAAATTGAAATTAATTAAGTCAGTACAAAACTGATAAATCAGTACACATACCAATTTAATTCAATTTATATTTCAGCATAGAAAGAACACATTTAATCAAGGATTAATCTCCTTAATTCTGTGGAGAACAGTCGACTGAAATGCTTAGACCAGTCGACTGATACATTTACCAATCAACTATTATCTAAGTCCAATCGATCTAAACTGTTTTGACATGACCATCAATGCGAAAACTAAACACCTTCATTTCTCTCCGAATACCCCAAGCACTCGAGTGACATGAACGATTGTTCATTTTCACATCGTCCCTAGCCATCAACTCTAATTCCTTTTGATCTATCTATAAGTTGTTTTTATCCAAGTTCTAGTTGTTATAAACAACTACTCGTGTTATGAGTCAAGTTGACCAAAATCAACTTTGTCAACCAATGTTGATTAACAGTAGAACTAGCCCTCTGGCCGAGCTCTTACTGTGGACCCCGACCATTCTTAGTGCTTCTTTCTCTAGACTTCCATATTTCCAGCCCGAGTCCAAGGAAAACCCAAGCCCTATATGGAAATCCCGATCACTTGTAATGCTAGCCGACTACTTTTAAATGTTGGTCGAGCACTCTTTGCTCTGTCCGAATATTTAGTCTACTAGCAGAGCACTAAAATTGGAAATCTCGACCTGTATCCGAAAATCCAGACTAGTTTCTAGAATTTCAGACCGGTTTGAACAATTCCAGACCGATTTCCTGAAATTCAAGACCGGTTTGAACAATTTCGCACGGCTCGAAATTCGATCGGTTTGATCGATTTCGTACCGTCCTTCAAATTCCGCACTAATTTGAACAATTTCGATCGATTGAAATTCCAGGCGCTTCACGGAATCGCCATCGTCCGTAATCCACACTGTTTTCTAGTCCTCGCTTTCCGCATCTGACTCCGCTTTCTCGGGCATGATTATGACGAATCGCATCGGGTCTGTAATCCAGACGATCTATTTTCTAGACCAAAGGACACAAAGTTAATTTCCAAGGCGCTTATCACTAATCGCTTCTCACCGGCTTAGACGGCCCATTTCTGCACGGCTCGACGCCCGCATCACCCTGCATCGTTTAACGCCCAGATCGATCTCATACTAGTTTGAAATTGCACGCAGATAATTTCAAGACAGCTTCGTGAATCGCTTCTATTGATTGGTTTCGCACGGCTCATTTCTGCACGGCTCGATGTCCGCATCACCCCCGCACTAGTGTGACATACAGACTGGTCTCAGACTAGTCTCCAATCCAAACCACCGATGTCCACTAGTCCTGCATCGTTCGGGAGATATCCAGACGGCTCGATTTCGATCATTTGAACCGCCTCGTAGCATCAAATTGCTCTGAAATTCAAAATTGCTCAGACCGGTTTGAAATCGCCGAAGTCTCAGAACCACTCGGGAATAATTTCGAGCAATTTATCGAAGCATCAAACCGCTGTACAGACAGAGCTTTGTCCAGTATGCATTTTCTTTTCTTCACCTGCAGAGCAATTTGGAAAATTGCGAGATCGCCTGCATAAAGCGGCTTAGGGTGGTTTTCTTTTCTTCGCCCAGAGCACTGTTAATCTTCTTTGTGACTTCTTTTCACGATTTCGCAATGAACAGTAGATTTACAGAAAGAAAAAAAAAATGAAAAATCTCGAACCGATGCTTACCAACTTAAGCTCTGATATCAATGTTGGTGATTGAGGTATCTTTTCGAACTAATCTAAATGGAAAAAATCAGAAGAAATGAAAATGCAGAAAAAATAAAGAAACTTACAGTGATCGTCAGAATCTTCTAGCTTCCTGGATCGTTGGGACGATGTTTCTGCTTGCGGTCTGAGGATCAATTACACTGGAAAGAACCTCCTCCTCCACGAGCCAAAATCCAGCCGCGCTTTGGTGTTCTCTACTCTCACTATTCTCCCCGACAGCACTTCGCTCACATACAACCAGCCTCTCCCTCTCAGACCTCATGCTCCCTATATAGGGGCTTGGACGCACATCCACCGTGGTGTAAACTGCACGCACTCCCTTAAGTGCGTGCGGGTGCGCAGTTACTGTGCATCACGTAGTAACCGCTCCACGTCTTACAGATAAAATTACAGTTTTCTAAACTCTAAGAAGGTAAAGTAAAATTGGTCTTCTTTGTCGCTTACCTATCTCATTGAAGAGTATATTAAGGTGAGAGGGGAGACGTTTTAAATGTGGATCCACAGCGAAAGAAAATGAGAAAAGTTTCACTTGTGATGAATCAAGTACTTGCAAGTAAACGCAGCCATAGATAACTTAGATAATGTTCGTTGGCGCTTGAAGTTTAATTTAAGGATATACTGTAAGAGATTATAATTTTAGACAGTTTAAGTTGGATGGATAGGTCTCTTGTTTGGATGGATACATATATTTATAATTGACTTTAACAATTAATTAAATGAAAAATTACATCCTTTAATTTCAAACATATTGATTCATGAAAAGACATCAATCTCCCTATAAATATTCAGATTTCAATCAATTTTAAATATGTTTTGACAACTCAATATTTTTACTAGATATTATGTTGAAAGTGGTATTGTATCTTGAGAGTAATTTATCAATAAATCTCATTAATAAATTTTAAAAAGTGAGAGCAAATAAAATTTTAAAAGAAAATATCTTTATACGTCTTGACCCAAGAATTTCGATACATCACAAATCCATTCTATCTTTATAGTTCTTTATTTTCTAGATTTTTTTTTATTTCTAATTCGATTGTTTATATATTACACCAATATACAGTACTATTCTAAAATATATGAAAGATTCAAATTCCAGGCTGAGCATTTTGTGAGCATGTTTGCTATTCATTGATATCTACTTTGTTTGGTCCAGTTCAAAAGATAGCTGATGAGAAACTACCATTGGAGCAGAAAAATAAACAAGAACAGACGATGACTCACTAGCTTTACTCTCTGCATATGGATGTTTGAGTTTCTGGGCCATTCTGTCTTGAGCTTCTTCATTCTCCTTCAACTTTGCCTACGAGCAAGTGATTTCTGCTTATTTTCAGATATTCGAGGCAAGCTCGATGATGATCATGATAAAGAAGGGGTAATGAGTCATACTGTACCTGTTAAAGAAGCCTCCATTTAAAAGCTACTTTCTTCTGTTTCATCCTCTCGATCACGGTATTTGCACTCTCCACTTTCCACGGGTCATCTGTAACTGGACTCAGATCTCTGTTGTGGATGTTGGTGATTATCGTCGGAGAAGATGCAAATTGATATCAAATCGTCGTATTTAATATTATTTTCGTAAAACGATATTGTTCCATTATATGTGTTTATGGATAACAACAATTCGTTTTTTAAGATACAACGATGATGTTTCGAAATAACAATACTTCAAATTTCGAGACTAACGAATCTTCTCGTAGGTTTTTTGGATTCTGGATGCAGAAGATGAGAGATATTTGAATGATTGGATTGAGTGAATTCCGAAGATTCTATTTATACAAGGTGAAGATGTGAGGTCCCCTTTAGTGATTGGCTATATCTTTTGGTTAGGATTCATCTAGGTCGTTCGATCTTGAGAGTTGTAACCCTTCAGATAGCCCTTTGATCTCAACAGTCAGATCTAAATACAGCGATCCATTCGATCTGATGCTTCAGATCAACCTTCATCACCAACGATCAAATCACAACTCTTTGTGATCAACACTCCATATCACGTCACTTATGTTAGTATCTATAAGATCCACATATCTTCACAATAGTATGATATTGTCTTACCAATATGAGACTTTGATTGTATTCATCAAACTCCCAACAATCTCTCCCTCAGACGAAAGACCACATTGAACCCCCTCAAGTCTATTCGTCCTCGAAGGAGGATGTCCGATCCTCAATCTATTAGGACTTTCTGCCAACTGTCTGGTCCTCTTGACCCAGCTAACTTCCTGCCAATTGTTCGGTTCTCCTGACCCAACTGAACTTCCTGTCTAGTACCTGATTCTCTTAATCCGGATATGGGAGCTCTACTTTCTTCGTTCGAGATTCATGACTTGACATAAACCATGACTCTGATACCAATTATGTGCCTATAAGATACATATATTTCCACAATGATATGATATTGTTCACTTTGAGCCTAAACCCTCATAGTTTTATTTTTGAACTTCACCCAAAAGGTCTCATACTAATGGAAATATTTTTTTATCTTATAATCACATGATCTTTTTTGCCCCCTCCCCCCCTCCCCCGTCAACATTTTAATCATCTCTCTGTCCCAACCGAGTGCTATATAGGCATGATACATCACTCGAGTGCCACGTAGACACTGTCACGTCATATGGAGCATAATTAGGATTCATCTGGGTTGTTCGATCTTGACAGTTGTAACCCTTCAGATAGCCCTTTAATCTTAGCTGTCAGATCTAGATGCAGCGATCCATTCGATCTGACACTTCAGATCAACCTTCATCACCAATGATTAGATCGTGACTCTTCGCGATCAACGCTCCAAATCGCGTCACTTGCGATCCATCATCCCTCTTTGATTCAACAGTTACCATATGCTCGCTCAATCAACATTCCAATCATCTCTCGCTGCCCTAACAAAGTGTCACATAGACACGACACATCATCCGAGTGTCACGTAGACACGACCACGTCATATGGAGCATAAATTTAAGCTCCTCAATGAAGTACAAAGTGCGCCAATAAAGCAATCATTGTGTGCGTGCATGCGTGCACACGTGGCGGGCGGCAGGCGATGGGCTCGTAGGTGGGAGCATCTGCTCGTCCGTTAGAAGAGAACATCTATGTTTTTTCGGCAATTTACCAAACACAGCTCCTAAAGTTCGGAATTGCCCAAAAAGCGCAGCATAGTTTCAGATTTACCAAATCACGCACCTAATTTCTCTTTTACCCTTACCGCCAAACAGGCATGCAATTTAATGATGAGAGAGAATTTTCATGCATTCGAGCCGCTACTAGAAATTCCGAACCATCTAAACATGGTGCTGGGAATTCAAATCCCAGCACCACCTTTTTTTTATCTGATTTCTAATTTATATCGGTCTGATTTATGAAATATTGCTGTGAATACCTAATAAAACCTCGAATATCAAAAATTTTGGTCACGGATACACAGAGGGATACTACTCAAACTCAATGGACTTGGATTGGATCGAAAAAGAGGTGAATATGACCATCAATGGGTTTTGACCGAAACCCATTGATGGACTTAGAGGAGTCCAAATTTCGAAATCTTGACATAGACTGAAAGATCTTACAACATGAATTTTTGATATGTCAAGGAAACTTAATTTTAATCCCCCTATCTCCCAATTTTAACTTGTGTCGAAAAAAAATGGTACTGGAAGTTGAAAAACTGATGGAAGATGGTGGTAGTGGTGCTAGAATTCGCAATTCTAGCACCATGGTTGGAATTGAATTTCGACCATTGTGGTGTTGTATCGACACCACCGCGGTCCGGGAATTCCAATCCCAAAGACCACTATGGTGTTGGGAATTCCAATCCCAAAGACCACAAGAGTGTTGTAATCCTGCACCACCACCGCGTGCCGAAATTCCAATTCCAAAGACCACTGGTGTTGGAATTGGAATTTCCAGACTACGGTGGTGTTGTAATCCCGACACACCACTGGTGCCGGAATTCCAATCGACCACTGCAGTGCCGAATTGCACTAAAGACCACTGTGGTGATGAATATATTTTTCATCATTAATTTTTTCATCAAATTTTAATTAGCAAGAAACAACTAGATCCGAAGAAAAGAAGATGAATTGTATTCTTAATACAAATTAGAGATAAAAACTAACCTTGTGATCAGAAATTGAGAGGAAGTCCGAGGACACCAAGAGAATATTTTTCAGGCTTTAGATCCGTATGGATAAGTCGTAGATCATCGTGCATGACTACAATGAGAATAAAAAGAAGAATCATCATCTTAGTTTATAATTTTGAAGCATATTCCCCTGATAACGATAGGAAGTGACTAATATTTCACAAATCTGCAATAGACTTCAGCAGTTGTCTACCGATATCGCGGACTAGATCAAGTGGCAAGAATCGATCGCCATTCTTCCGAAGAAGATCATGTAGACTTGGCCCGAGCTTCTCAAATACCTATTATTTTTTTTCAAAAAAGAAAAGATTAAAATCACATTAAACCAATAAGAAATCAGAGAAAGGGTTAACGTTGTAGACTTACTATGCATACGTGATGATGATAGTTGAAGTAATTTCAAACTCGCACAAAACTACAAGAACATAGTGTTTAGTATGTGAGTTAGCTAATTTCAGTTTTAAGATTGTCAAATGCAATTAATTATAATTAATTAATGACGTATTATAATTGAAGAAAATATATTCATCACCACAAAGGGTGTTGAATTGAATTTCAAAGACGGCCGATTGGAATTTCAAAGACTACGCTGGTGGTGCAGTGATTGCAACAACACCACGCGTGTGGAATTCCAATCCCAAGACGCTGGTGCTGGAAATTCCAATTCCAGTACCACAGTGGTGTTGGAATTGTGAATTTCAGCACCATTACCACCAGTTCTTCAACTTCCAGTACCATTTTTTTTCGACACAAGTTAAAATTGAGAGATAGGGGGATCAAAATTAAGTTTCCTTGACATATCAAAAATTCATATTGTAAGATCTTTCAGTCTATGTCAAGATTTCGAAATTTGGACTCCTCTAAGTCCATCAATGGGTTTCGGTCAAAACCCATTGATGGTCATATTCACCTCTTTTTCGATCCAATCCAAGTCCATTGAGTTTGAGTAGTGTCCCTCTGTGTATCCGTGACCAAAATTTTTGATATTCGAGGTTTTATTAGGTATTCACAGCAATATTTCAGAAATCAGACCGATATAAATTAGAAATCAGATAAAAAAAAGGTGGTGCTGGGATTTGAATTCCCAGCACCACATTTAGATGGTTCGGAATTTCTAGTAGCGGCTCAGATGCATGAAAATTCTCTCTCATCATTAAATTGCAGGTTTGTTTGGCGATAAGGATAAAAGGGGAATTAGGTGCGTGATTTGGTAAATCTGAAACTATGCTGCGCTTTTTGGGCAATTTCGAACTTTAGGAACTGTGTTTGGTAAATTGCCGATGTTTTTTGTGTTAACTTCATTAATACAACAATACATATAAGGAAGCAAATACTCTTTGGAATTTTCGATATGGGATTATTTTCCATCTACTTCCTTTTATAATATTAATCTACAATTAATACTATTTTGGATTGACTTTAAATAATTAATTTTTCATTCATCTGTAATCGATTTTGAATAAATTAATAATCTAGATTGATCTACGCAAAATATACAATTCGATTTTGAAATTAATTTAGACTTTCATCGATTGATAGCACCTTGATTTTTTTTGCAAAATTGTATTGACCATTTAAAACCCAATATCCAACCATCTCTTCCTTAATTCTATAGGAATCTAAGAACGAACACCAGAAGGCAAAACACACAACGTTCCTAGAAGAAATACCAAAACACGGCTTACTTTTTTCGAGTTCTGAAAATGAGCAAACTGCTCCTACGAATTTGGGTCTCCTGGAAGGTTCGATCCCCATAAGAAAAATGCATATGGGAAAATCAACCATGTAGATATCTTTTTTTTTTTTTAATTAACCTGAGGTGTCGGGCTTACGCCCACTAATCCTCAGGGCCGATCGGTCCTGCTCCACGGCCTTCA
Organism: Wurfbainia villosa; assembly: GCA_025175895.1. NCBI lineage: Eukaryota > Viridiplantae > Streptophyta > Magnoliopsida > Zingiberales > Zingiberaceae > Wurfbainia > Wurfbainia villosa. The sequence continues at coordinate 2,059,113 of JAKLTH010000281.1, forward strand.
ACGAAAGTCTCTACCGGTAGACGAGGATAAATCAGGATGACGGAAGCACGAACAGGGGTGAGTATTAGTCAGGAAACAAGTAAAGCAATCACGAAGTGATTTAGAGAATCGTGTGGCGATTGGTTCATTGATTCATTGGAAGATATGTTGTCCGAAGATACACGATAATAGTCTAAATTTAATATTATAAATCAATTTAGAAATGACTTGAATTGACTATCTCTAGTTGTCTTGAAGGGATGAATTGAACTAAGCTGTTGAATGGTTGAATGCCGAATGATTGAATCATCAAGTGTCGAGTGGTTGTGTCATGCCCCGAGAGTATGTCGTACCGAAAAGCAAACGGACGACATCTTCCCTGTACGTGACAACATATCCTGTTAATACAAGACCCTTAGACCCACAACCACAATATAATAAGCATATATATATGATTATGAGTGTTTGGTTCTATATTTTCCTGTCGTATTGCATCTATATGTATACTAATCACAATCATCCATGTGCATATATATATATATATATATATATATATATATATATATATATATATATATATATATATATATATATATATTAGTATCTATAAGAATCACATATCTCCACAATGGTATGATATTGTCTACTTTAGGCCCAAATCCTCATGATTTTATTTTTGGACTTTACCTAAAAGGCCTCATACCAATGAAGATATCTTTTCATCTTATAAGCACATAATCTTTTCCATGTCTTACCAATGTGGGACTTTGATTGTATTCCCAATACTCCAACAACCCCCCTCCCCCTCAAACGAAGGATCACATTAACCCCCCTCAAGCCTATCTGTCCTCGAAGGACATCCTCTGCTTGATGTCCGATCTCAACCACAAGGACTTCCTACCAACTGTCTGGTCCTCCTGACCCAACTGAACTTCCTGCCAGTTGTCCAGCCCTTCTGGCCTAACTGGACTTCCTGTCAGTTGTTCGGTCCTCCCGACCCAACTGGACTTCCTGCCTGGTGTCTAGTTCTCTTGATCAGAATATGGGAGCTCAACTTCCTTCGTTCAAGGTTCATGGCTTAACATGGACCATGACTCTGTTACCAAATATTAGTGTCTATAAGAATCACATATCTCTACAATGATATGATATTATCCACTTTGGGCCCAAGCCCTCATAGTTTTATTTTAAGGCTTTACCCAAAAAGCCTCATACCAATGGAGATATCTTTTCATCTTATAAGCACATGATCTTTTCTATGTCTTACCAATGTGGGACTTTGATTGTATTCTCAATACTCTAACAGTATATATATATAGCAATATGCAAAACGTCATATGATATGACAATGCAACATGCATGGTCATGCCTATGCACCTCTACTCGCTACCACGACCCCAGTGTAGCCTAGGTGGCACGACATGACAATTGTCCCAGCTCAACACCAACTACTGCTCTAGAGTGGCCGAGTGGGCAGTATGACCGAGTAGCATATAAGCGTAAAGAGCTCGCTACACAATAGGGGTCCCTGCGGTTGGCCACTCCGACCGATACTACCTATAACTGGTCGAGTGTCACACACCCAGGACAACTGCACGCAACTCCAACTACCACCGTCTATAGTAGTAGAGTGCGGCACAACGAATGCTCTACCCTCACACCAGTTACTCCTCTGGGAGTAACCTGAAAGGCAGGATGACTGATGACCCTCTAAACCACAAGGGAGACTATGTCGTCAGTATGCATGCAAATGACATGAATGCATTGTCACATATACAAACATTTATCCCAGACTCTCTATTCTACAAAGAGTCATACCCATTTGATCAATACACTCTCTATCCTGTTGAGAGTCGTACTCAACTGATCATAACAATCTAGGACTATCGGTCCGTAGTGACACACTATTCACAACTCACCTGACCATTTACACAACATATGATTGGTAGTAAATATACAACATAAGGATATTGGAATAAATCCTACGTTTAGGGCATTACCTACCCACGAATGACCTTTTACCCAATTTACAAATCAGGTCATCATCCGTACTCCAACATCTACACCTAACTAAACATTTATAGATCTACTTATCTCACATCTATAACTTCTCAATCATGATAAAGGAAAACATGATATCAACATTAGAGCATATATGACCAACGACAAAGTATCAAGCACAAGAAAAATAAGAGCGGGGTCAAGATAATATGAACATATATATGTCTAAATCTGTATGCAACGACAACTACCTGACCAGGATAGGAAATTACTCACCTGCTGTAATGCTCGTAATAATAAAGTTCTCACGTCTGCGGACCTGTCTCATATCCATGTCCTACAAATATCATCAATTACAATTTAGTGCAAACATACAACAAAATACGAATTAGCTACTACGTTATCTCCATATCCATATCCCTTATCGAATACAAATTATAACTCCCATTTATAGCCGAGATCAGAGCATCACACAGCTCGATCGACAACCGACATTTCCGACTAATTTAAGGACTTGACTAATCTCAACCAAGCCCTAATTACCAGTCTTGAAACGGTGCTTAACAACCCATAAGTATACCAAATTAGGGATCTAATCACCCCAATGTACACACTCCGTTCCAACCGACTCTTTTTTTCACTTAGCCCCAACCGAGCTAATCCCAGTACCAACCATTCAAAGCCATTGCAGCCCCTTCACAACCAAGAGTAGCCTTATTCATAGCCGCACAACCGACAATTCCTTGCTCACAGCCACACAACCGTTCACAGCTCACTCGCACAACCATTTACAACTCAATTCACAGCCATACAACTGATAATTCCCAGTCACACTTCACAAACCAATCCCACAATAATCTCCACCGAAAGGAATTCCATCTCATATCCCCCCTCCACAAAATGCAACCCATACAAAACTATCATAGCCAACCTAATTTACGATAGCTAAGAAAAGGAGGTTGTTCTAGTTTTACCTGCACTTGGGACTCCACCGACAATAACACGCCTTGATGCTCTGTTCACTCGACAAGAACAACCACTGCCCACAAACGGATTGAGCTCAAATGAAAGGGAAATGTACCCAGATTAAAGTTGTAAATACCACTTACCTATCTTAGAACTCCACCGGCAGAAATCACAACCCTAGAAGATTCCACCGGCAGCCAACCCTTCCCAAGTTCCACCATTCCTGGAAACAGACCACTGGCCAAATCCAATTTCGAGCTTAGCGCAGGAAACCACAGCAACATCTTACTCTCGTTCAAGGTAAGGAGAACCAAAATCGATGCTCACCTTTCCCTGACCACAAACGGCAGTGGACTGCTTGGTTCGCCGGAAAACCCAATGACAGTGCCACTGCCCTAAATCACAAATCCACGCTCAACGAAAAAGGGAATGCACCGCAACTCCAGAATTCATCCAAGGTAGGGAGGAAGCAACCCGTACCTAATTTCGACGCCAAGCGACCTTGACACCCCTCCCTCAACCGGCGGCTCTGTTCGCTCCCGCCGCCCAAATCCACGCTTCCAGCCGCTCCTACCCTCTCGGTTCCAGCCCATCCACGGTGACTGTCGAGGACATCGGTCGCCGTTTGTAGAGGAGAGGGAGAAGAATAGCACTGTGGGTTTCGGAAGGCAAGGAAGACGATCGGTGTGGAGGAAGGGTTGTGGTCGCGGAGAAGATTAAAGGAGAGAACGCAATCAGGAAAACGCTCGGGCGAGAAATAAAGGTTAGTGGCGCGGAATGGCTTCGTTAATGGAGCGGGTCGGGTTTGGCAGATAAACGGATCGGATTTCAGACCCTATAAGCCTATTAAAATCTTCTCTGTAAATTGTCTTAGAAATTTCCATTTAAGTCCAGGAAAATTTCTAAAAATTTCTGAAAAATCCTATAGGATATTTTCCTAATTACCAAACATTATTATTATTATTTCTGCGGTATTTTATATTCTCCCCTACTTATTAAAATTTAGTCCCCAAATTTCATACTTAAATGCAAAAAAATTAATTCAAGCATATTCTGAAATGACCACATACCTCAAGTGAACAGATGAGGGTACCGAACTCGGATAGTATCTTCCAGCCTTTATGAGTCGGATGATTTTGTTCCGCAACTATCGCTCCTTGCGACCAAGAATCCGCATCAAAATCTCCTCATAAGTCGCATTCGCCTATAGTGGTATCGGAACCTCTTTCAGAACATGGTTAGATCGCGGCACGTATTTCCTCAGCATAGAAACATGAAATACGTTGTGAACACCCGCAAGTTAGAGGTAAAGCCAACCGATAAGCTACACCTCCAATTCGCTCCAATATCTCAAATGGACCAATATAGCGTGGAGCTAATTTTCCTTTCAACCCAAATCTCTTGACTCCTTTGATGGGTGACACTCATAGGAATACATGCTCCCCGACTGAGAATTCCAGAGGCCTTCGCCTCCGGTCCGCATAACTCTTCTGCTGATCCTGTGCCTCAGATAACCGTCGTCTGATCACTCGCACCAACTCTGCATCATGCTAAATACTCTGTGGCCCCAGCAACTGTCGCTCCCCAACCTCCTCCCACAACACGGGAGATCTACAGGGTCTGCCGTATAATGCCTTGAAAGGAGCCATCTGAATAAAAGAGTGGTAGTTGTTGTTGTAAGCAAATTCCACTAAAGGAATGTGATCCTCCCAACTGCCACCGAAATCCATGACACAAGATCTCAATAGATCCTCCAGAGTCTGAATGGTACGCTCAGACTGTCCATCTGTTTGCGGATGAAAGGCAGTACTGAGTCGAAGCTCTGTGCCCATAGCTTGCTGCAGACTCTGCCAGAATCACGAAGTAAATCGCGAATCTCTATTAGATATGATACTCAAAGGTACGCCATACAATCTAATAATCTCTCGGTAGTACAATTCCGCTAGACGATCCAATGAGTCCGTCCCATGAATCGGAAGGAAGTGAGCTGATTTGGTTAACCGATCCATGATCACCCAAATCGCATCATGTCCTTTACGAGTTCTGGGTAATCTTGTAATGAAATCCATTGTGATATGCTCCCACTTCCATTCTGGGATCGGAATTTCCTGAAGTAACCCAGCAGGTTTCTGATGTTCAGCCTTCACTTGTTGGCATACTAAACATCGTGCAACAAAGTCCGCAATATCTCTTTTCATACCATTCCACCAGTATAAACGCTTCAAATCTCAGTACATCTGAGTACCATCAGGATGTATAGCAAATCTCGATTGATGTGCTTCCTGTAGCAATTCTTCCTTAACTGGATGCTTGTCCAGAACACAATCGTCCACGGAAACGAAGTACTCCATTCTCGTCACTCGAGAAATCTGTCTGATGTTCTGAGTCTATCGTTCTGCACAAGAACTGCAGATGTTAGTCACTGACTTGTGCTTCTTTTATCTTCTCAGCAATAGTGGACTGGGCAACCATAGATACTAATACTCCCCGAAATGTTTGACCGTGTTCCGACAATCCTAACTCTGAGAACTATCGAACTAGATCAGTAACTGCTGTCAGATGACTGGCCAGAACTCCACGAGACTTCCTGCTCAGTGCATCTGCTACCACATTAGCTTTTCCTGGATGATAATGGATTGTGCAGTCGTAATCCTTCAGATATTCCATCCACCGTCTCTGTCTCAGGTTCAGTTCTTTCTGTGTGAACAGATACTTCAGACTTTTATGGTCTGTGTAGATCTTAAAAGTAATCCCATACAAGTAGTGTCTCCATATCTTCAGTGCAAAAATGATGGCTGCTAACTCCAGATCGTGCACTGGATAATTCCTTTTGTGATCTTTTAGTTGACGGGAGGCATAAGATACCACACGGTTGGACTGCATCAGAACTGCACCTAACCCTTGGATAGAAGCATCCGTATATAGAACCATCTCATCAACACCAAAAGGAATCACTAAAACTAGTGCAGAAACTAGCCGTCGCTTAAGCTCCTGGAAGCTAGTTTCACATGCCTCTGACCAGGTGAATTTGACCCCTTTCCGAGTCAGGCAAGTGAGTGGCATGACAATACTCGAGAATTCCTCCACGAATCTCTGATAATACCCTGCCAGACCAAGGAAACTACGGACCTCCTGAACTGATTTTGGCTGCTCTCAACTGGTAATCGCCTCGATCTTCTGGGGATCTACAGAAATACCTCTGTTGGACACTACATGTCCAAGAAAACCCACTGAGGATAATCAGAACACACACTTGCTAAACTTGGCATACAACTTCTCCCGTCATAATGTCTCCAATACTATCTGCAGATGTTGTTCATGCTCCTCCTCGGATCGAGAATAAATCAGTATATCATCGATGAACACTATCACGAACTGATCTATATACCTCAGGAATACCCGATTCATTAAGTCCATAAATGCAGCTGGGGCATTCGTGAGACCGAAAGGCATCACCAGAAACTCGTAATGCCCATAACGAGTGCGAAATGCTATTTTCTACACATTCTTATCTTTTATCCGAAGCTGATGATATCTTGAGCGGAGATCAATTTTAGAATACACACATGTATCCTTAAGCTGATCAAACAAATCTTCTATCCTTGGTAGTGGATATTTGTTCTTAACTGCGACTGTATTCAGTTGCCTATAGTCAATACATAACCACAATGATCCATCCTTCTTTTTGACAAAGAGTACCGGAGCTCCCCATGGTGAAATACTAGGGCGAATGAATCCATTATCCAACAACTCCTGCAGTTGAACTTTAAGTTCGTTTAACTCCTTTGGGGCCATCTGATAAGGAGTTTTCGATACCGGAGCGATTTCTGAAATCACCTCTATCGCAAATTCCACTTGCCTAGGAGGGGGCAAGCCTGGAAATATATCTGGATACTCTCGGACTACTCGCACATCAGAGAGGGGTGGTAGTCCTTCTTTCTCAACTTTGACTAGAGATAGCAAATAACCCTAACAACCCTGAGCCAATAACTTCTGAGCCTGTAAAGTTGATATAATGGATAGCTCATCGTCTCTAGTGCCAACAAATTCCCAAGCTGGTTGATCCGATGGTCGAAATGTCACCACCCTCGCTCTACAATCCACTGTAACATAATAAGTGGTCAAACAGTCCATACCAAGAATAATATCGAACTCTACCATTTCCAACACCTGGAGGTCCACTGTAAGGATATGTCCGTCAAAATCTAATGGGAAACCTTTGATTTCTTGGTGGCTAGTCAGCACCTCTCTTGATGGTAAGGATACTGCTAACCCATAAGAACGAACCATTGGGATCCTTCCAACTCTACTCAGAAATATTCTAGATACGAATGAATGAGAACTACCGGTATCAATCAAAGTATCAGCGTATATAGAATAAACTGAAACCATACCCCGTATGACTGATCCCTTAGCCCGCTGCACCTCATCTCTAGTGATGACAAAAACTCGTCCAGTTTCGATATTTGTCGGTTGCATCCCTGATGAAGTAGTAGTGTGCCTCCACTCCGGCTGGATCTGGCTTTGTGGTACTGGAGACTGAGTCGCTGGTGCAAGCATAAGATATCCCTGAGAGTTGGTTGGTAAGAACTGTTGTGGTGCAGATACTCCAGGATAGTAGATCACCGGAGATGCAGGATACTGGATAGCTGTCAACATCACTGTAGGGGCACCCCCCTTTATCTAGTACAACTGTGCTAGTGGAGGTATTGGCTGCCTCTGACCATATGTCTGAGTCTGCGATGCTGTCCTCTGCTGCCGCTGCTAGGTAGACTTCTTCCCCTTGTTGGAGCTATCAGGAAACTCCAATTGTGCTCTCAATGTACAATCACGACTAGTATGACTAGGTTGTTTGCAATAATAGCAAACAGGCTGCTCTAAAGGACACTCTGTAACTTTGTGGCTTTCAGATCCACATTTATAACATCCAGTCATGTTTCAACCCTTACGATTGTTCTGAGACCCTCCAGAATACTCGGATGTCGGACGGTTCCCCTTCTGTGATCTAGGTGACCCCTCTGCAGCACCTCGCGTAGTTCCTTTTTGCTCCCTTTTTTTTGAGTCCCCTGAGCTGAACCCTAATTCTGCTGCTTACTCTAAGTCCTCTGTTTCTTTGTATCCTTTTCCCTGGAAATCTGTTGGGAAGTCATCTCGATGAATATGACGCGATCCAATGCCTCTCTGTATAAGGTAATAATAGATCCTGACATCCTGCTCCGAATATAAGCAGCAAGGCCCTGTGTAAATTGAAACATCCGACCTGTATCCTGTGCTACTAGATGAGGGCAGAACTCTGAAAGTCTGGTAAACTCTACATTATATTCCATGACGGAACGATCACCTTGCTTCAGGCTCAGGAACTCCTGACGACATGCCATAGAAAATGCTGAGGGAAAGTACTGTCTCCAGAAAGCATCTCGAAAGACTGCCCAAGTAATCCCACGCTCCCCGAGTAGGGTCTTCTGCATTTTCCACCAAGTAACAGCCTGATCTCTGAGATGGTACGCAGCAAGGCCCACCTTCTCCTCATTCATACATTTCATGTACTCGAAAGTGTCTTCCAAATTTTCCAGCCAAGCTCGGGCAATCCATGGGTTGGACTCCCCTCAGAACAAGGTGAACTTATCCTTGGTCGAACGTGCTAACACGAGTATTCGTGCTTTATCATTGAGCCAACTGGACTCTGTAGGCTCTGGCATAGTCAATGGTATATCCGGATTCTGAGGCTCCGAACCACCAATAGGGGAAAGCTGAGGTTGTTCCCGAATAACGGGCTCAGTAGTAGCAGCCTCCTGTCCCTCAACTCTGAATGATCGCCTTGAAGGACGACTTTTACTACGAGTATGCACAAGTGCCATAACTCTGACGGTATACACCTGTTGAACAAGTTTAGATAAGTATCTATCTGAAATATGAGTTATCAGAAATTCTTACTTCATGCTGCCCGGAGCTCATGCCGCTTTCAATCCCATCTCACAAAAACCAAAATCGAAAAATAAATCGACTCCCGAGAGTCCAAGACTCAAAAAATAAAATCATTGTATGACATCGCAGAATCCTTCGGCTCTGATACCAATAAAGTTGTCATGCCCCGAGAGTATGTCGTACCGAAAAGCAAACGGACGACATCTTCCCTATACGTGACAACATATCCTATTAATACAAGACCCTTAGGCCTACAACCACAACATAATAAGCATATATATATCAAACACAACAGAAAACATAGAACCAAACACCCATAACCACACATACTGACATACGATCCAAAACTGACATAGGTGTACACCAACTGACAAGTCCACAGTACCAAACTGTACATAAAACATCGAACACAAACTGAAGTACACAAATAAACTAAAATCCACGGGAGGCTCAGAAAAATGGAGATGGGATGGATTGTCGGCGAAGCTCCAAGCCGTCACGAAGACTTCTACCTGTTACCTGGGCGACAGAAAAACTCAGGGTCCGTGGTGGTGAGTAAAACTCAGCAGGTAATAAGAGAGAACATATATATATATATCAAATATCACATGTAATTCAACAGTAAAATCTACAGGTACGACAGGTATACATCAGCATAATAAATATACATACATGCATACCACTAAATAATCTGAACAACAAAAGATGCTGACATACCTGACAGTCAGCTACTCTACACTCATCTAACCTGAGCATATATCCACAACATATAATATGAAGAGTAATACTAACTCACACTATGTCAGGATACAGGTCGAGGGTATCACAGTGACCGACCAACAAGTATACAGGTACCCGACTTACTACCATACAGAAAATGCAATAGCATGTATGAATATGTACAAACAAATGCAACAAGCATAGTACATACAAATGCATCATCAGAGTGAGTATACATATAGACTGTATTTGTATATATATATATATATATTCCCTACTCGCTACCATACCACGACCCCAGTGTGGACTAGGTGGCACGACATGACAATTGTCCCAGCTCAACACCAACCACTGCTCTAGAGTGGCTGAGTGGGCAGTATGATCGAGTAGCATATGAGCGTAAAGAGCTCGCTACACAACGGGGGTCCCTGCAAATGACCACTCCGACTGACACTATCTATGAGTGGTCGAGTGTCACGCACCCAGGACAACTGCACGCAACTCCAACTACCACCGTCTATAGTGGTAGAGTGCGGCACAACGAATGCTCTGCCCTCACACCAGTTACTTCTTTGGGAGTAATCTAGGAGGCAGGATGACTGACGACCCTCTCAACCACAAGGGAGACTATGTCGTCAGTATGCATGCAAATGACATGAATGCACTGTCACACATACAGACATCTATCCCAGACTCTCTGTTCTACAGAGAGTCATACCCATTTGATCAATACACTCTCTATCCTGTAGAGAGTCGTACTCAACTGATCATAACAAGCTAGGACTACCGATCCGTAGCGACACACTATTCACAACTCACCTAACCATTTACACAACACATGATTGGTAGTAAATATACAACATAAGGATATTGGAATAAATCCTACGTTTAGGGCATTACCTACCCACGGATGACCTTTTACCTAATTTACAAATCAGGTCATCATCCGTACTCTAACATCTACACCTAACTAAACATTTATAGATATACTTATCTCACATCTGTAACTCCTCAATCATGATAAAGGAAAATGTGATATCAACATTAGAGCATATATGGCCAACGACAAAGTATCAAGCACAAGAAAAATAAGAGCAGGGTCAAGATAATATGAACATATATATGTCTAAATCTGTATACAACGACAACTACCTGACTAGGGTAGGAAATTACCCACCTGCTGTAATGCTCGTAATAATAAAGTCCTCACGTCCACGGACCTATCTCGTATTCATGTCCTACAAATATCATCAATTACAATTTAGTGTAAGCATACAATAAAATACGAATTAGCTACTATGTTATCTCTATATTTATATCCCTTATCGAATACGAATTATAACTCCCATTTGTAGCCGAGATCAGAGCATCACACAGCTCGATCGACAACCGACATTTCACACTAATTTAAGGACCTGACTAATCTCAACCAAGCCCTAATTACCAGTCTTGACACGGTGCTTAACAACCCATAAGTATACCAAATTAGGGATCTAACCACCCCAATGTACACACTCCGTTCCAACCGACTATTTTTTTTCACATAGCCCCAACCGAGCTAATCCCAGTACCAACCATTCAAAGCCATTGCAGCCCCTTCACAACCAAGAGCAGCCTTATTCATAGCCGCACAACCGGCAATTCCTTGCTCACAGCCACACAGTCGTTCACAACTCACTCGCACAACCATTTACAACTCAATTCATAGCCATACAACTGATAATTCCCAGTCACACTTCACAAACCAATCCCACAGTCACCTCCACCGAAAGGAATTCCATCTCATAGCCCTCCTCCATAGAATATGCAACCCATACAAAACTATCATAGCCAACCTAATTTACGACAGCCAAGAAAAGGAGGTTGTTCGAGTTTTACCTACACTTTGGACTCCACCGACAATAACACGCCTTGATGCTCTGTTCACCCGACAAGAACAACCACTGCCCACAAACGGATCAAGCTCAAATGAAAGGGAAATGTACCCAGATTAAAGTTGTAAATACCACTTACCTATCTTAGAACTCCACCGGCAAAAATCACAACCCTAGAAGATTCCACCGGCAGCCAACCCTTCCCAAGTTCCACTGTTCCTGGAAACATACCACTGCCCAAATCCAATTTCGAGCTTAGCGCAGGAAACCACAACAACATCTTACTCTCGTTCAAGGTAAGGAGAACCAAAATCGATGCTCACCTTTCCCTGACCACAAACGGCAGTGGACTGCTTGGTTCGCTGGAAAACCCAATGACAACGCCACTGCCCAATATCACAAATCCACACTCAACAAAAAAGGGAATGCACCGCAACTCCAGAATTCGTCCAAGGTAGGGAGGAAGCAACCCTTACCTAATTCCGACGCCAAGCGACCTTGACACCCCTCCCTCAACCGGCAGCTCTGTTCGCTCCCGCCGCCCAAATCCACGCTTCTAGCCGCTCCTACCCTCTCGGTTCCAGCCCGTCCACGGTGACTGTCGAGGACGTCGGTCGCCGTTTGCTGAGGAGAGGGAGAAGAAAAGCACTGTGGGTTTCGGAAGGCAAGGAAGATGATCGGTGTGGAGGAAGGGTTGTGGTCGCGGAGAAGATTAAAGGAGAGAACGCGATCGGGAAAACGCTCGGGCGAGAAATAAAGGTTAGCGGCGCGGAACGGCTTCGTTAATGGAGCATGTCAGGTTTGACAGATAAACGGGTCGGATTTCAGACCCTATAAGCCTATTAAAACCTTCTCCGCAAATTGTCTTAGAAATTTTCATTTAAGTCTAGGAAAAATTCTAAAAATTCCTGAAAAATTCCATAAGATATTTTCCTAATTACCAAACATTATTATTATTTTTTTCTGTGGTATTTTACAGGTTGAGTCACTAAATGTCGAGTCGACGAGTCCAAATGTTGAATGGCGGAGTTGTCGAGTGACTGAGTCAGTGAGTTTGAGTGTCGAATGACCGAGTTGCTGAATGTAGAGTCGGCGAGTCCGAGAATTGAATGGTTGAGTCGTCGAGTATCCGACTGGTGAGTCCCTCGAAGCCGAGTGCCGAATCGACGAGTTCGAGTGGACAACTACCAAGTCGCCCAAAGCCGAGTGTCGAGTAGCCGATTGCTAAATAGCCCGAGTCTGAGCTGATTGCTCAGATATGAAAGAGTCGAGGTCTATGTTCAATGCAAATTCTTTAAAACAAATTCGTCCCACATTCGAAGTGCTTCGAGGATATAGTGGATCGTATTTTTCCAGGATACACAGGCAAAAACTGTGGTCTCCACCAAGTACTGATGGTCACGGCGAATTGAAATGCACATGAGTGTTATCACAGAAGTTCTACCGAATGAAAGAAGTACTCAACAAAGAGAAAGAGAAAGAGAGGAACACGGGTGGTTGATTTCTTATTACTTCATTCTACTCAAGACTTAGACTCCTTTGATAGGAGGATCTACATGGTTGGCCGAATAAAAAGCCATTAAATTGTTTTTATTTGTCATAGTGAAACGTCAGTCATCTTGGAGATTAAAATGTCATCGGTCGTTTCACATAAATAAGAATTCTCATTAATCATATTAATGTATCTATTATCATTGAATAAAAATAATTTGGATGACAACATGTTAGTTCATTCGCTTGGGGCAAATTTTGCTTTGACTAGTCTGACATGCCATGCACGCAAGTCGCACTCGAACATGAGTCACTTAAGTTCAATGCAATCCGGACTTTGGATATGTACCCTTCTACAGGCATGCACATGAGAGAGAGTCTTTCTTTATGTATTTGTTCATAATATATATGCTTATGAAACAATATAAATCATCAATGATGCCTTGAAACTTTCAATATAGGACTAAAGTCTCGTACACAATAAAATTTTCTTCATCCATTCCATCATCTTTCTATTCACATTTTTTTTCAACAAGATCGAAGATGGAGACGAAGAGATTACGAGAATAGAAGAAAGATCGTACCTTGGGGATTGAATCGGATGACAGAAGCGAAGACGACGAAATTCCAAGGAGAGGAAAACTCAAAATTTTGTAAATCACCGATAAGTTTTATAATTTACCAAATGGACCTCTAAACTTTCAAAATTACTAACGCGGTATTTGAGAAGAAATGAAGGGAGAATAAGTAATTAATGGAAAAGAAAGAGAACTTTTTCTTTCCTCTTCCCTCACTTCTTCTTAAAGTGAGATATCTTTTTCTCTGTTATTTATTTTTATCCTTTCATTACTTGCACTCTCCTTTGTCCTTTTTCAAAGAGAGACTAAAATTTGCCCAGAAGTTCAATAAATGCTCCCTCATCATATCCAAAGTTACTAATAGGTGTTACAATAAAAATATTTTTAAGATGAAAAATAAAATGAGAAATTTTTTTGACATATATTTTTAAAAAATCAAGGTGTTCTTTGACGATAACAAGAATAAAAGGTGATATTTTACTTTTTTTTTTATCTTAGGTTTATTATAATTTTTAGAAATGATTAAATTGTTGATTCTAGAAGTTTACTAAAATTTGGGACATATTTAAGAATTTACCCCCTTTTAAATACAGCAAGTCGGCAGACTTGCGGCCCAAGCAAAGCAACGAGAGAGAGAGAGAGAGAGAGAGAGAGATGGGGTGGAAGTGGGTGGACGACGAGCCTTCGGGCCGAGGCTTCGGCGATCTCGCGAACCCTAACCTGAACCCTAGCGAGGAGCGGTTCTCGACGCGGAGGGTGATCCGATCGAGCTGCCGGACGGAGGAGGTGGAGCCTGGCAGGTTCGTGCGCAAGTGCGAGAAGACAGAGCAGCTGTTGAGGGATTGCGTTGGCAGGTATGCCACTGGTTGTGAATATTTTTCGGCTGGGTTGGCGTGCAGTTGTGTTAATGGAGATCGAGTTAGGGCTCTTATATTTGTTTGACGCCTAATTCCTCCTTGCTTCGAGCGATCGTGAAATTATAGCTGTGGATTTTTGTTGTGTTACCTTTCGCACGATCTCATTGTTCGAAGTGGAATAGAGTGAATTACAAGGTATGTGGTTGCTGGCGATAGTTATCTCATGCGGATGGATAGATTAGATAAGTATCGTCCTGTCTGCTACAGCATATGTTGCTCTCTGCTTGATCTTCGATCTTTTAGATCTAGGGCCATTTTTTACTGGGTGGAACGTGGGCAGAAGTAAATGGGCTCAAGTGTTGTTTGTTGCTGTGTGCCATGTCCTTGGGTGGAAACAATGGGACGAAAGGATGCAACTGGAGAAATGTTTCCCAAGTCTGCCCAATATTGGTTTCGCCCAGATCCTGTGGAACTATGGAAGCCTTACTAAACACATGTTTCTGTCCAATTTGGGAGTCAAAAATATTTTTTTTTAGTGAATCTATGTAATTAGACATCTTTCTTTCTTATATTTTTCAACTAGAAAAACTTTTCCTTATTCATCATCTCCAACTTTCTTCCTGTAGCTCATATCCTTCCCCATAGGAAATTGACCCTAAATATTATTATGGTTATGTCAGTTGGGACATTATCAGGTTAACAATCTGATTTTTACCATGTACACCTTTTTCATTTGTTCAGATTATTATTCCACTGCATTATTTCATTCACTATTTGTGACGTACATACTATCCTGATTATTGGTTGTTAACATTTCCCTTCCTTAGTTGTTTGTTTTCAAGGTACTTTTGGTCTCTCTTTTTATGTGAGAGCATATATTTGTCACAAAGAAAAATGCGTTCAGCTATTTATCTCTATATTTATTGTTTTAACCATTGGGTTGCTTAAATATCTCTTAGTAGCTCGTGTTCCTAATTTGTGTGGCGGTGTTAGTTTAGAGGCCAATATAGTGGTGGCAATTCTTTGAATGTATCTGTAGAACATATAGCCATTTGATTTCTTTGATCTAAATTTTGTGAAGCATAATGCAAACAGCGAGAGGTAAGCTTATAACATAATGCACATGTGCTGCATGGGGATCTATCGACGAGTATAAATCAGTCAAGGAATTTTTTCTGGAAGTGTGTATTCATAAAAATCAACTTAAACAATCGTTAAGAGAATTATCATAAGCAATACCCTGATTCTTGTTTTGAATTGGGTGAGATCTTGGCAGATTTATAGAGATTTCACCCTGGTTTCAACTGAAGAACTCTGATTTTTTTTTTCTTTTTTCTTTTCCCAATTTCCATTAACTTATTGTAAGCAATACCACTCTTCCATTCAGCCCATGTGTCGAACAAAAATATTCAGGTTATCCCCCTGGAAGCAATTTTTTCACATGTAGATTGTTCTCTGTTCTCATCATTGTAAGGTTGCTCGTGTTTCACTGTTATTTTGTTTGCGAACTTTACATTAATGGTAGGTTTTTGTCATCAGGCCTCCACAGGTAGTCGAATCGAACACTGAGCATACTGAAGTCGATGTCACTGAAGAAATGAACAAGGGACTCATTCCTTTCGACACCCCTTCCCCGGAGTCCTTCACTTTTCCCGGGCTTCAACGGGATATTGAGGGCATCGAAAGAACGTTATTCGGAGGCTTCAGGCATTTCATGGAGGCGGCTGAGGAGATGACGAATGAGTTATTCCGATCAATGAGCGATCCTTTTCAGCGGCAGGGGGAATCAGCGGCATTTGCTTGGCCTGGGCCATCTGATAAGCAACTGAAAAAAGACCATCCGGCACAACCAAGCGAGTCAGGTACCTCTGACTATTTAGGACAGATGACCGATGTATAAACAATAACACTTCTGCTTTGCTCTCAAGTGAGTGCTATTCTATGGCAACAGAAGTGTCATTTGCTTCAGAATAAACAAATGTCACACTCGTGTCATACTCTTTTATCGAAAGTTTTGAATAATTTTCATTCAACTCTATTAAGTGGCATCGAAAACACTTGTGAGAAAGCCTCTGTGGGAAGGGCCTAGTGGTTGACGTATACAGACGTTGCACCAGAGGATAACGGATCAATCCCTCGTAAATACAAGGGTGCTGTTTTTACATGCGTTAGTTATTAGTTTCAAGGGCCAAAGATCTATCGTGAATTATCTTCTTTATGATGGTCCGGAGACGGGCTGGTAGGAGCCACTAGGTTAATGGATTTTAATTGCATCAGAAAACACTTGTGAGAAAACTCCAATCAAAAACACTTGTGAGAAAGCTTGTAAATAATAATAGTGACTGAACAGAAATGTATCTCATCCAAATTGACGGGGTTTAATCAATGGCTTGTAAAGAATAGCAACTGAAAACAGAAATTTTTCTCATCCAAATTGATGGGGCTTAATCAATGACACAAACACAAGAAACTGAATAGTTATGACACCACATTAGCTAGAAAAAACATCTATAGATGATATATTGATATCATGTATACTGATACCGAAATGGACTGAGTACATAAACTACCAAAAGGCATCTACCTGGCCACTTTTGGCTCAGTTGTTAAGCCGAAACCAAAGGGAAACAATGGATTGTAGTTTTGGTCTCCCACATTCATAGGCAGTTGGTCGACAGATTTGAACCAGGTGCGTGGAAGCTTCCCTGTGAATCCATAATCTCCAAAGAGTACATCGGCGACGCCTTGCCCTTCCGTCCCAGGAAGCCAAGCAGCGACGAGAGCATCCATAACAGGGACATATGGCTCGATGATGAGAGGCCTACCAGAGATGATAATGACAACGCATTTGGTGGCACCACAGACAGTCTGAATCAGGCTCGGGCTAGGGTCAGGAAGTGTGAGGTCGGTGTCATCTCCAGCTGTCTCCGCATAAGGGGGTTCTCCAACCACAACAATGACATATGAGAAGCCACTGTCTTTGACAAAATTTTCATCAGGATTCTCCGAATAGATAACTTCAGTCGAAGGGTCGACTGCTGATTTTATGGCATCAAGTATTGTTGTTCCTGCACGGTGTCATTCCGTGAGTTGAAATCATCATTCTTGCATAGATAGAAAAAGTCACCAATGTTTTATTTTATAACCTGTTGTTGATTCTTGATGCCTAGACTTGCTGAGTTAAAAGAACTAGTCGTTTGTTAACTTATCGAAATCAACTACTAGTCTGAAATATTTAAGTCAATTTCACTCATCTAAACTTATAAAGTTTCTTGAGTAGCCCACAACTCATAATGTGAGACTAAACTAGGGGCACCGCAATCTTAAACCCGAGTTAATAGTAACTCGACTCTTCTAAACTTATAAAGCGAACCCACAACTAGGTGAGGCCACAATAAGTCACATTTATGGTTCGTTGACTTGTCGATCTACTATCTTCTGTTTGAGTTGAAGATGTGTTATGCGATTTGAATCGCTGATATTACTAACTCTTCCATGCATCTTAGAATCTAAACCAACAGGTTTCATTTTTGCTATACTACTATATTTAGTAGAATTCGATGAGTATATTTAGCACAAACTATTCTATGTTTATGACCTCTAATCCGAGCTCTTGACCGACGAGTAGTGATTTGTGTTGCGCATGTACGATGTGCATCATTAATGGTAATTTTGTGATCTGGAATTTGAGTTGAACATGTCTTATGCGATTTGAGTGGATGATTTTGCTAACTCTCTCCTAAGCAAGTCAGTATCTAAATTTGTTTTGTCTTGTAGGTATTTGATGCATATTCTCATGGCTTCCAAGTGTAATCTAATTTGAATAAACAAATTTTAGAGTCGCAACTTATCGAGATTGCATACCAACTGTGATGTTTCCACTTGCTCCTTGCCACTGAATTGTCCATCCACCACACTGATAGCCCAAGTTATCGGCATGACTTCCCGAAACCAGGATTTTTGCAGCCTTCTTAGGAAGAGGCAGCAGAGAATCATTTGCACCTTTTCCATTTTTCAGCAACACAAGCGATTTCCGAACGGCTTCCCTTGCTAAATCCCTGTGTTCCTGTTATTTCCGATATGCGCTACCTTCTATCAGAAACAACACAGTTGTTGCATACATGGAAACTGAAACTATTCTCAAAAAGTGAACCTGCTTTCCTATCTGATCGACTAGGCTAAGGTCAGCCAAAGGGTTCTCGAAGAGGCCACTTGCGAATTTGACCCTTAAAATCCTTTTTACAGCGTCGTCAATTCGGCTCATCGCAATGAAGTTGTTGTTAACTAGGAAAGTGAGATCATTGATAAACTCAATGTAGTTGTATGGAACCATCACCTGCCAATAAACATCGTTAGTAACAATGGAGAATATTAGTTTTACCACAAATTTCATGAACCAAAGATAGAGATTACCATATCGATACCGGCATTAATTCCAGCTTGCACAGAGTAAGTGTAGTTTGCACCTGGTGGGCTTGTGATTCTATCGATTCCTTGCCAATCCGATATTACAAAGCCCTAGTTTTGCAGAAAAGATGATGTATTTGTTGAATTTGAATAGTCATTGTGAAACTTCTTTTAAAGAATATGAAGAGTTAAGTAAAAGGTACCCCTACAATTTCTTTCTACTAACAAAATACCACTGAACTATTTTTTTCCCCTTAGTACCTTTTTTGACCACTTGTGCGACTAAAATGTTCGACTCGAGGGCGACTCTAAGCTAAACTTAAGATAAATTTATGACTTTCACAATGCAAGTTAATTTGCAAATCAACTCTCTCAAGTGCAAAATGCATTTTTAAAATTCTTAGAAGTTTGAAATATTCAAATTGGGGACCCTCAAAGTTAAACATGAGGCAGATTCATAAATCATCTTATATTTTTAGACACCTAAAAAATGGTACAAAATGTGTTTTGAAGAAATAAGGGCCAAGAAATATATACTATAAAGTGAGGAAGGTTGAAATGTTGAAGTTGGGGTACATAAATATTGATGGTGAGAGATGCATTTTGTTAAAAGGAAAAGAAACCGAAAGAACTATAAGTCATGTAAAGTGGAACATACCCTAAAACGAAGAGTATTCTTGAGGAAGCCAGCGACTAGATCAGCATTGGCATGCATCTTCACACCATTCCAGCTCGAGTACGAAACCATAACTGTCGAGACGCCTTTAATGATCGAGTTATAGTAGGCAGGCATATGGATGCTAAGTAGTCCATGACGGTTGATAATTGTGTTGTTCTCGTTAATGCCATCATGAGTGCCACCATCGCCGACATAGTGTTTTGCACAAGCTACAACTTTCTCCCTGATCAATCAACAGTCAACGTAGTTGATCTTCACAGCAATAGATTTAAGTAGAGAAACAACAAAGAAATGTTTTTTTTTTTACTTTCAGTTGGACTAAACTTGATGATATTTTACTTACCGGTTGGAATTCACCGGACTAAGAATGCACATGACAAAGAATCTAATAGGAAACTATTGTAGTTCTTGGTGAGTTTATGGGATTTATCAGGCCAAATGATCGATGATTGAATGGATTCGATTAGGACAAACACTTGGAATTCACCAGACAAAAAAGTCAAGCAGAAAGAACCAATCAAACTTGATGTGTTCGACAGACTGAGGAGGCCTAATGTGTCGAATCGAGTCAAACGACCAAGTTAAACTAGGAGGGTGGATTAACATGCCAATTAGCCCTATTGGGTCAGGCTTGTTAAGTAAATTGCTCGTGCTAACCTAGTCAGATTGTGCTAACTAACCGAGTCAAACAAAATATTTCGATATTCATTTATCATGAAAATTATACCTTATTTTATATAACATTCCTACCAAATTAACAAAAAAAAAAAAAATACTTTTGTGATTCTATTCCTTGTCCATTCCATTCTCTAGAAATAGCTACTCTGTTCCTTATCTATTTCATTCCATGGACTAAATACTCAATAAATACACAAAGGCCCTTACCTTCCAGAAACATAAGGGACACCCTTGCTGTGGTTAGCAGGTATATCACCCTGTAACCCAGGGATTATTTCTGTCATTTGCTGGACAAGGTTGTGGTCTTCGCTGTAACTCTCGTAGCACCTACCCCATCGCGGATCTCTGCATACCTTCACAAACTCAAATAGGTGAAACTTCAAGTGTGAATGTATTTGTTAGCGAAGTTGTCATAGCAACATCAAGCATATGTAGTAACTTACAGCCACACAAGGGGCAAAGACATATGGTATACCAGTCCCCCTTACTTCTAGGGCCGTTGCTGCGCCAATGCTCTTCACAAGTCCAGGGTCCCTGGTAAGGGACATTTTGTCATCAAGTCAAGTTCAATAAAAGATGTAACGGAACTAGTATACTCAGATCATCTTTAAAGAATGATCACAAACATTTATTTTTCCTATTTTTTTGCTGTTTCGCCAAGCAATTTGACTTATTCTAGTTGTTTGCTTAAATATATTATAAACTAGAGAGTATGGTTGTTTACAGCATTAGCGAACTAAATTGGACAATTTCTCAATGAACCTATTCAACTCTGATGAAAGATAATTTTGTATCTCTTATGTAGTCACATCTTTGCCTTTTGTTTCTTTATTGCACTAATCAATCGGTTTGGAAACCACCTGAAAAGCTAAGTCACAAGTTCTTGTCTCCATCAAAATAAAGGATTGTTATGTTGAAGAAACAAAATAGAACTACCCTTTTGATCAATGGTACCTTGTATCAAACGTCATCAAAACAAGAACTAAACCAAAAATTAGGAGACATTTTCATATAAATTCTTGCAGATTTGAAATGCTAGAGCAAACTATGAAATACAATGAAGGAACTATTTAAATACCAGAAGAACATTAAATGTCGCCAACATAATGTTTGAAGGTGTAGGAGTAGCGGAAGACTTAGAAAAAGAATCAACCAATATAATTTAATCAATTTGAATATTACTTATGATATTACTTGATAATTAAATGGAAGAACAACTGATTGCAAACATTTGGGACTTCAGTGATATTATGGGAAAAAAAATATGAATTTGGTCTTACCTGGTTGCTCCGAGGCCAATATTATGAGGGAATATCGTGGCTTTATAGACGTTATTATGCCCATGAACAGCATCAATCCCGTATATGAAAGGAATCCCCAGTCTTGTCGCAAGGGATCCCTTTTGAAAACCATTAACCATATTCACCCAGTCTTCAGGACTAGCTTGAGGGCCTGGCACACTCCCTCCACCACTCAGCACACTACCTGTAACAATTCATCATCCAATAAAAAAATTCCAATAATAATAATAATAATGTCTTTACCTATGAAGTAGTCTTGCATGACTTGAGCCGATGCAACTTCACGCTCAATCTGTGTCATTTGACCAATCTTTTCGGCTAGGGTCATTCGTTTCATCAGGTCCTTGATTCGAACACTTAATGGTTGTTCAGGATCCTTGTATTTCATGTACTGTGCTTCTCCATTTGATGCCCAAAACAGCAAGAAGACAAGTTGAAGCCATAGTGTTTGATAGATACTCATCTTCGCCCAAGTGCCAACGGTTTCGGTTTTGTTTACTACTCAGATGGTTAGGAAATGGTAAACTAAAGCGAATTAAGATTGAAATAAGTAGACTATAAAGCAAGAAGTCGCTCAAAGCATTAACAGTCTGTTTAAAATGTTGTCATGTACACTAATTCAAGATTTGTAAGAATCAAAAACAAAAGCAAGTGGTCAAAAAGAAAAGACAAGGGAAAGTGTGGAAGAGTTCAAAGATAAAGCACCATATCTTGGGCCACTATTGACACAAAAAGGAATAATAACACGAGAAGGTAGGCAAGACAACAATGAGAAAGAAGGCACAGCAAACCTGGTTTAATTATTTGAAGAATATAGCGATAAGGCCCTGAGGTAATGTATAGGAACGACCAATAGATTCTATAGTTAGATGAGTGAAATTGATAAGAAATGAAGATGGAAAGAGTAAAAGGTAGATAAAACACAAAGAAGACTTGACTCTGATTAACATAATTCAAAGTGATTTAATGGATTTACTATTGTTAACGATATAGGCTTGTGCCTTGTACAATTGAAGAATAAGGTTCATACATGGAATAGGTAACACAGACATTACAGCTTGATGATGATGACTATGTCGTCTAATGATTTGAGATAAATACCAAAGCAGTAATTGCTACTTTCCTCCATAGTAGAATATGCAATTAAAAAACTTAAAACTTGAATAAATGCCATTAGAGATGATCTTTTTTCTTAATAATGTAACAAAATAATTTTAATTGTCCTTAAATTTTAAACATATTACAAGGTCCCATTAATTTGTTTGATCTTTACTATTTATTTTAACTTCTGAAATACAATATTTGTTGTATGATGACATTCGAACCTGGGAAAAAAGTATAATTAAAATGAAATGACATGTAGATCAAAGAGGAAGAGAAAACATTTGGGTGTATAATTTTAACTAAACTAAACATTATTAATCTAATTTTAGTTCAAACTATATATATATATGCAATACCAATATTTTGTAATGTGAAAACATGAAAAGATAGATTAAATAAGGGGAAAAAAGGAAAATAAAACTTGAGAAATAAAAGAAGTTGAGGAAACATTCCATCTTGCTATAAGCAATAGCTCATCTAAAAAGGATTATGTCAACCATAATATTCTTCTCTTCTCTTCTCTTCTCTTCCCTCATCTCTCCTACACTATCTCATTCTTCCTGTTTGGTAAAGTTCCCCTTTTCTTTCTTTTCCAGGGTTTTAGAAGCTTTTTCAGTGTTTGGTAAAGCATTCCTTTTTCTTTGCCTCAAACAGAAAATAAAGAGAGAAAGAAAGAACATGAAGCATGACATATCAAATCCATGTCAATGCAGCTAATGGAAGAAGAAAGAAGAGAACTGCACCACTGCTGTGAACTCGCAAGCTGCAGCCACTCACCACGAAGAGCACTTCAAAGAGGAAGAGGAATACGACACTGGAATCGAGAAATGGAGAAGTAAAAGCTCAAATGAGTCGATGCATACCTTGAAACCCGTGGAAGATGGAGAGAGCAGGAAGGGGACGGAGAGCAGAAGAGGAATTTATAGAAAAAAGAGAGAGAGAGAGACAAACAGTTCACTCTGGCAAATAAATTACATTAGAATTATGATGAATATGGTTTCCGGGGAGCCAAGTTAAGATTGTGCTTGTCTTGCCTTACATGCAGTGGAGCCGCAATTCAAGTATTTTTTTTCCAGTAACGAAATTTAGAGAATTCATCAAAATATTAATAATAGTAATTAGCAAGTCAGTCTGCAGAATCATTTCTAGTGTGGCCCAAATGGCACAAGTGATGATGATGCCTTTGATGTTATTTAGTTTTTTTGTCAAATGGAAGCAACTTTTGTTTAGTTTGGACAGAACGTACTGGGCATGCCACCTTATTTAATTTGTTTGCAATTTAAGCAAAGTTGTCATTATGTTAGAGAAATATGATCCAAAGTTTTCTATGGTGCTAAGAAGAGTAATATAACGGGCAAAAATTAGAAAGAGACATAATTATCATATGTGATAAAATATGATAATATTCACATTAAATATTTTTTTATGATCGATTCTCCAATTTAATGAAAGATGATAAATAATGAAAATTTTGTTCAGTTATAATAATCCTTTTACATGGAAAAGTCAATAATCTAATAAAAGATTTTGCATTCGTTGGAGATGGACTCCCACACCTCACGTAATAAATATCAAATAGAATATTATCAAAATGTGTCCTCATAGGACATCCTATTATATTTTTATATAATATACTTTTATGTAAACATGTTCAGTGTAAATGTAGCAACTAGAAATCAAAGTAACTCCCTTCGCGTTTTTTATTATAATTGATGTGAAAAAATAAAAGTATATTGTTCTTCCTTTTTATGATAAGTAATTACTTCATTAGTTACTGTTACATGCAGTAACTGCATACACTAAGTGCAGATAATGCACTTAGTAGATTAAGGAAATGAGTAGACGCGAAATGAACAGCCACGGATTCTCTATATAAGATTCGTTCATGTAAGTAATATGCCCAGGGCATATAGGAATCATGGGCACCCATTACTCTGTTCTTCATCTTCCCCGTCCTCTCTTCTCCCTCTTCTATATATACTTCTTGTGAAGAAGTAATTGGGTTGGAACATATGCTGGTTGGAAGAAATTGCTCGTGAAGAAGCTACTGGTGAGAGGCAAGTGAGTGGTGCACGAGTGAGACAAGAAACGAGAAAGTTTCTTGTGTGGCAGTGCGCTGCAAGAAGGCAGCCGAGAGTTTTTGTTCTTGTGCGAAGTGCTTCGTTTGAAGAACTCCTCTTCTTATTGAGTATAACAAGAGAAATCGTCGTCACCGAGTTTAAGGGTTGCGACGTTGTGATATTATGGTGGAAGTTCGATTTAACCATTGTGATTTCCATCCCGACTACGAGGGTTCTGGGAGGATCCGAGTCCGCAGCAAAGTTTCTGATCAAAACAGTTTCAACAGCTTCGGCATCTAAGGTATATTTATGTTTCCGTAATTTTCATAAGTATACGAGTTTATGTTATGATTTAACATTTGGTATCAGAGCCAGGTTGAACGGAATCACGTTCAACAAATTTCTTGAGTTGAAACTCAAAAATGGTTGCTGGTCGCAGAACACAGTTCTCGTTGAAGACGATGAATAGTGCTCCGTAGGGCGAGCATGAGAAAGATGCTCGGTCACATTGTTCTCAGTCGTGTGCAAGACACACCTGTCACGCATCGCGAGCCGAAACAGTAATGGTGAAGCATTATTGTTGATTAGGTGTGCAGCGGAGAAGACAATGAACAGTGAACTTCCCGAGAAGTTTCCGAGTGGGAAACTACTTACCGAGCAATTATAGGCCTTCCCGAGCAGTTAAAGGCGAAACCGAACATTTTTCAAAAGGAAAATTGTTTTGTCAAATAGTGCTCGGGATTTCACTATGTGGCTCGGGCCGACTCACACTATGTGGCTCGGGTCGACTCACATTATATGGCTCGGGCCGACACACACTATGTGGCTCGGCAGACTCACACTATGGCTATGTTTGGTATGCTGTAATCTGCCTTGTAATGTAATCCAGATTACATTACAAGGTAGATTCCTTTGTTTGTTACTGTCTTAAAATTGTAATGTAATGTAATCTGGATTATAAAAGACACTAAAATTTTATAATCTGGATTACAAAGCAAAACCTATATAATCCAGATTACATTACAAGCTTAAATCCCATTTGCATACATGCAAATGTGATTTATTGCATGCAAATGGGATTTAGGCTACGTTTGGCGATCAGCGGCGGCCGACCGACGACCGACGATCGACGATCGACGACCGACGATCGACGACCGACGACCGACGCCCGACGGTGGTCGCCAAAGGCGGCGGTTGGCCGGCGATCGGCGGAGGCCGATCGGCGACCGGCGGCGGCCGATCGGCGACCGGCGGCGGCCGATTGGCGATCGACGGCGGCCGGCCGATGACCGACGACGGCCGACCGGCCACCGGCGATGATCGGCGGGTGATCGGCCGACGCCCGACAAGTGATCGGTCGCCACCGATGATCGGCATTCGGTGACGGCCGACGCTCGACTCGTCTTTGTAATGGACACCAAACAAAAGAATGTAATGACCTTTGTAATTCAAGATTACATATAATTTTTATCCAAACATAATAATGTAATAAATATTACATTACATTATATTACAACTTGGATTACATTACAATTTGAATTACATTACGTCCTACCAAACGCAGCCTATGTGGCTCGGCCGACACACTCTAGGTGGCTTAGGCCGACTCAACCTATGTGGCTTGGGATTTCCATAGGTTTCTCGGGCCGACTCACCCTATATGGCTAGGGAATTCCATATGTTGTTCGGGTCGAGAGGGGAAACTGTTTTTGTCAAATAGTGCTTGGGCCAACTCACCCTATGTGGCTCGGGTTTCCTAAAGGTTGCTCAATTGCCGTGCAAGTGCTCGACAACGCGGGAAGGTGCTCGTCTGCACAATGCTCGGGATTCCTATATGTTGCTCGGGATTCCTATAGGTTGCTTGGGATTCCTAAAGGTTTCTCGGGAAAACACTGTAGCTACTCGAGAAAAGCACTGTATCTACTCGGCCAGAGCACTAAGTGCTCGGCCAGAGCTCTAAGTACTCGGCAAGAGAAATAAGTGCTTGGCTAGAGCATTTGAAGCTCGGGACTTGTTATGTGGAGCTTCAAAAAGGTCGTTGAGGATCTCGAGAGCTAGACACGAGTAGAGAAATTCGGGTCATACTGTATTGTTTGACACATAGAGGTGTTATGTTGGGTGTTTAAAACCGAGTGAGATTTTGAGTTTATTCAAAATCTAATCTGAAGGTTGAGAAGGATTTTCAAAAGGAACTTGATCTAAGTCGAGAGTCTCGGATACGATAAAGAGGCCTAACTCTGAGGTGTGTGGACCATTACAGGGTGCATGTAGGCTTACCGTAAACGCTTCTATTATATGGCGGTGTGTAGACTTTCACGGTGGTGTGTAGGTTTACTTTGAAAGTATAATGTGACTATTTGTATACCGCATCTTAATTCGAATGGTGAGATACAATTCTAGGTTATAGTGTATGGTGTCTGTTGATTCATATACTCGTCATAGAATTTGTATTCGAGTTATTTTTGAGTTTTGATGATTAGTAGGGTACATAAATGTTGAGACATTAAGCATCAATAATCACTAATGTCTCTTTATCTATGTGACAGATACATGGCTTGATAAAGAGTGTCGTACTAGATCTCGTAAAGGGAGACAAACTTAACGGTGACAATTATGAGATTTGGCACCAGAAGGTTCAGTTCGTCTTTAAGGAGCAAGAACTCAGAGAGGTTCTTAAGCACGAGATGGTGGACCCTGGGGAGGGTACCATGGCACAAACGAGATGGGATCAGGTGTATCGTGCATGGAAGAAGAAGGATGGCCAAGCTAGGGTAATTCTTCTTAGTAGCATACATGATGAGCTAATCCCGATTTATGAATATTATCCTACTGCTTTGATGGTCTGGCATGCTTTGAGAGAGCAATATGACACCCCATCAGCTCCTAAGCTGAGGATGCTGACGTATAAGCTTATTACTTATAAGAAGAGGTATGATCATACTATGAAATAACATTTAATGTATATTTCGAGTATGATTGCCTCTTTGAAGAATATGGAGGAGCCCATGTCGAATGAGCTTCACGTATTGGGTGTGATCTAGTCATTGTCTGACTCTTGGGAGGTAGTTAAGACTTATCTCACACACACTGAAAGTATTCATACTTTCACAGATGTGAGTAGGCACTGTGAGCTCGAGGAGGAGCAATATGAGGTGACCAAGTCTTCTTCAGGACATACTAACATTGCAGAGTCAAGTAACGACTCCCGAGGTACCAAGGGCAAGTGGCGCAAGCATGAGAAGAAGACCAAGGGTCCTGGCAAGAAGAAGCCAAAGACTAATGAGAAGGGACAGAAAAGCAAGAAGAAGAAGCTCAGAAAGAGCAAAGTCTGATGCTACATATGTGGTAAGCTTGGACATTTCGCATGCGAATGTCGTGAGCGAAAGGTAGATACTTCTTCTTTACATGGTTTGAGTTATGTGTCATCAAGTGTGATGTTCACTAACTCTTCGGATTGTAGACTCTGGAGCAATAGAACATGTAGCTCGAGATAGGAGTGCTTATGTAGATTTTTGCCGAATTAGTCCACATGCGAGAAGGCTATATGTGAGCAATGGAGCATTCGTGGAGGTGAGAGGGATTGACACTTGCAAGCTGATGCTGCAAAGTAATCAAGTTCTGTACCTTCATGATGTGTTGTATGCTCCGGAGATTAGGTGAAATCTTGTTTCTGTCCGTAGTCTAGACCAGTTAGGATATAATGTTTGTATAGGAAACTCTAAAATTTTTATCTCATATGACAACTTTTTAATATGTTATGATATAGTTCATGTGGGACTATATGCACTTAATTTGATTTTATTTCATGAGTCTTATCCTACGTCTCCTATTGCTTTTGCATCTTACAGTGTAGTGGATGATGTGAGTGTATGACATAGTAGACTTGGTCATATAGGGCAAGAGAGGATGGGCCGGTTAGCAACATGTAAAGGTCGAGTTGCCCTTATGTGAGTTTTGCCTAGCAGGCAAATCTAAGAGAAAACCATTTGGAAAAGCAATGAGAGATGAGACTCCATTGCAGTTAGATCATTCCGATATTTACGGACCTATGAATGTGAGAGCACGAAACAGAGCCACGTATTTTATTAGGCTTATAGATGATTACACGCATTTCGATTATGTCTATCTGATCTTGCACAAGTCTGAGGCATTAGAGTGCTTCAGGAGGTTTATAAGCGAGGTTGAACATGAGCTAGACTTGAGAGTGAAAATTCTTAGAATCGATCGTGGGTGCGAGTATTTATCTGAGCAGTTCAAAGAGCTCTGTTTCGAGAAAAGTATTACACGACAGCTGACTATTCCTGCTACTTCTCAGTAGAATGGAGTCGCCGAGAGAAGGAGTATCACTCTTTTGGAAATGGTAAGGTCTATGATGATGCAAGCCAATTTACCAATCTCCAATTGGGGGATACGTTATTGACTGCAGTTTATGTTCTTAATCGTGTTCCAACTAAGTCCATAGTCAATACCCCATATGAACTTTGGACGGGGAGTGATAACTATCATTTTGTCAGGTTATTTTGGTCCTTAATATCACTGTTTTTATCCTCTCGAGTGATTTATTACTAATTATTATCATGTTTTATGAGTTGGATTTATTTTTGGACCTTATTGTAAATTCTCCTTAATTCTGGACTTATATGCAAATTTTATCTTTGTTTGTAGAAGATTGAGATGAGCCACTGGACTAGACTCAAGTTGGAGCAAATATGACTTCATCTAAGGCTAGAAGGATATTTTAAGCTGGATCAATCTGGACCTTTCATCATGATCGAGGGTAATTTAATCAAGAGATCAGATCTGAGCGATATGGACCGTCCGATGAAAGCGGCTTGATCCTGAGCCATTTAACCAAATCTGGAGAGATCCGGTCCATACATTTTGATCTGTACATCTGATCCCTTCATCCAGATTCGACCGATCGTGATTATCCCTTCAGATGGATCAAATCTATCCATTCAAAGTCGGAGAATTCTCAGCCGTTGGATGCACAACTAGCTTAATGGATTAATCAAGACAATTAAACCCTAGCTCTATTGGATGGATGAGATTGAAAGGGGCTTGGATCGGATGGTGGAGAAAATCCACTTAATTCTTTCATCGCCCGACGCAGAGATCCAGCCGACACATTCTTCTTCTCGCACGCGACGCCTCCGCTTTCTTCCGCCGCACTCAGCCCCTTCCTCGTCGGTCGTCGGAGAGGGAAGGGGATCCCCTCCAATCTCCGGTGACTAGTGGTTTCATCCATCGCTCCTCTACCACCGGCAGCCACATCCTCCTTCATCTTCCTCCATCGTGCGACGCCGACCACTCCATCTTCTTCACGCGCGCGCGAGCAGCCGACGCCATCTCCACCTTTCTCCGACTGTAGCTCGGTCGACCACCCTCGTTCCACCACAGACGATGCCAACAACTTCATCTTTACCTCCGATAGCACTTCCACAGCTCCGCCCGCCGTGTTCCAGTCTCCTGCAGCAGTTCACAGCATTTCACAGTAATTTCCAGCATTCTCTTCATGTTGATTGTTTTTGCGCTTTAATTTGTTGAATGTTTGTAATGAAATGATCTTCCATGTTTAGATTGCACGAACTTGGTTTAATTTATTTCATGCTTACGTAGTGTTCGGTTAAATATCTCTTTGGATAATTAGGTCATAGTTAGTTAGATTAGATCTACTTTCATGCTTTACTTTTAATCATGTTCATGCAGTAGATTTCGTTGATACATTATTTATTTCATTTAGTTATTAGTTAAATCTTTGCTTCCCTTGAGCTCAAGCAGCCGCCGTCACCTTCCTTCCATCCATTTTCCTCCACAGATTCGAGGAGGAACCACTTCATCAAGAGATTTCGGCGTTGTCCTCCATCTCCATAGCATCAACCTTCTCTTTCAGATTCGAGGAGTCCGCCCCGATGACACTTCTTCGAGCTCAACCGGATCCGTGAGAGTTCGGAGCATCCATCAAACTACTGGATTCAGGAGTTTGCACTATCCCACATCCACTGTCGTTTGCGGAGTCTCGATCGAGCTTCGTTGGACTTAGCTGAAGGACCTTGTTTAGTCATCGGGTCTATCTTGGATTGATTAGATCATTTAGTTTATCTTTCAGTTTTTATTGCTTTAATTCTTGCACTGTTTGATTTAATTGTCGCATGTTAGTTTAGACTTTTAATTACCTTGCAACAGTAGGATTAGTCTTTTAAAACCCAAACCCCCATCTTCAATAGAAAACCCAAAGCAATAATTAGTGATCTTAAGTTTACTATTCTGTCGATTACACTCGTTGGAAAATGATCCGAGCCATCCACTATGCTATATTAGTGTAGTTAGGGGGTTCGATAATTAATTTGAAACGGTACCACGACACAAATACCATGCACATCAAATTTTGGCGCCGTTGCCGGGGAGTGTAATGATATTTGGTAGACTTAGGATTGTTTGTCCATTTTTATAAAAAAAAATCAAAATCAAAATTCAAAAATTTTGTTTAGGGTTGTATTCTTTTATTTCTTACATATCCATGTACTTGGTCTTGTATACTTCCTGTGTCTTTTGATATTGTTTGTTAGTATTTCAAGAAAGAGCAGGAAATTTCTTTAAACATGGATCCATATTATCATCAGTGTGGAGACTTCAGTGATGCTTACTATTCAGGCACTGGGCAACAAGAGTATTACCAACCTGAAGATGAGTATTATTAGTACCAGCTACAATATCATCAGCCTGTTCCTCAGTATCATCAGTCTTATCAGCAAGACAGGTATAATTCAATTTCTGGTACATCTTTTCATAATTTTGATTCAGATTTCAAGTATGGACACACACCACTCTATGTTCCTGAGCAGTCTCAGTGCTATCCACCCCCACTATCTATCTGTTGGTGCAACAATGCTCCAAGTATTTATATATGTTTTGATGTTTGGATAATCATCTAAGTTAGGCAATATCTTGTGATCTAATTGCGAGAATGTTTAAGTGACAGGGAAGTCCAAGTGTGATCTTGGCAAAGGAAGTCCAAGTATGATCTTGGCAAAGGAAGTACAAGGGATGGACTTGGCAGCGTAAGACCAAGCTTGTAGTCTTGGCAGCGTAAAGTCCAAGTGAACCTTGACAAAGGAAGTCCAAAGTAAAGTCTTGGCAGCATAAGTCCAAGCTTGTAGTCTTGGCGGCGTAAAGTCCAAGCATTTGGCAACCCAAGACATGACGAAACCGAAGGAAGCTCTTGGAAGCAAAGCGCAAAGGATGAACAAGTCGCGGACTCGGAGGGATCCTGAAGGCGCAAGGCTTATTGAGGAGCTAGAAGGTTGAGTCTAGGTCTAGGGTATAAAATCAAGTATGAATTACTCATACTTGATGAGTATCAGTCGACTGATACGATGTATCACGATCGGTCAGTCAGCGTTCGACCGAGTCAGGTGAAACCTCGACCATCATCACCGATCGCCGAGAAGCGATCGATTCTCGCGATCACCGATCGATCAAGGAAATATCGCTACGAATGCAGTCTCACTCACTGATCACGCCTTGATCACTCGATCGATCACCCCATCACCGATCGATGGAGGATCACGACCGATCGCTGGCCGTTGGAGATTGCGGCTCTGAATCTCCGCGAGATCGTGTTTCGTGGTTGGCCGGGTCGGCAATGATCGATGGTATGCATCGGATCGATCGACGCCAATGGGAAAAACAACCCTCTTCTATAAAGGGGCCATGGGGAGCTTGGTGAAGCTAGTGTTCTTGCTCTTAACTATACTCTGCTCACCAAGCCTTCCAAGTGTTTTTAGTGATTTAAATCCTCCTCTTCTCTTGTTCTTGATCATCCATCATTGTAAAGAAGAGGAGAGCATTAGAAAGGTTTCTCCACCTTGGTTCATCCAAAGGAGGTTCTAGTGAAGGTTGATTAGGGCTAATCCACCTTACGGATTGCCGTGGAGTAGGAGCGTCATCTCCGAACCACGACATCGTGTTAGCTTCTTTGCTTTGATTTGTGTTTATATTTTGTATTGCTTCCGCTAACATTTTTGTAGAAAAGAAGAAAAGCTAATCACCCCTCTAGCCATTCCAAGGGTCCTAACAAGTGGTATCGAGTCGGATAGCTTGGAAGATCTCACCATCAACCAAGACATCAATGGCTCTTCAAGAGGGATATAGCATCGCCAAGCCACCGCTCTTCGATGGGAGTCATTTTGCATATTGGAAAGGTAGGATGAAGTACTATCTTATGAGTAATATTGAAATTTGGCATAGTGTTGTAGATGGCTTCGAGGAACCGATGGATGAACATGGACATCCTATTCCAAGCAAGGATTGGACAAGAGAAATAAATAAGAAATTTGAATCAAATGCAAAGGCCGTCCTCACCATCCAATGCGGCGTCACAATGGAGCAACTCAACAAGGTGGGGCCTTTTGAATCCGCCAAGGAGCTATGGGAAAAGCTCATTGAGCTAAATGAAGGTTCCAAGGAATCAAAGAGGGCCAAGAAGGACCTATTAATTGGACAACTTCAAGCCTTCCAAATGAAGATGCATGAAACCGTAAGTCAAATGCATGGAAGGTTCAAGGAAATTGTAAACGGACTCCATATCATAGGTGAGCAAGTTGACAACCGGGATTTGATAAGGTATATTTTACAAACATTTCCTAGAAACTCTTTATGGACTTCAATAGTTGATGCTATTAAGGTAACTAGGGATTTATCTCAAATTAAAATTGATGAATTATTTTGTGAGTTTGAATTACATGAGCAAACTAACATGTCCTCTAAGGAAAAGGGTTTAGCTCTATTCGTTGAAAAGAAGGACAAGAAAGAAAAGAAGAAGAAGGAAAGAAAAGAAGCATCATCATCATCCGAGTCGGAGGATGAGTCAAGTAGTGATGGGGACTCATCTAGTGAAATGACAAATTTCGTCAAGAAGCTTTATAGAAAGTCAAGAGAGTTCAAGAATAGAGAAGCAAGGAAGGGGTCTCATTCCTCAAAAGGTAAATTTAATGGTAATTCAAGTTTTAGTAATAATGTGATTTGCCATGCTTGCAATAAGAAGGGACATATAAAGCCGAATTGCCCGGAGCTAAAGAAGAAGGAGGAAAAGGAAAAGAAAAAGAAGGACAAGAAGGAAAAGAAGAAGAAGGAGGCCATGGTGGCTCAAACCACATGGGACACACCAAGTGTTGAAGACTCTTCATCCGATGATGAGCTTTGCCACATCACACGCCATGTGACACTCATGGCATTAGAAGATGATTCCTGCACATCAAGTCAAGAAGATTCTTCAAGTGATGAATCGTCATCTAGTGACGATGAGGTAATGAATTCTCCCAAGGTTATGCTTCTCTATAAATCAATTGCTTATCTTAAAGAAGCTCTAGATAAGTCAAAATCTAAGGTTAAGAGCATGAAGGTAGAACTAAAGGCCATTAGGAATGAAAAACCTTCACATATTGACTCTTGCATGCTTAGGGAAGAAAATGACAAACTTAAGGATGAGGTTAGTGAATTGAAAGCATGTTTAGAAAAATTTTCAAATGGCTCAAAGTGTCTTGATATGATTCTTAGTAGACAAAGAGCGGTTTATAACAAGGCCGGGTTAGGATATAAGCCAAAAGAAAAAGAAGTTGCTTATATTTCATTAATTAATAGGAGAGCAACCATTAAGGGTAAGGTTAAGAAAGCTTGGGTACCTAAGAAGTTTTTACTTAATGTTACCGGTCCAAATGTTTGGGTACCAAAAGCTTGTGTTTTTCATGTGATTTAGGTAGGAGAGCGAGGTATGTGGATTGTGGATAGCGGTTGCTCAACACATATGACCGGGGATGTGAGCAAATTCTCCACAATTAAATATGTGAAGAATGGAGCGGTGTCTTTTGGGAATAGTGGAAAACTCAAGATATTAGGTAGAGGTACAATTGAGGTATCCCCTAAAATTGTTATTCACAAAGTATTGCTAGTTGAAAATATGAAATTTAATTTATTAAGTGTTAGTCAACTTTGTGATGCAAACTATCATGTCTCTTTTGAATCCTCTAAATGCATGATTAGACACAAGGAATTAAATGATTGTATGTTAGTTGGATATAGGAAATCAAACATCTATTATGTTGATCTTTCATATGCTTCTAACATTTCTACTAAGTGTTTGGTTGCAAAAGAAGAGGAAAGTTGGCTATGGCATAGAAGATTGGGACATATCAACATGAAAAACATAGCCAAGGTAGCCAAGATGGAGTTGGTCAAAGGGCTACCAAAGATCAAGTATGTCAAGAACAGATTGTGTGATGCATGCCAAGAAGGAAAACAAACAAAGACATCACACAAAGGTAAAACCCTAACCAATACCTCTTTACCATTAGAATTATTGCATCTTGACTTATTTGATTGCCATAGTACTCCATCTTTAAATGGTAATAAATATTGTTTGGTTATAGTAGATGATTTTTCTAGGTATACTTGGGTCTATTTTATGAAACATAAGGATGATACCTTAGAAATAATCATAGGATTTAGTAAAAGGGTTGAAAATGAAAAGAGTCTCAAAATCAACCGGATCCGTAGTGATCATGGTGGTGAATTTGAAAACCTAAAATTTTCACAATTTTGTTTAGAGCAAGGGTACAAGCATGAGTTCTCTTGTCCTAGAACACCCCAACAAAATGGGGTGGTGGAAAGGAGAAATCGTGCCCTACAATAGGTGGCTAGGACTATGCTTAATGCATATTCTCTACCTAGCTACTTGTGGGCGGAAGCGGTTAATACCGCTTGCTATATCCAAAATAGGGTTCAAATCCATAGGTTTTTAGGAAAAACACCATTTGAATTATGGAATGAGACTATACCCACAATTCATTATTTCAAAGTCTTTGGATGTAAAGTTTATATTCTAAACACCAAAGATAACTTAGGAAAATTTGAATCAAAAGCGGATGAGGGCATCCTAGTTGGATACTCATCCACAAGTAGAGGGTATAGAGTCTACAATAAGAGAACCAAAGAGATTGAGGAGTCTTCCAATGTTCAATTTGATGAAACTACTAGTACCTACCCTAGAAAGTCCTCCATTGATAAGGATATTAATGACAATAATCAAGACATTACCCAAAAACTTCAAAATTTGACCATTAGGGGTAATGATCAAGGGGGAGGAAGAGGAGACTCCGATGATGAAAGAAGGGTGGAAGATAACAATGATCAAATTGAAATCCCTTCTAGAAACCTAAGAATTCATCAAGATCATTCACTTGACCAAGTAGTAGGAGATCTATCTCAAGGAGTAAGAACTAGGTCATTTCATAGACCTCCTACTAGTCAAGTTGCTCTTATCTCACAAATTGAGCCCAAATCGATCAATGATGCATTACATGATCCGGATTGGATTTTGGCAATGCAAGATGAATTGGCTCAATTTGAGAGAATTTAAGTGTTGGAATTAGTACATATACCCAATGATAGCACCATAATTACTACAAGATGGGTCTTTAGGAATAAGCTAGATGATCAAGGAAATATCACTAGAAATAAGGCTAAGTTGGTTGCTAGGGGATTCAATCAAGTTGAGGAGCTTGACTATGATGAGACTTATGCCCCGGTTGCAAGGTTAGAATCTATTAGGATTCTCTTAGGGTATGCTTCCTACATGGGATTTAAACTTTACCAAATGGATGTTAAATCGGCATTCTTAAATGGTTTTATTAAGGAGGAAGTATATGTAGAGCAACCACCCAGATTTGAGAACATAGATTATCCAAATCATGTATGTAAGCTTAGGAAAGCATTATATGGGTTAAAACAAGCTCCCCGGGCATGGTATGAAAGATTGTCATCCTTCTTAATTTCTAAGGATTTTAGAAGAGGCCAAGTAGATCAAACCTTGTTTATAAAGTCAACGTTAAAAGATATATTCATAGCCCAAGTATATGTTGATGATATCATTTTTGGGTCAACAAATGATGATCTTCTTCAAGACTTTATAAAAAATATGGAAAATGAATTTGAAATGAGTTTGGTTGGAGAGCTTACCTTTTTCTAGGTTTACAAGTCAAACAAACCAATGAGGGTATTCATATTTATCAAACCAAATATGCAAATGAAATGATCAAGAAATTTGGTTTGGAAAATGCCAAAATTGTAACCACTCCTATGGCCACTAGCACTAGAATAGATAGTGATCATGAAGGTAAATCAATTGATCTTAAATTGTATAGGAGTATGATTGGTAGCTTACTATACCTAACCGCTAGTAGACCCGACATTTTATTTGCGGTAGGTATGTGTGCAAGATACCAATCTTGTGCCAAAGAATCACATTTGGTAGCCGTCAAAAGAATATTAAGATATATTAAAGGCACCCTAAATGTAGGACTTTGGTATCCTAGGACTAAGTCATTTGAATTGCTTGGTTATACCGATTCCGATTATGCCGGGTGCAAATTGGATAGGAAGAGTACTAGTGGTGGATGTCAATTTCTTGGGTCCTCCCTAGTTAGTTGGAGTAGTAGGAAGCAACATTGTGTTGCTTTATCAACCATCGAAGCCGAATATGTGGCTATGGGTGGTTGTGTAGTTCAATTACTTTGGATGAGACATACTCTTGTAGACTATGAGCTACACTACTCTAACATTAAAGTTTATTGTGATAATGTGAGTACCATCAACTTGACTAAAAATCCGGTACATCACTCTAGGACCAAGCACATTGAAGTGAAACATCACTTCATAAGAGATCATGTGGCAAGAGGGGACATTGAACTTAATTATGTAGAATCTAAGTCCAACCTTGCCGATATCTTCACCAAAGCTCTTCCCGAAAATGAATTTTCATCTTTAAGGAGAGAGCTTGGTATGTGCTTTGTAGAGTAAAATTCTAGGTTTGCATGATCCCATGTTTATGTGTTATCCTTATACCTTGATACATCTCACAAAAAGCCTTAAGAAACCTTGATTTTTGTATTGAGACACTTAGAACCATGTGAGATGATAGGGAAGGTGTACTTGGCTCATTATGCTTGTTATGATGCATTACTATGAGCCAATGACACACCTAGAGACATAAATACCTTATGGACCAATCATTGGGAAGACTTGTATTCAAGTAATGAGTACATAGCTCTAAGAACATGGTTGGAAATTCTAAATCATATATATTTTAAACCATGTTCATTATATCTTGGAAAACAGTTGTCAATTAAATCACAAAAGTGATACAAAGTTTGAAAATTCTTTAGAACTTTTGTAAGTTTCCAAATTTGTATCAATCTTGAAATCTGGAAAACATATATTTTTCAAATTATTTTTCCTTAATAAAGTATGATTTCAGAAATGTGTACGCAAAATTTCGTGATTTTTTGAGATTTCTGGAATTTCTACCACATTTCTGAAAATGGGCTGAAAAGGCTGAAATTTCGATTTCAGGCGTCGCATGATCGGTTCAGATACACATAATAAGCTCCATTTTCTGATATTTGGTGTATCTTTGATGTCCTAACACTATAGTATGATAATATTGCGTATAAACAAGATTTAGGACTGACTAATGCAGAGTTTTAGGGGGAGTTTTCATAAATTATATCTTTTTCATCCCCAAAACCATTGTTGGTGCAAAGTTAGGACTTGATTTTCTTTGAATTTTTGGTATGCTTTGCTTCAACTATTGTTTATACATTATAAAGCATATCTTGGATTAAGGGGGAGCTTAATTTCAATATTGTACCTTAGTCCAAGATCTAACACATTATTTCCTTCATGTTTGAATCATTCTCTTTTTGATGTATGTCAAAGGGGGAGAAGGAGTGTTTAAGTTATAATACATATTGAAAATTTGATTATGTGTGTATTTAAAGACCTAACTCAAATGATTGCCAAACATCAAAAAGGGGGAGATTGTTGGTGCAACAATGCTCCAAGTATTTATATATGTTTTGATGTTTGGATAATCATCTAAGTTAGGCAATATCTTGTGATCTAATTGCGAGAATGTTTAAGTGACAGGGAAGTCCAAGTGTGATCTTGGCAAAGGAAGTCCAAGTATGATCTTGGCAAAGGAAGTACAAGGGATGGACTTGGCAGCGTAAGACCAAGCTTGTAGTCTTGGCAGCGTAAAGTCCAAGTGAACCTTGACAAAGGAAGTCCAAAGTAAAGTCTTGGCAGCATAAGTCCAAGCTTGTAGTCTTGGCGGCGTAAAGTCCAAGCATTTGGCAACTCAAGACATGACGAAACCGAAGGAAGCTCTTGGAAGCAAAGCGCAAAGGATGAACAAGTCGCGGACTCGGAGGGATCCTGAAGGCGCAAGGCTTATTGAGGAGCTAGAAGGTTGAGTCTAGGTCTAGGGTATAAAATCAAGTATGAATTACTCATACTTGATGAGTATCAGTCGACTGATACGATGTATCACCGATCGTCGCGTTCGACCGAGTCGTGGTGAAACTCGACCATCACCGACCGCTTCGTCGAGCAATGATCGATTTGCGATCACCGACCGCCAAAGGCATCAGTCGACTAATCAAGGGAAATATCGCTATGCACGCAGCCTCACTGATCGCGCTTGATCACTCGGATCGATCACCCCATCACGATCGATGGAGGATCACCGATCGATCGCTGGCCGTTGGAGATTGTGGCTACGAATCTCCGCGGAGATCGCGATTTGCCGTGGCTGCGGCGCGGCGATCGATGGTATGCATCAGTCGACTGATCGACGCCCAACGGGAAAAACAACCCCTCTTCTATAAAAAGGGGCCATGGGGAGCTTGGTGAAGCTAGTGTTCTTGCTCTTAACTATACTCTCGTGCTCACCAAGCCTTCCAAGTGTTTTTAGTGATTTAAATCCTCCTCTTCTCTTGTTCTTGATCATCCATCATTGTAAAGAAGAGGAGAGCATTGTAAGAAAGGTTTCTCCACCTTGGTTCATCCAAAGGAGGTTCTAGTGAAGGTTGATTAGGGCTAATCCACCTTACGGATTGCCGTGGAGTAGGAGCGTCATCTCCGAACCACGTACATCGGGTGTTAGCTTCGTTCTTGCTTTGATTTGTGTTTATATTTTGTATTGCTTCCGCTAACATTTTTTGTAGAAAAGAAGAAAGGCTAATCACCCCCCCTCTAGCCATTCCAAGGGTCCTAACACTATCGATATGTACATGCCCAGTTGGGGTGATCAAGCAAGTAACAGTTATGGAGAAGCACATCAAGAAGAGGCTCAGAATTTTTCAGCTTATCAGAGTCCATTGGGATTTCAAGATGACACAGTGTGTGATAGACCACAAAACATTCCTCAACCTCAGTTCAACAATTTAGAACAGACACTAGAAAATCTTTTACAGCAGTAGATGCAACAACAATATCAGCAACAAATCAATGATTATCATCAGCGACAACAAGAAAGGATACAAAACATGCAAATCCAGATAGATCAAATTGCATCATTCATCAGCCAGACACAAGCACATGATTCCTCCTAGTTTTCCTCAGAGATAATTTCTGATGGTAGTGATGTGCTTGAGGAGATGGATTGTAGAGCTAGTGATAGATATGTTTCTTCTTCTGCAGCTCTACAGGACTCCTCTGTTGATGGGCATGGTGATGATGTACTATCTAATGCTCTAGATATTGATGATGTTGTTGCTAGCGAATATGTTATACAGGATGATACCAGTGGTTTGGATTTACTCTGTGATATTATTTTTGCCACTGACACTGAGAAATCTATAGTGGAAGTAGGGTCTGAGAAATGCGTTGAGGATGATGTTAAGAGTTGCCGGCCTGAACTAGGAGTGATGGATAGCTGGACTTTTTCCCTAGACTGGACACTCCCACCACAGCAGAGTCTCCAAGAACCATGATGATGAAAGCCCTGACAACAAATGCAATAATCCAGCCCCAAGGCTGGACACTTTTCCTAAATCGCCTCCGACCACCAGAGATTACATATGATGAGGCGATCATATTAGAGGGAGCAGCACAGTACTATCATGATCACACCATGAAGGCGCTCACCTCTTTTCAGTCCATCCCACTCCTGGCGTGGATATTAAAGCTGAATCTTCTTCAACCACCGAGACGGGATTTCTTTCGGAGCACTCCATGGCCTGCGTGACTCCTTTTACTGAATCTTCTCTAACCACTAGGACCACAGGAGAGTTTGCTCCATCTCATCTCTTTTCTTTTCCCTTGTATATATGTCTCTTTTTACTTCATTTGTTTTTATTTTAATTGTTATGTTTTGGTTGTTGAGTTTTTATTTTGTTTGGATTTTCAAATAAATTTCCTATGCATTCCTTTATATCATCTTAGAAGTCGTGAAAGCTAGTTAAATTTGATTGTCGAGTTTCGGGGATTTATTATCATGAATGGATTATTTGATTGCATATGGTTACTACTTGGTGATGGATTCTATATTGATAGACTGAGTTGATTACTTTTGTTTACCTAGTGAGGATTGAGCCTATTTTTATTGCTTGTGTGTGGTGCACTTGTGGTTATTGTAACTCTAGAACTTACTTTGATTCTTTCGAGACCACACAATAGTAGATTTGCAGTATTATTATGAAGACAATCACATTTGTTTTCCTTCACTTCTTTTATCATCACATGCTTATTTGAATAACATTCTATTCATTCATCCTTATATTTTTTCTTTCCTTCCATTACTTTCTTCTCCATTTCTATTTCTGGATGTGGAATACTTGGATGATCCATGGTGAGTGTTTTACCCAGGATGGATAAAAATTTAAGTGTGGGGGAGAGAGTAGCTCAGGAGAATTTAGTGTAAGCATAGACAAGTCGTGCCTAATCACCATGAGCTAGCCATGCTCTTTATCTTTTTAGCTGAGCTTGATGTTGGAGCATAGGGAAGTGCCCTACATGTTGAAAAAAAAAGAAAAAAAGAAAAAAAGAAAGAAAAAAAACTGGAAAAAAAAGTTGGAAAAAAAATAAATTGGGTGCCCATGAAATAAAAAAAAATTGTGAAAATTTTGACATGTGGTGTCATTCATTTTTATTTATGTGTGATAGTATTTTTGTTAACGACATCTCTTGTTGCAGTTATTGAGAGATTTATTGTATATCATGAGTAGATTTGTATTGAAGTATGTGATAAGAGTTGTTTACATGTTTATTGGGTTGGAAGAAAATTTTTAGGGCAATGCTTTCTTGTACTTATCTATGTAGCATTCCAGTATTTCCATATCTTCTTCTTGTATTTCTTTAGCTATTTCATTTCTTATCTTTCTTTCCTTTCGCACATATTGTCATTTTTCTGTATTCATGTTTCCCTTACATTCTTAATAAGCCTTCAGTGATTGTGCATTCTTATGTGTATATAGTGGTGAAGGTAGAAGAAAAGCAAGC
Source organism: Wurfbainia villosa (assembly GCA_025175895.1). NCBI lineage: Eukaryota > Viridiplantae > Streptophyta > Magnoliopsida > Zingiberales > Zingiberaceae > Wurfbainia > Wurfbainia villosa. The sequence goes on from JAKLTH010000281.1 coordinate 2,101,070, forward strand.
ATATGGTAGTTCATAAACCCTGAGTAGCTTGAGTGAACTCCACTATTATATGCTTATGAGAGAGAGAGAGACCACCACTTACCTTGTGAGACTTAATCATTCTTAATATATACAGGATGGATTGAAGTTACCATGTTTGTTAACCTGTGTAAGATTTGTGTCCATGATTGCTTGAGTCTTTGAGATTTGACAATCCTAGGTAACTTTCTTTCTCAATTTTCTATGTATGATTGGGAATTGCTAGGGAAATATATCTTCAGTTTGTTTTTAGTTTTCTTTACTTGCTCGGGACGTGCAAGAATAAGTGTGGGGAAATTGATATCTATTATTTTGTTGGGTTATTTTGGTCCTTAATATCATTGTTTTTATCCTCTCGAGTGATTTATTATTGATTATTATCATGTTTCATGAGTTGGATTTATTTTTGGACCTTATTGTAAATTCTCCTTAATTCTGGACTTATATGCAAATTTTATCTTTGTTTGTAGGAGATCGAGATGAGCCACTGGACTAGACTCAAGTTGGATCAAATATGACTTCATCTAGGGCTAGAAGGATATTTTAAGCTGGATCAATCTGGACCTTTCATCATGATCGAGGACAATTTAATCAAGAGATCAGATCTGAGCGATATGGACCGTCCGATGAAAGTGGCTTGATTCTGAGCCATCTACCCAGATCTGGAGAGATTCGGTTCGTACATTTTGATCTGTACATCTGAGCCCTTCATCCAGATTCGATCGATCGTGATTATCCCTTCAGATGGATCAGATCCATCCATTCAAAGTAGGAGAATTCTCAGCCGTTGGATGCACAGCTAGCTTAATGGATTAATCAAGACAATTAAACCCTAGCTCTATTGGACGGTTGAGATTGAAAGGGGCTTGGATCGGATGGTGGAGAAAATCCACTTAATTCTTTCATCGCCCGACGCAGAGATCCAGCCGGCACATTCTTCTTCCCGCACGCGACGCCTCCGCTTTCTTCCGCCGCGCTCAGCCCCTTCCTCGCCGGTCGCCGGAGAGGAAAGGGGATCCCCTCCAATCTCCGGTGACCGGTGGTTTCATCCATCGCCTCCTCTACCGCTGGCAGCCACATCCTCCTTCATCTTCCTCCATAGCACGACGCCAACCACTCTATCTTCTTCACGTGTGCGCGAGCAGTCAACGTCATTTCCACCTTTCTCCAACTGTAGCTCGGCCAACCACCCTCGTTCCACCACAGACGACGCCAGCAGCTTCATCTTTACCTCCGACAGCACTTCCACAGCTCTGCCCGTCGTGTTCTAGTCTCCGACAGCAGTTCACAGCATTTCACAGCAATTTCCAGCATTCTCTTCATGTTGATAGTTTTTGCGCTTTAATTTGTTGAATGTTTGTAATGAAATGATCTTCCATGTTTAGATTGCACGAACTCGGTTTAATTTATTTCATTCTTACGTAGTGTTCGGTTAAATATCTCTTTGGATAATTAGGTCATAGTTAGTTAGATTAGATCTACTTTCGTGCTTTACTTTTAATCATGTTCATGCAGTAGATTTCGTTGATACATTGCTTATTTCATTTAGTTATTAGTTAAATCTTTTCTTCCCTTGAGCCCTAGAAGCCGTCGTCACCTTCCTTCCATCCATTTTTCTCCACGGATTCGAGGAGGAACCGCTTCATCAAGAGATTTCGGCGTCGTCTTCTATCTCCACAACATCCACCTTCTCTTTCAGATTCGAGGAGGAGTCCGCCTCGACGACACTTCTTCAAGCTCAACCAGATCCGTGAGAGTTCGGAGCATCCATCAAACTACTGGATTTAGGAGTTTGCACCATCCCACATCCACTATCATTTGCGGAGTCTCGATCGAGCTTTGTTGGACTTAGCCGAAGGACCTTGTTCAGTCACCGGGCCTATCTTGGGTTGATTAGATCATTTAGTTTATCTTCCAGTTTTTATTGCTTTAATTCCTGCACAATTTGATTTAATTGTCGCATGTTAGTTTAGACTTTTAATTACCTTGCAACAGTAGGATTAGTCTTTTAAAACCCAAACCCCCATTTTCAATAGAAAACCCAAAGCAATAATTAGTGATCTTAAGTTTACTATTCTGTCGATTACACTCGTTGGGAAACGATTCAGACCATCCACTATGCTATATTAGTGTAGTTAGGGGGTTCGGTAATAAATTTGAAACGGTACCATGATACAAATATCGTGCACATCAGGGAGGCAACTTGTCCTTAGTCATTTAAGACCATGGGGTTGTGTTGTATATGTTAATGATTCTTTGCACAAATACGACAAGTTAGACCCGCGAGGAAAGAAATGTATCTTTATTAGATACTCTGAACACTCCAAAGGATATGTGTTCCTAGGAGAACATATGGATGGGACTGTCACTGAGATTAAGTCTCGTGATGTCATATTTCTTGAGAATGATTTTCCTAGGAGAGGAGAAATCGATCGAGATTTCACCTTCTATGAGATGGACGAGCCTATTGGCTCAGTCGAGCCCAGAGGTGGGATTCAAGACCCTGAGATAGATCTTGGTCCTAGTGGGAGTGGTCCAACCCAAGGTGAGGATGCTCTCTCTCCTTCTCGGAGTGGTCAGGGAAATGTACCTCATCGCCATTTTTCGATTGAGAATGAGACACTCATTGTGACTGTAGAAGATGAGGAAGATTCGAGGATTCTGAGAGAAGCCCTCGAGGGTTCTACAAAAGACGAATGGTTTAAGGCCATGGAAGATGAAATGAAATCAATGAAAGTCAACAAAGTCTGGGAGCTTGTTGACTTACCTGAGAATAGAAAGGTCATTGGGAACAAGTGGGTTCTCAAAATCAAGAGGAAGGCTGATGGATCGATCAAGAGATATAAAGCTCGTCTAGTAGCCAAGGGTTACACTCAGACAAAGGGCATTGACTACGAGGAGACCTTCTCTCTAGTAGTCAAGTTTACTTCGATCCATTTACTTTTAGCGATTGTCGTGAGTTTAGATCTAGAGTTACATTAGATGGACGTGAAGACTGCCTTCTTTAATGGAAGTTTGGATGATGAGATCTACATGGAACAACCTTTTGGGTTTGTTCAAGTAGGTCAAGAAGATAAGGTTCATCAACTTCGAAAGTTGATATATGACCTTAAGCAATCATCGAAGTGGTGGTATCTAAGATTTCATGAGGAGGTGATATCTTATGGTTTTATAATGGTCGAGGAGGATCATTGTGCTTATCTGATAAGATTTAATAACTCATTTGTGATTCTGTCGTTATATGTGGATGACATAATGTTGGTTGGGAACAATATTGAATATCTAATAACTATTAAAACGAGGTTATCATCCACTTTTGACATGAAAGACATGGGCGAAGCTGAGTTCATCCTTGGAGTACAAATCCAGAGGGATCGCTCGAGAAGATTTCTAGCTCTTTCACAAGAGACTTATATTAAGAAAATTCTTAAGCGCTTTGGGATGAGTGATTGTAATCCCATAGATACTCCGATCGCTAAAGGTGAGGCCTTGAGCTTGATGATGTGTCCTAAGACTCAGGAAGAGGTAAGGGAAATGAGTAAAGTACCTTACTCAAGTGCAGTGGGAGGTCTAATGTACGCAATGTTGTGGACAAGATCGAACATATGTTATGCAGTCGGTCTGGTATGTAGATATCAAGCAAATCCTGAAAGGGGTCACTGGAGAGTAGTGAAAAGGATTTTAAGATATTTTAAAGGAACTACAATCTTCTCTCAGTGTTATTGAGGAGACAATTTGTGTCTTGTGGAATATTCAGATGCTGAATGGGGAGGCGATTTGGATAAGTGCAAATCAACATCAGGTTTCGCTTTCTTGCTCAATGGCAGGGCCATCTCTTAGAGCAGCAAGAAGCAAACATATGTTGCTCTATCTATGATGGAGGCTGAGTTCGTGGCATGCTCAGTAGCAGTTCAAGAGGGTGTTTGGCTTAGAAGACTATTGGGTGACTTAGGGATTGTAGCGGATAGTGGGAGACCAATAATGATTTATTGTGATAATCAGGCCACCATCGCTTACACAAGAGACCTTAAATTTCATAGTAGAACCAAACACATAGATACCATATACCATTATGTAAAAGATATCATTGAGAAGAATGAAATAACTGTCAAGTACATTTCAACACACAACATGGTGGCTGCCCCCTTTACCAAACCTATCACGAGAGACTCCTTTGTGGGACATAGAGAGTCGTTAGGTTTGAGTGTTTTATGAAATTTCTCAACTTGTACTGTAATGATAATAATGCTTAATGAAATATATGACTTAATGTGCATTTATGGTCCAATTATATTATTACACTTGTTATATATATATATATGTTATGTGATATAATAGATATGTCAGGCAGACAGGTTCACTCTCTCACACGAGTGACCAACTCATAGAGTGGAGATTAGACGGTTTCTAGTTTTAAGAGGTTTTGAGAGTAACCCTGCTAGAACTTAAGTCGCCCTGATATGTGTTTAGGATGAGGTCATGTGCGACATGACCGACATGGATTTAGTCACATCCATGTGGCCTGTAAGTTGCCAGGTTTGAGATCTCATATATCACTTGTAGTTTGTGATATTGTCTTTGAGAGACTCTCTCTGAGATCTCTGGGTAGAGTCTTATGTGTAGACTAAGTCCCATACCTGCATAGTGTTAGAGAAATCTGACATATTCCCTTATGAGAAATGGGGAATAACACTATGACACATGTGTCATACCGCGTGTGATAAAACGATTAGGGAAAGTGGGAGTCTTATTACTTGAGACAATAAATTAATATCCCTGAGCCCCACTGTGTGAGATCTGAGATCCACTAGGAGTGATCTCTTGTACCTTTATTACTTTTGGCTATTTCTTGAGGTCATGATTCAGTGTTGCTACTTTAGTCTATTTACCGATGCCCCAGAAGATAAATTGAGGTTTGAGGGATAGGTCTAGAAAAGCAGTTGAGTCAATAGATTCTAGTTTGGGAAAAGGAAGACCAATTGACATTATATCAGAATTTTAATATTCACCGACTAGTCTTTTATGTTTATCCGAAGAGAGATTAAACATATTAGTGAATATATTATTGAACAATATCTGGGGATACTTTTGAATGAGGAAAGAAGTTTGATTGGATGTAATAAGTCTTGGATCTGGGATGCAATGAGATTGTATCTTATGATATAAAGATGACTACTCTATCATCCTAATAGGTGCATAGAGCAGTTTTTATATGCAGGTGTACTCGCAAGTCATACGACGTTCAACTATGTGTGAAAGCTCTGTAGAGTGATGGATCGCATGAGATGTGATCTAATGATGATTGAACATTATATGCCCTCATGTGCAAGTGGAAGATGTAAGTAATATGCCCACGTGGGGCATATAGGAATCATGGGTAATGGGTAACCATGTTCTTCATCTTCCCCATCCTCTCTTCTCCCTCTTCTATATATACTTCTTGTGAAGAAGTAATTGGGTTGGAACATATGCTGGTTGGCTCGTGAAGGGGCTACTGGTGAGAGGCAAGTGAGTGTGCACGAGTGAGGCAAGAAACGAGAAGGTTTCTTGTGTGCGAGTGCTGCGAGAAGGCAACTGAGAGTTCTTGTTCTTGTGCGAAGTGCTTCGCTTGAAGAACTCCTCTTCTTGTTGAGTATAACAAGAGGAATCATCGTCATCGAGTTTAAGGGTTGCGACGTTGTGATACTATAGTGGAAGTTCGATTTAACCATCGTGATTTCCATCCTGATTGCGAGGGTTCTGGGAGGATTCGAGTCTACAGCAAAGTTTCTGATCAGAGTAGTTCCAACAGCTTCGATATATTTATGTTTCTACAATTTTCATAAGTATACAAGTTTACGTTATGATTCAGCAGTTCAAGTTAAAGAGAAAGAGAAGAAGCGAATTGCGTCGTGTACGCAAGAGGAAGAGAGGAAAGTAAGAAAACAACGATTATGTTTTCTTGTGTTTGAGAACTTCCAAGGCACTATCAAAATTTGGTTTGTGGAAGGGTGGTTCAATTTGTGTGATCGCCCTTCAGAAACGAGCAAAGATCAAGAGATCTTGTCCAGAAGCAAAAACATAGAAACATAACGAAGAACTTGGAATGAACTGTTGGTGCAGAGGTACCAGATAATCAAACTTAAATTTTGATAATGGCAAAGATTCAAAGTTAAGTCATAATATTATCTTATATGTTATGTTAAGTATGTAGAACTTAAATAGTCTTAGCTAAGGTCAAAGACATTAGGAGAATCTCAATGGGTCAGCAGAGTCTGGACATTGGAGAGAGCCACGGTAGTCAAAGGATCAGATGTTAAACAATAGGTCAGACGACCAAGGTTAAGCAAGGTAAGGACCTTGTGTGAAGTGGTAAGGTCGCGCCCTTGATATGAGGACAACCTTAGGCGTTGATACGACTAAGGGTTCTAGGGAAAGGTTGAAATCAAGATCGGACGGTCAAAGACTGTCATGATTACTATTGGTACATACACTTTGCTAATCTTGTAATGCAGGTGAAGACTAGATGAGAATGATTAATGTGTGCTCTAGCTGAGCACCTTGTGCTCTGCCCAAGCACTCTATGTTTTGGTCGAGCACTAGTGCTTTGGTCAAGTGCTCTGATCGAGTACCCTTAGCCAATGTCGAGTACTCACTGTGCTAGCCGAGCACCTACTACTTTAGCTTACTACCATGCTTTGGCCAAGTACCCTTAACCAATGTCGAGCACTCACTGCACTAGCCGAGCACATGCTTCTCTAGTTGATCATCATAAATCAATACCGTTGGTTGAGCTTGTGGATCGATCAAAAGCCAAAGGTTGTGGTTCGGTCAAAGGCTAATTGTCACATTAAGATAGAGATTGCGGATAAATAGGATCTAGATCTGGACCAAATCAAGACGATTGATCTATAAAAGTGGGGTTGGACACAACCCTAATAATTAATTTTTCGCTGAAGTGCTCTTGCTCTCAAAACTTCACAAACAACGTTCCTTTATGCTACAATGCTACAACTCTGACTGTGCTTCTTCATTTAGTTATTTTTGTCAGTATACTTTAGCTCTTGTTTTTTTGTGTACTTAATTTCTAAAAGGAGCGGTAAGGTTGTTATTGTCTCTTTTACTCTTTGTAAGCATCGTGTCTCTTACCTCGATGAACAGATCTCTTAGTGAATTGTCTGTCGAAAGCAATCAAAGATCACGGGCCTTGGACTGGTAGTCGTTCGGCTGTGAACTAAGTAAACAAATCTATTGTGTTTTGCCTTTTATATTTTTTGTTGCGTCTTACTTTGATTTTATGTGTTTTAAACAAAAGGAAAGAAAAGTTTTAAGCATGCTATTCACCCTCCCCCCTCTAGTGTGCTTTCCGATCCTACAATTGGTATCAGAGCGGGGGCGCTCAAATTTGGTGCAACCACCATTTGAGAAAGTTTGTTTTTTTTTCTTTCTCTTTTTTATTTTACTTCCTGCACTACTAATCCAAGACTAAGTAGTGGCATATTTTTTCTCATTTTTATATTTGCGAGGTTATCTAAATGGCCCATCAAGAAGGCTATAGCACTGTTCGACCTCTGTTCTTTTGCAGAGATGACTTCCATTACTGGAAGGGTCGGATGGAGTTCTTCCTAAAGACGCAAGTTGATATGTGGATCATCATCTAGACGGGGTTTGATTTTTTGACCAATGATCAAAGAGAGCTTCTGGAATGCGACAAGTGGACCAATGAGATGAAACGACAAATTGAAGTAGACACAAAAGCCACCCAAATTTTCCAGTGTGACCTATCTAAAGAAGAGCTCAATTGCATCGGCCCGTTCATTAGGACCAGGGACCTTTGGGATAAGCTCACCAACTCCATGAAGGGACCTCCGACACTAATGTTGGGGGATCGATACGGCCGGCTAGAGGGGGGTGAATAGCCCTCGTTCGTTGGATGTCGTAATTCGTTCGTTCTTGTTGCGTGCTCGTCTACAATTCTTGTTAGCGCAGCAGAATAATAATAATAATACTAACAAGATACACAAATACACACAAGCACATGCAATACACAAAGATATACATGGTTCGGAACCGAATGGTTCTTACTCCACGGGCGAGCTCACCGAGCTCTAGTTATGCGCACGCCACTAACTATAACACTCCTTTTCGACTACACGTCGGAGGTGGAGAAACCTCTCACAAGCAATTACACTAAGTAATGAAATACAAGCAATACAAAGATAAATACGAAATACACGTAAAGAACACTTTACAACGCTTGCTTTGAACCCTTTGCTTGTTGCTTGCTTTGATTGGCTCTTGAAGGACTGGAATGCAGCAGCAATTCTCCTCCAATAGCTCCACAAAAACCATGGCAAAAACCTCCATCTCGAGCCAAAAGGCCCGCCTCGTAGTCGTTGTCTCACAATGGCCAAATCCACGTCGGACAAGTTCCAACGGATCACCTACGCTTGATCGATGATGCCCATCACGATCGTGACCTAGTAGTCGATCGCCTACGGCCACGGAGCATTCCCGTGCTCGCGACACTCCCATCGATCATTGCCATCCTCGACGATCATTGCCGACGCTGGCCGATCATTGCCGACGCTCGATCATTGCCGACGCTGGGCCGATCATTGCCGTCGGCGTCGATCATACCGATGGCAATGATCGCCAAGCACAAAACCCTAGCCTTACACCAGTCGAACCCTAGTCGACTTGGACCAGTCGAACCGGCACCTATGCCAGTCGACTGATGTCGGGCAAAATCTCAAACACCAAGTTGTTTGAGCATCCGACCGTCGGGTAAGCCCTCAAACATCAAGTTTGAGCCTCCGACACTCAGTCTTAGCCTCTTGGCCAAGTCCACCTTATCCCTCATGGAGTTCCCCACCGAAGCTCTCTTCCCTCGGCCTACGTCCCTCGAATGCGCCAAGCGCACGACTTCGCAACGCCATCCTTCGCATCTCATACCCTAGAAGTATGCTTCCCTTTGGGCTTACTCCATTCGCTCCCCGTCCGGCAGTCCCTCGGATGCACCAAGCGCACGACTTCGCAATGCTATCTTTCACCGACTCAAGGACCCGAGCCTAGTGAACTTGCCAAGTTCTCAAGACTTCCCAAATGCACCAAGCGCACGGCTTCGCAATGCATTTCTCACCAAGCACCAAGCGCCGCGACCCAATGCTTTGGATTTCCCATGCCAAGCACCAAGCGCACGACTTCGCAATGCTTTGGACTTTCCCATGCCAAGCACCAAGCGCACGACTTCGCAATGCTTTGGACTTTCCCATGCCAAGGCTTCCCCCTTGGACTTCCACACCAAGCTCCATGCCAACCCCATGTTGGACTTTCCCATGACAATCCCATGTCATGAGTTTTGTCTATCATCAAAATATTATCAAGGTACTGCTCGAGTCAAACTCGAGTCAACCTGGGCCGATTGCACCAACAATCTCCCCCTTTTTGATGATTGACAAAACTACCATCTCAAGTCTACCAATTCTCCCATATTGGCAATTCTCATATCCCAATGAGAATTCCAACGAACCCTAATTGATAACTTGGTAACTTCTCTCCCTTTTTGACATTACATCAAAAAGGTCCTCCCCAAGGGTATGAATGTCTCATATCCCAATGAGATCTTACAATCTCTCCATTGGAGGAACACATGCCTACAATCTTTCTAGTGATCCCATATCACTTAAAGAGAGACAACCCAATTTTCCTCCCATGAGGAAATACACATCCATCTTCCCATGATGGATACCTCCCCCTAGAGGTTTGCTCCCCCTTGACTATTGCACCAACAATGTCCTTGGAGAGTCCCTAAGCCAATAGGAACATTAACCAAATCAAAATTAAGGCAAAGTTCAACAATGAACTCTCTTCCACCTTAAAATTGATACTCTCCCTAAAACCCTTCTCCTAATCCATGTCCAATGGATTTCCACCCTCTCTAATGCTCTCCCAAGCATATCCTAGGGTTAGGAGTGGTTAGGGGACCTTAACCTAGCTGAACATGGGTCTAACCAACAAGATTTACCCGAAATCAGCTTGGGCAGTCGACTGAAATCATAAATCGATTATTTGCCACCCATCGATCATTGCCGATCCATAGCGATCGATAATCGATTTTGACATTTGAAATGGATTTCCGAAATCCATAAGTAAATATACGTAATTTTAAAAATCTTGAAAATGCATACATATAATACTTATCCTAAACACTATGGGTGAAAAATATTGGAAAATTATTTTACCCACTAAATTAGGAGATTGATACAAAGTTCAAAAGTTTAGAAAAGCTTCAATAAAGAGCCCTCTTTGTATCATCCCATTCAATGGTGATAGCTATCAAAAGATAGGCTTCACCAAGGTTTTTCAAAATGTTTTCAAAATATTTTTCAAACCTTTATTTTCTTTTTCCTAAACATCTCACAAATATCTAGATGTGTAAAACACATACAAGTCAAATTTTTTGTGAGATGTGGGTTTTGTTTTGTTTATGTTCTCATGCATATTTCTAGGCAACATTAATTTGATTCCCTTCAAATTGTGCCATAGTCCTTAACTCCATTTTAAAACATGCATGATATGATTATGACATAAATATGATTTAGATAAAAACATATGCCAATATCATGATGTCATGACATGTGAATGAAAACTAAGCATACATGACATCTAAAAATAATTCTAAACATGATCATGACATTTTATAGATAAAAATAAAAATGATGTCATGACATGACAAGGCAAACAAAACATGGCAAGTAAAATATACTAAGGTATAGAATACCTAAGTGTTAAAAACAATTTTCCATTTCTAGGAATTAAATTCACTTTGCCTTAAACCATTCATTTCCCTAGTGTGCCAAAAACCCACAATAGCACACCATGACCTCTATGACCTAATTGTGCCAATTTAAATCATTTTTAACTTCTCAAACCATATTGGCACACCCTAATGTGTCAACTCACAATGGCTAGGTTAACCATCCATCCACTTAGGGTTGACACATCCTAACCCATTTAGCGTGAATCAATCACGCTCTTAGGAACCCAATATCTATTGGAGCTCCTTGGGTTAACAAGGTATTCCCTAGGGATAACTTCCCTAGATACCTTTCTAATGACCCTTTTTGGCTTTGAAGCCTTAGTCAAATGGGTCTTACTTGGGTCAACTCTAGAGGTGACTCCTCCATTGACCTTCTTAGTGGCTACATTTGATTTCTTTGAGGTGTTAGCCACTAAACACATACCATGGCTAGACTTAGGGATGACTTCCCTATTAGCCTTGGTTTGTCTAGACCTAGATGATGTTCCATAATTAAATGGAACATTATGGTAGTACATAGGTTTGTGACCCAAACCCTTCTTGCCCTTAGATGTTTCTTGTTTTCTAGGTCTTGACTTTTGTGCATTAGACCCCTTAACCGAGTTTGATATTATTGCTAGGGTCTTTTCCAATTTTTCTAGCCTTGACCTCAAAGGCTTGGTTCTCCACCTCTAATTTCCTCAATTTTGAATTTTCATTAGGTTTAGGAGAAAAGTTCTTCTTCTTAGGCATGTGTCTACCCTTCTTAGGGTTAATGCCTAGATGATTTTCAACTCTCCTAATGGACTCTTTAGGTAAAATAGGTCTAGTGTTTTGAGTCCTAGGTTTGTCCTTAGTTATATGAACATGCTTGGCACCTAGACAATACACCTTATTATTTCTCTTAGCATGCTTTTCATTGATAATAGCAAGAGAACTAAAATAATTTTTAGCATGCTTTTTGACTTTAGGAATTGAAGGTGCATTAACTAAATGTACCTTAGGGTTAGCTTTTGGAGCTCCCCCTACATGATATACACCTTCTAGCCCTTTCTTCCTCCCCCTAGGGCATTGGCTTCGGTAGTGCCCCTTTTGATTGCATTTAAAGCACACAATGTGCTCTTTGCTTCTAGTTTTGGGAACACCGACATCCTTTGACTTTAGGTTGACTTTTGGTGTTGATGCCTTTTCCTTAGCCAATTTAGGGCATTTGCTCTTGTAATGCCCCTTCTTCCTACACTCAAAGCATATTATGTGATTTTTATTTAAAATTACAATACTTGAGTTACCTAGGGAGGTGGTGGAGGCCTCTTCACTTCTTCCGGAGGTAGAAGCTTCATTTGATCTTGCTCCGGAGTAGAAACCCTTTCCTCCCCCTCAATGCTAGAGGTGGAGGTCTCCACCAAATCATCCACATCTTCAAAGGTGGATGGGCTTTCTTCCACGACATCTTGCTCTACTTGTGCCGATTGGGAACTTTCTTGAAATTTCATTATCTTCTCCCATAATTCCTTTGCATCCCTAAAATTATCCAATCTAGACCAAATAGTGTTAGGTAATAAATCACTTATCAATTTTATTACCTCGAGATTTGTCTTGAAATCTTTGATTTGGTCTTGGGTCCATTTTGATTTTTCCATGGGCTTGTTTTCTTTGTCCCTAGGCATCTTAAAACCATTTTCTACAATTAACATAGAATCAAAATCGGTTTCAAGATATACCTCCATCCGTTTCCTCCACCAAGCAAAATCTCCATCGAATTTCGGTGGATGGATGAAGTCGGCCATTTGTAGTGCTCTCGCGGTGGTTAGTCCTTGAAGAGCGACCTCGGCTCCGATACCACTTGTTGGGGGATCGATACGGCCGGCTAGAGGGAGGTGAATAGCCCTCGTTGGTTGGATGTCGTAATTCGTTCGTTCTTGTTGCGTGCTCGTCTACAATTCTTGTTAGCGCAGCGGAATAACAATAATAATACTAACAAGATACACAAATACACACAAGCACATGCAATACACAAAGATATACGTGGTTCGGAACCAAATGGTTCATACTCCACGGATGAGCTCACCGAGCTCTAGTTATGTGCACGACACTAACTATAACACTCCTTTTCGACTACACGTCGGAGGTGGAGAAACCTCTCACAAGAAATTACACTAAGTAATGAAATACAAGCAATACAAAGACAAATACGAAATACACGTAAAGAACACTTTACAATGCTTGCTTTGAACCCTTTGCTTGTTGCTTGCTTTGATTGGCTCTTGAAGGACTGGAATGCAGCAGCAATTCCCCTCCAATAGCTCCACAAAAACCATGGCAAAAACCTCCATCTCGAGCTCCTTTTATAACCTACATCGAGCTATTTTCGCGCCTAGCAGTCGACTGCCAAAAGACCCCAGTCGACTGCCCCTGTAGCCGTTGTCTCACAACGGCCAGATCCACGTCGGACAAGTTCCAACGGATCACCTACCAGTCGACTGATGATGCCCATCAGTCGACTGATGACCTAGTAGTCGACTGCCCAGTTGACTATGGAGCGTTCTGTGCTCGCGACACTCCCATCAGTTGACTGCCATCCCTCGGCAGTCGACTGCCATCCCTCGGCAGTCGACTGCTGTTAACGTCAATCGACTGCCAATCCATGGCAGTCGACTGCCAAGCACAAAACCCTAGCCTTACACCAGTCGAACCCTAGTCGACTTGGACCAGTCGAACCGGCACCTATGCCAGTCGACTGATGTCGGACAAAACCTCAAACACCAAGTTGTTTGAGCATCCGACCGTCGGATAAACCCTCAAACATCAAGTTTGAGCCTCCGACACTCAGTCTTAGCCTCTTGGCCAAGTCCACCTTATCCCTCATGGAGTTCCCCACCGAAGCTCTCTTCCCTCGGCCTACGTCCCTCGGATGCGCCAAGCGCACGACTTCGCAACACCATCCTTCGCGTCTCATACCCTAGAAGTATGCTTCCCTTTGGGCTCACTCCATTCGCTCCCCGTCCGGCGGTCCCTTGGATGCACCAAGCGCACGGCTTCGCAATGCCATCCTTCACCGACTCAAGGACCCGAGCCTAGTGAACTTGCCAAGTTCTCAAGACTTCCCAAATGCACCAAGCGCACGGCTTCGCAATGCATTTCTCACCAAGCACCAAGCGCACGGCTTCGCAATGCTTTGGATTTCCCATGCCAAGCACCAAGCACACGACTTCGCAATGCTTTGGACTTTCCCATGCCAAGGCTTCCCCCTTGGACTTCCACACCAAGCTCCATGCTTGGATTTTCCATGCCAACCCCATGTTGGACTTTCCCATGACAATTCCATGTCATGAGTTTTGTCTATCATCAAAATACTATCAAGGTACTGCTCAAGTCAAACTCGAGTCAACCTGGGCTGATTGCACCAACAACTAAGATATGTAAGAAGGATCTTTTGTTAAATAAATTGTATAATCTAAAAATGTATGATAATGAGACTGCAAGCCAACTCCATGCTCGCATCCAAGATATCCTAAATGGTCTTCATGCCATCGGACAAAAGGTGAAAAATCGAGACATCATAAGGTACGCTCTAAAAGCTTTTTCAAGGACCACTTTGTGGGTATACATTGTTGATGCTTACAAAGTATCTAGGGACTTATCTAAAATTAGGTTAGATGAATTATTTTCTGAGTTTGAATTATATGAGCAGTCTAATTCGACCCTGATCGAGAAGAGTATTGCTTTATTTGCAAGACAAAAGAAGGGAAAAAGTAAGCCTCCTCCTGAAGATGATGAGTCTAAATCAGACTTAGACAAAGAAATGGAGACAAAACTAGTCAACGTAGTTCAAAAGTTGATCAAGAAAAGGAGATGACCAACTAAGCCAACGAAAGACGAGATCTAAGACAAGTCAAAATGCAAGATCTACACAAAACTACAAGTGCTACGAATGCAACAAGAAGGAACACTTCATATCAGAATGCCCGGATCTAAAGACTAAGCGACATCAATCCAAGAAAGCACTCAAAGCTACATGGGAAGAGTCGTCGAATGAGGAAGAAAAAGATCAAGTCAACAACTTAGTTCTTATGGCAAGACCATCCGAGTTCGAGACCGAGCTCGACACGAATTTCGAGTTTGAGTCCAAGCCCAACACTGATTCCAAGTTCAAGTCAAGACGTGGATCCATATCCGGTTCAAAAAGTTCAATTAAGGTAAGTCACTCTTTAATTAAAATCTGTATGATGTAATAAAATTCTTAAATAAAAAATTAACTAAGTTTGAGTCTAAGGTCGAGTCTTTACTTAAGAAAGTTAAATTCCTTAATAAAAAGGCTAGCCTAACCTCTTCAATTATTCACGTTCAAGAAATAAACTCAACTCAAATTAAAAAACTTGAGGAAGAGAATTTTCTATTGAAAGGGCAAGTTCAAGAGCTTAGGAAAACATTGAAAAAGTTCACATTGGGCTCCAAGGGTCTTGACCTAATACTTGGATCTCAAAGAGTTGTGTACAACAAGATCAGACTCGGATTTAGATCAACCAATAGATCGTTCCTTTCGCTTGTAAACCATAATCATAGAAGAATCCAAGCATGGGTCCCTAAGTCAAGTCTAAAAATACTATTAGGCTCAACCAAGTATTGGGTTCCCGAGGATCAAATCCACTATGTGGATAGACCGTACCGAATCAATGATTTGGGAGGAGCCAATACTAAACTTGTATACATGATTACATGAATAACTTGATTGATTTAAATTTTAGTTTTGCTTGCTTAGTTTAAGTTAATTGTTTAAAGTAGAATGGTTAGATAGAAAATGGTTAATAAACCTTGACAATATAGTATTAGGATGCAGTGAGATGATAGTATGTTAGGGAAGCTCAGTCAAGTGTATTCAGGCTAGATAAGGAGTATCTAGTTTGATGCACTTAGCTAAGTGGAACTGACTGAAGTTACCTAACCACATCCTAAACTAGTTAGACCATGATTTGACACTAAGTAAATTAAGTGCATAATTTCTTAAGTTGGCTTTGTCTAAGAAAGTCGTCGTTGTTCCGATCAAAGAAGGCCTCTGTGTCTTGCCACGACTTGGAAGCTCTCTTTCGAAATGTTCACTTAACTAACTAGAGGTTAAATCCAAATCTAACCCAAGGTTAATTAATTTTCAAGTTATTAAAATTAACTAAGTAAAATTAAAAGTTATCTCACAACACATATAGGATAACCCGATTGATCATGTAGAAAGGATGAGATGAAACATAAGATAAAAACACTTAAACCTATTCAAAATTTCAAATTCCAATCCAACTACTTTGTATGTAGGATCAATGGATATTGGATAGTGGATGCTCCAGACATATGACCAGAGACCGATTAAACTTTGTTGGTGCAATCGGTCCAGGTCACGATTGACCAGACTCGAGTTTGACTCGAGTGATGTTTTGATGTTTGGCATAGTATGTTTGACATGGAACTTGGACATTGATGTTTGACATTAATGTCGGTTAATATGTTGGGGAGATTGTTGGAGCAATCGACCCGGGCCATGATTGACCGGACTCAAGTTTGACTCGAGGGAGACTTTGATGGTTGACTAGGGTTGACCATGTGATTATTGGAAAAGTCCAAGTCTTGAGTGTTGGTGCAATCGGCCCGGGTCACGATTGACCAGGACTCGAGTTTGACTCGAGTGATGTTTTGATGTTCAACAAAAACATATGACAATGTAATTGTCATGGGAAAATCCAAGTCATGGGTACTTGGCATGGAAAGTCCAAGTGGGACACTTGGCATTTGGGAAAGTCCAAGTCTTGAGTACTTGGCACAAGGAAAAGTCCAAGCATGGGTCTTGGCATGGAAAGTCCAACATGGGTTGGCAAGGGAAAGTCCAAGCTTGAGTCTTGGCATGAGAAGTCCAAGGGGTTTGATATTGGCCGCGTAAAGTCCAAGCGGGAGTCTTGGCAGCATAAGTCCAATGGTTGGCGGCGTAAAGTCCAAGTGGAGTCTTGGCGGCGTAAGTCCAATGTGCCTTGGCGGTGTAGACACCGTTAGCATGACATAGCCGACGGAAGCACCTAGAGGCTAGTGCGATGGATGAATAAGTCATGGATAACTTGGAGGGATCCGAGAGGCATGAGGCTGATGGAGGTGGCTAGAAGGCTTAGGTCTAGGCTAAGGGTGGTCTAGCAAGTATGGGGGCACCATACTTGGGTTAAAACCTCATTTTTGAGGTTGGCAGTCGACTGACATTATGGTGGCCGATTCATTGCGTGAGTCGACTTGAGTTCGACCGCCTTTAGAACGAAATGCTTTGGCGATCGCGCTCATTGGAGCGATCGGTCGGTGTCGACAGCGATCATTGCCAGAATCGACGATCATTGCCAAGGGTCGCGATCGCCACTCAATGTCGAGCCGCGAAGCGCTCGTAGCCGATTGGGTAGCCGCCGCAGCGATCGGCTCTACGGTCCAGCGTGGATTGAGTCATTGTCTCACGACAACAGTTGCATCAGTCGACTGGGGACTTATGACAGTCGACTGATAGGCGGAAATCCAACCCGACGCAAGATAAAAAGGGGAGCTCATGGAGGATTTCATCATCATTTCTTGGGGAGCTTTCTTGAGGCGATTTGAAGGCGATTTGCAGGTGCATTTCAGGGCCCTTCAACCTCATCCAAGCAACCGACAAGCAAAGCGCAAAAACCCTAGCTTTGTAAAGTGTTCTTTACATTTCCTTTGTATTTGCTTGTATTTCTTTCGTTTATTATTGTAAACGTTTGTACGAGGTTTCTCCGCCTCCGACTTGTTGTCGAGAAGGAGTTTATTGATTAGTGATTGCATTGGCGTCGCTAGAGCCCAATCCGTGGAGTAGGAACCGTTCAGTTCCGAACCACGTTATATCCTTGTGTTCGTGATTGTATCTTTTCGTTATTGCCTTTATTATTTCTATTCCGCTGTGCATAACGAGTTTTGTAGAGACGATCACGAACGAATTCCATCTACGTACGGTCAAATTTCCAACAAGTGGTATCAGAGCCTGGGACTCTTCTACGGACTAACCGCCGGGAGCTAAGACAAAGAGGCTAGAGGGTGAAGATGGAAGAACCATCGGGATGGGACATCAACACCCCAATTCCCTATTCCTTCTATGGACGAGAAGGTTTCAATTCTTGGAAGGCGAGAATTGAAGATTTTTTGATGATGAAAGACCTTGAGGAGTGGTCCGCGTTGATGGAAGGATTTGAATATCCTAAGGGACCAAAGGAAGGGTTTCTCAAGAAGAAGAAGTGGAGTGAGGAGCAACTCCAACAATTCGAGAAAAACAAGAAGGTAATCAAATTCATTTTTGATTTAATTCCTAATGACCTCTTGTGTAGTCTAGGTGACTATGTGGATGCCAAGGAGCTATGGAGCGATTTGGCCAAGCTCCATGAAAACCCTCAACTGGTCCAAGAAGAAGAAGAAGATGTAGAATGCTCATCGGTTCAATCGGAAGAGGCCGAAGAAGCAAGCTCCTCCTCACAAGCAAGTGAGGATTTGGAAGTTGAAAAAGAGTCAACATCCGGGGCAAGAGGAGAATGTGAAGAATTGGAGGTTGAGAGGCGATCAATCTCCAAGGAGGTGGAGGAAGTGGAAGAAGCATCCACCTTAAGGATTGAGGGGGAGGAGATAACTTCCACACCGGAACATCAAGAAGAAGCTTCGACATCCGGTCAAGATGAAGAAGCCCAAAGTCCAATTCCGGTCTCCATTAACCTAGGTAACTCAAACATATGTGTTAATAATAAAATGCATATAATATATTTTGAGTGTAGGGAAACCGGGCACTCTAAAAGCAAGTGCCCAAAGAAGAATAGGAAAGCTCCATCGGCTTCAAAGGTCAAGGATACCGGTCCCTCAATGCAAAAGAGCAAAGAACAAGTAATTTGCTTCAAGTGCCGACAACTGGGACATTACCGGAGTCAATGTCCTAGGGGGAGCAAAAAGACCCAAGAAGGAGCTATACATGTAGGGGGAGCCTCCAAGGCAAATCCTAAGGTATATTTCAATAATGCACCTTCTAGATTTAATAGTCAAAAGCATGCTAGGAATTTTAATTCCCTTGCAATTCATAAAGAGCATGCTAGAAGTAAGGAATTTTGCTTAGGTGCTAAAAATGTTTACCTTAGGAGTAAGGAGAAATTTGGGACTAATGTCCCTAAAAACAATTTACCTAAGGACAAACCTAGGTCAAATAACTCAAGATCAATCCTACCTAGGAAGACAATTAGGAAGGTACAAGAACATCTAGGTCTAAACCCTAAATGGACTAGGCATATGCCTAGAAAGTCCCATGCCCAAGAATTTAATCAAAAATCAATTGGGCAATTAGAATTAGAGAACCAAGCCTTGAGGTCAAGGCTTGAGAAACTAGAAAAGACCCTTAGGAATATACAAAACCAATTTAAAGGGTCTAATGGTCAAAGTCAAAAGTCCAAAGTCAAAGTCAACACCAAGGACCTAAGAGTCAAAAGTCAACCAAGGACAAGCAAGGTTTGGGTCACAAACCTAAGCCTAAGGTAGCTTACTATAGTGTTCCATTTGATTATGGGACACAAACTAGGTCTAGGAAGACCAAGGTCAATAGGGAAGTCATCCCTAAGGTTGACCAAAGGTTGTGCCTAGTGGCTAGGGTTTCTAGGAAACTTAGGGTGACCACTAAGAAGGTTGCAAGGGGAGTTACCCCTAGAGTCAACCTAGGTAAGACCCAAATGACCAAGGCCAACAAGCCTAGGAGGGTCATTAGGAAGGTATCTAGGGAGGTTATCCCTAAGGAATACCTAATTAACCCTAGGAGCTCAAATCGGTTTTGGGTTCCTAAGAGCGTGATTGATTCACGCTAGATGGGGTTAGGGTGTGCCAACCTTGATTGGATGGGTAGTTAACTCAACCATGGTAAAGGTGGCACTTTAGGATATTTTCAAGGTTATGGTTACCTTGGAAATAGATTTGAATCAATATCCTAAAAGATTTTAGGATGTGCCAATGCACTTTTGAAATTAAGAAAAATCAATTAAATTGGCACAATTTAGGTTTAGAGGTTAGTGTGCCATTTTGGGTTTTTGGCACACTAGGGAGATTAATGATAATATGGCAAAATATATCTAATTATATCAAATGGCAATTAATATTAAAATTTAGGTATTACTATACCTACATATTTTATATGCCATGCTTGTTTGCCATATAATATGCCATGACATCATGTTTATTTTAATCATTTTATATGTCATGTTCATGTTTAGGATTAAGGTTTCAAATGTCATGTGTTTTTAGATTTCATCTTATGCCATGACATCATGATTATGAGCATATGCTTATTTATATCATCATTAATGTCATAATCATTCATGCATTTAAGAAAATTTGGTTGAAATTGAATTAAGGACTATGGCATGACTTGAAGTCTCATTTATAAGGGAATCAAGTAGGGTTGCCTTAGAGAATGCATGAAACCCTAGATTAGGATGAACAAAACTCACATCTCACATTAAATTGACATGTATGTGTATTTTATATACCTTAGATACATGTGAGATGCTAGGATATGAGTTAAGTTCAAGGTGCATAGTTTTTGCATCTAGATGAACTAAAACTCATCTTGTTTCATTTGTGGATCATTGGGAGAGCATGTGTACAAGTCATGTACATAGAGCCCAAAGAATATGATCCAAGACATGGTTTTAAAATCATTTTAAAATCAATTTAGAAAACCTTGGTGAAGTCTATCTTTTGATAGCAATCACCATTGATGAAGTTGATACAAAATAGGGCCAAAACATTGAAAATTTCAATGGTTTTGAGTTTTGTATCAAACTCACTATTATATGGGTAAAATAATTTTTCAAATATTTTTCACCCATTGTAATGACTATAAGTAATATACGTATCAAATTTTATGATTTTTCAAATTACGTAGAATTACTTATGCTTTTCCAAATCTCGATTCTGATAGCTGAAATTCGGAAATTTCAGCTATCAGTCGACTGCCCTTGGTGGCAGTCGACTGATATGGGTGGCAGTCGACTGATTACTGTTAGGAGTCGACTGTCAGGTCTGATTTCGGGTTAACAAGGTTTGTTTAGCCCGTGTTCAGCTATGGAAAAGGTTCCTAATCACTCCTAACCCTAGGATATGCTTTAGGAAGCATTATAAAGGGTGAAAATCCATTGGATATGGATTAGGAGTTGTGTTAGGTCAAAGTATCAAATTTAGGGTGAGTGAAAGTTCTATGTTGAACTTAGAACCTTAATTTTGATGGTTTAGAGTTCCTATTGGCTTAGGGGCTTCCCAAGGACATTGTTGGTGCAATGGTCAAGGGGAAGCAAGCCTTTAGGGGGAGGTATCCATCTTGGGATGATGGATGTGTTTTTCTACTTGAAGAGGAGAAGTTATTGGGAGAGTATCATCAATTGGGAAAATTGATGGGTTTTTGATACCCAATTTGGAAATTGGGAAAGAGTATAGGATTGCCTCTCTTGAGTGATATGTGAATTATCACTAGGAAGATGGTAGGCATCCTAGGTATTTATTATTTTTGGATCAAGGGGGAGATTGTAAGATCTCATTGGGACATGAGACATTGACCTCCTTGGAGAGAAAATCTTTTTGATGTTAGTCAAAAAGGGAGAGAATGTTTGGGGGAGAACATTTGGAGAGTGTTTACCAATTTGGGATAATTGGTAAGGGATTTGAGTTAGTGTTCTAACTCAATGATTTGTTTGGTTTTTGTCAAACATCAAAAAGGGGGAGATTGTTGGTGCAATTGGCCCAGGTCACGATTGACCAGGACTCGAGTTTGACTCGAGTGATGTTTTGATGTTCGACAAAAACATATGACAATGTAATTGTCATGGGAAAATCCAAGTCATGGGTACTTGGCATGGAAAGTCCAAGTGGGACACTTGGCATTTGGGAAAGTCCAAGTCTTGAGTACTTGGCACAAGGAAAAGTCCAAGCATGGGTCTTGGCATGGAAAGTCCAACATGGGTTGGCAAGGGAAAGTCCAAGCTTAAGTCTTGGCATGAGAAGTCCAAGGGGTTTGATATTGGCTGCGTAAAGTCCAAGCGGGAGTCTTGGCAGCATAAGTCCAATGGTTGGCGGCGTAAAGTCCAAGCGGAGTCTTGGCGGCGTAAGTCCAATGTGCCTTGGCGGTGTAGACACCGTTAGCATGACATAGCCGACGGAAGCACCTAGAGGCTAGCGCGATGGATGAACAAGTCATGGATGACTTGGAGGGATCCGAGAGGCATGAGGCTGATGGAGGTGGCTAGAAGGCTTAGGTCTAGGCTAAGGGTGGTCTAGCAAGTATGGGGGCACCATACTTGGGTTAAAACCTCATTTTTAAGGTTGGCAGTCGACTGACATTATGGCCGGTTCGACTGCCGTGAGTCGACTTGAGTTCGACTGCCAGTTTAGAGCTAGAAATGCTCTGGCAGTCGACTGC
Organism: Wurfbainia villosa; assembly: GCA_025175895.1. NCBI lineage: Eukaryota > Viridiplantae > Streptophyta > Magnoliopsida > Zingiberales > Zingiberaceae > Wurfbainia > Wurfbainia villosa. The sequence continues at coordinate 2,123,332 of JAKLTH010000281.1, forward strand.
TCATTGGAGTAGTCGATTGGTGTTGGCGTCATTGCCAAGGGTCGCGATCGGCAAGTCCAATCTCGAAGCAGCGCTCCGTGTAGCCGGAGCGATCGACTACTGGTAGCGATCGGCTGCCAATGTTGGCGATCGCGCAAGAGTCCCGTTGGAACTTGTCCGACGTGGATTTGTTGGAGATTTGAGGCCCGCTAGAGGGGGGGTGAATAGCGTGATACCGTACGTAGATGGAATTCTTTCGCGTTCGATCGTCTACAATCTTGTTAGCACAGCGGAATAGTAATAACAAATAAATATAACAAGACACACAATCACAACACGATCACAACACAAGCATATAACGTGGTTCGGAACCGTAACGGTTCCTACTCCACGGATCGAGCTCTAATGAGCTCTAGCGACGCCAATGCAATCACTAATCAATAAACTCCTTCTCGACAACAAGTCGGAGGCGGAGAAACCTCGTACACAAGATTACAACAATAATCTAAGGAAATACAAGCAAATACAAAGGAAATGTAAAGAACACTTTACAAAACTAGGGTTTGAGCGCTTTGCTTGTTGGTTGCTTGGATGAGGTTGAAGGGCCCTGAAATGCACCTGCAAATCGCCTTCAAATCGCCTCAAGAAAGCTCCCCAAGAACTGATGCCGCAATCTCCACGAACAGCTTCCTTTTATCTCGCGTCGGGCTGGATTTCCGCCTAGCAGTCGACTGCCATAAATCACCAGTCGACTGCCAACACTGTAGATGTGAGACAACGGCTCAATCCACGTTGGACAAGTTCCAACGGGACTCTTACCGATCGCCAACATTGGCGATCGCTAACGCCGTAGTCGACTACCCGATCGGCTACGGGCGTTCATGCTCGCAACTCGGTAGCGATCATGATCGCCATCCTTAGCGGTATTGCCGTCGCTGCGAGCCCTAAAAGCTCTCAAACGGCAGTCGAACTCGAGTCGACTCCTGGCAGTCGAACCGGCCATAATGCCAGTCGACTGCCAACCTCAAGAATGAGGTTTTAACCCAAGTATGGTGCCCCCATACTTGCTAGACCACCCTTAGCCTAGACCTAAGCCTTCTAGCCACCTCCATCAGCCTCACGCCTCTCGGATCCCTCCAAGTCATCCATGACTTGTTCATCCATCGCGCTAGCTTCCCGATGCTTCCATCGGCTATGTCATGCTAACGGTGTGTTCACCGCCAAGGCACATTGGACTTACGCCGCCAAGACTCCGCTTGGACTTTACGCCGCCAATATCAATCCCCTTGGACTTCCCAAATGCCAAGACTCAAGCTTGGACTTTCCCTTGCCAACCCATGTTGGACTTTCCATGCCAAGACCCATGCTTGGACTTTCCATTTGCCAAGACCCATGCTTGGACTTCTCATTTGCCAAGACCCATGCTTGGACTTCTCATGCCAAGTGCTCAAGACTTGGACTTTCCCAATTGCCAAGTGTCCCACTTGGACTTTCCATGTGCCAAGTACCCATGACTTGGACTTTACCTTGCCAAGACCCATGCTTGGACTTTCCCATAATCACATGGTCAACCATCAAGTCAATTATAACCTAGGTCGATTGTATAAACAATCTCTCCAAAACATATTAACCGACATCAATGTCAAACATCAATGTCAAACACTTTGTCAAACATCAAAACATCACTCGAGTCAAACTCGAGTCCTGGTCAATCGTGACCTGGGCCGATTGCACCAACAATCTCCCCCTTTTTGATGTTTGACAAAAACCAATCAAATCATGAGTTAGAACACTAACTCAAATCCCTTACCAATTATCCCAAATTGGTAAGCACTCACCAAATGTTCTTCCCCAAACATTCAAGTGAAAAAGTAAATCAAATGTTCTCCCCCAAACATTCTCCCCCTTTTTGACTAACATCAAAAAGGTTTTCTCTCCAAGGAGGTCAATGTCTCATGTCCCAATGAGATCTTACAATCTCCCCCTTGATCAAAAATACCTAGGATGCCTACCATCTTCCTAGTGATAAGTCCCATATCACTCAAGAGAGGCACTCCTATCTCACTCTCCCAATTTCCAAATTGGGTATCAAACACCCATCAATTTTCAATTGATAACATTCTCCCCATAAAAAAACATCCATCATCCCAAGATGGATACCTCCCCCTAAAGGCTTGCTCCCCCTTGACCATTGCACCAACAATGTCCTTGGAAAGCCCCTAAGCCAATAGGAACTCTAAACCATCAAAATTAAGGTTCTAAGTTCAACATAGAACTTTTACTCACCCTAAATTTGATACTTTGACCTAACACAACTCCTAATCCATATCCAATGGATTTTCACCCTTCATAATGCTTCCCAAAGTATATCCTAGAGTTAGGAGTGGTTAGGAACCTTTACCATAGCTGAACACGGGCTAAACAAACCTTGTTAACCCGAAATCAGACCTAGCAATCTGACTTGGCGATTATCACGATCACATTTCACTCTCATCGATCAGCCACCAATGGCGATCATTAATCGGTAGAATTTTTCAAATTCAAATCCAATTTTAGAAAATCATAACTAATTATACGTATATCGAAAAATCATGAAATTTGATACGTATAATACTTATGACCAAAACAATGGGTGAAAAATGTTTGAAAAATAATTTACCCATAAAATAGTGAGTTTGATACAAAACTCAAAACCATTGAAATTTTCAATGTTTTGGCCCTATTTTGTATCAACTTCATCAATGGTGATTGCTATCAAAAGATAGACTTCACCAAGGTTTTCTAAATTGATTTTAAAATGATTTCAAAACCTTATTTTGGATCATATTCCTTGGGCTCTAAGTACATGACTTGTACACAAGCTTTCCCAATGATCCACCAATAAAATTAGATGAGTTTTGGTTCAACTAGATGCAAAAACTATGCACCTTGAACTCAACTCATATCCTAGCATCTCACATGTATCTAGGGTGTATAAATACACATACATGTCAATTGGATGTGAGATGTGGGTTTTGTTCTCTTAACCTAGGGTTTCATGCATTTTTCTAAGGCAACTCTACTTGATTCCCTTATAAATGGGACTCCAAGTCATGCCATAGTCCTTAAATCAATTTTAATCAATTTAGATGCATGAAAATGATCATGGCATAATAATAGAAAAATAAATCATGGTCAATGATCATGATGTCATGGCATATGATGAAATCTAAAAACACATGACATTTAATACCTTAATCCTAAGCATGATCATGACATTTAGATGATAAAAGTAAACATGATGTCATGTCATGGCATATGGCAAACAAATCATGGCATATAAAATATATAGGTATAATAACACCTAAATTTTAATATTAATTGCCTATTTGTTGGGATTAAACATATTTTGCCATATTAACCTAATCTCCCTAGTGTGCCAAAACCCAAAATGACACACCAACCTCTAAACCTAAATTGTGCCAAAATGATCATTTTATCAAACTCCATAATTAATATTGGCATATCCTAAAATGTTTTAGGATTAAAAACTCAAATGTATTTTCAAGGTAACCATAACCTTGAAAATAACCTAAAGTGTCACCTTTGTTATGGTTGAGTTAACTACCCATCTAATCAAGGTTGACACACCCTAAACCCATCTTAGCGTGAATCAATCACGCTCTTAGGAACCCAAAAACGATTTGAACTCCTAGGGTTACTTAGATATTCCTTAGGGATAACTTCCCTAGATACCTTCCTAATGACCTTCCTAGGCTTATTAGCCTTGGTCATTTGGGTCTTGCCTAGGTTAACCTTAGGATTGCCTCCCTAACAACCTTCTTAGTGGCCACCTTAGGTTTCCTAGAAACCCTAGCCACTAGGCATATCCTTTGGTCAACTCTAGGGATGACTTCCCTATTGACCTTGGTCTTCCTAGACCTAGTTTGTGTTCCATAGTCAAATGGAACACACTGATAAGCCACCTTAGGCTTAGGTTTGTGACCCAAACCATTCTTGCCTTTGGTTGACTTTTGCTTCTTGGGTCCTAAGTGTTAACTTTGAGATTTTGACCCAGAAGTTTGACTAATTGACCCTTGCATTTGATTTTGCATAACTTTAAGGGTCTTTTCAAATTTTTCAAGCCTTGACCTCAAGGCTTGATTTTCCTTTTCTAGTTGCCTAATTTTAGAGTTTTGATTTAAGTCTTGGGCATTGGATTTTCTAGGCATATGCCTAGTCCACTTAGGATTGAAACCTAGGTGCTCTTGCACCTTTCTAATGGTCTCCCTAGGTAAAATTGGTCTAGTGTTATTTGACCTAGGTTTATCCTTAGATGAATTATTTTTAGGGACATTAGTCCCAAATTTCTTCCTATTATTAAGATGGACACTTTTAGCTCCTAAGCAAAAATATTTATTCCTATTAGCATGCTTTTCATAAATTGCAAGAGAATTAAAATTATTTCTAGCATGCTTTTGCCTATTAAATCTAGAAGGTGCATTATTGAAATATACCTTAGGGTTTGCCTTGGAGGCTCCCCCTACATGTGATGCTCCATTTTGGGCCTTTTTCTCCCCTTTCTTGCATTGACTCCGGTAGTGTCCCGGTTGTCGGCACTTGAAGCATATGATATGCTCCTTGCTCTTGATATTTGGGGAACCGACATCCTTGACTTTTGGTGCCGGTGGAGCTTTCCTAACCTTATTTGGGCACTTGCTCTTGTAGTGCCCTTGCTCCCTACACTCAAAGCATATAATGTTCATTTTATTATTAATTGACATGCTTGAGTTACCTAGGGTGGTGGAGACCGGAATTGGACTTTGGGCTTCTTCATCTTGACCGGATGTCGAAGCTTCTTCTTGATGTTCCGGTGTGAAAGTTATCTCCTCCCCCTCAATCCTTGAGGTGGATGCTTCTTCCACTTCCTCTACCAACCCGGGAATTGACTCCCTATCAACTTCCGATTCTACTTCCTCTTCCTCTTTGGATGTTGATGATCTCTCAACCTCCAAGTCCTCACTTCCTTGTGAGGATGATGCATTAGCCTCTTCGGTCTCTTCCTCTTGGACCATTGATGGGCTTTCATGGAGCTTTGCCAAATCGCTCCATAGCTCCTTAGCATCCATGCATTCACCTAGGCTACACAAGAATTCATTTGGAATTAAATCAAAAATGAATTTGATTACCTTCTTGTTTTTCTCGAATTGCCGGAGTTGCTCCTCACTCCATTTCTTCTTCTTGAGAAACCCTCCCTTTGGTCCCTTAGGATATTCAAATCCTTCCATCAAGGCGGACCATTCCTCAAGGTCTCTCATCATCAAAAAATCTTCAATTCTCGCCTTCCAAGAGTTGAAACCTTCTCGTCCATAGAGTGAATAAGGGACCGGTGTGTTGATGTCCCATCCTAATTGATCTTGGACTTCCATCTTTTACCCTCTAGCGTCTTGCTCCCGGTTGTTAATCCGTTGAAGAGCCACCAGGCTCTGATACCACTTGTTGGAGATTTGACGCCCGCTAGAGGGGGGGTGAATAGCGTGATACCGTACGTAGATGGAATTCTTTCGCGTTCGATCGTCTACAATCTTGTTAGCACAGCGGAATAGTAATAACAAATAAATATAACAAGACACACAATCACAACACGATCACAACACAAGCATATAACGTGGTTCGGAACCGTAACGGTTCCTACTCCACGGATCGAGCTCTAATGAGCTCTAGCGACGCCAATGCAATCACTAATCAATAAACTCCTTCTCGACAACAAGTCGGAGGCGGAGAAACCTCGTACACAAGATTACAATAATAATCTAAGGAAATACAAGCAAATACAAAGGAAATGTAAAGAGCACTTTACAAAACTAGGGTTTGAGCGCTTTGCTTGTTAGTTGCTTGGATGAGGTTGAAGGGCCCTGAAATGCACCTGCAAATCGCCTTCAAATCGCCTCAAGAAAGCTCCCAAAGAACTGATGCCGCAATCTCCACGAACAGCTTCCTTTTATCTCGCGTCAGGCTGGATTTCCGCCTGACAGTCGACTGCCATAAATCACCAGTCGACTGCCAACACTGTAGATGTGAGACAACGGCTCAATCCACGTTGGACAAGTTCCAACGAGACTCTTACTACGATCGCCAACATTGGCGCCGATCGCTAACGCCGTAGTCGATCGCCTAATCGGCTACGGAGCGTTTCTGCGGCCGCACTCGATCGGGCAATGATCGCCATCCTTCGGGCGATCGTTGCCGACATCCCGATCGCTCCATGAGCAATGATCGCCAGAGCCCTAAAAGCTCTCAAACGGCAGTCGAACTCGAGTCGACTCCTGGCAGTCGAACCGGCCATAATGCCAGTCGACTGCCAACCTCAAGAATGAGGTTTTAACCCAAGTATGGTGCCCCCATACTTGCTAGACCACCCTTAGCCTAGACCTAAGCCTTCTAGCCACCTCCATCAGCCTCACGCCTCTCGGATCCCTCCAAGTCATCCATGACTTGTTCATCCATCGCGCTAGCTTCCCGGTGCTTCCATCGGCTATGTCATGCTAACGGTGTCTACACCGCCAAGGCACATTGGACTTACGCCGCCAAGACTCGCTTGGACTTTCTTGGACTTCTCAAATGCCAAGACTCAAGCTTGGACTTTCCCTTGCCAACCCATGTTGGACTTTCCATGCCAAGACCCATGCTTGGACTTTCCATTTGCCAAGACCCATGCTTGGACTTCTCATTTGCCAAGACCCATGCTTGGACTTCTCATGCCAAGTGCTCAAGACTTGGACTTTCCCAATTGCCAAGTGTCCCACTTGGACTTTCCATGTGCCAAGTACCCATGACTTGGACTTTACCTTGCCAAGACCCATGCTTGGACTTTCCCATAATCACATGGTCAACCCTGGTCAACCATCAAGTCAATTATAACCTAGGTCGATTGTATAAACAATCTCTCCAAAACATATTAACCGACATCAATGTCAAACACTTTGTCAAACATCAAAACATCACTCGAGTCAAACTCGAGTCCTGGTCAATCGTGACCTGGGTCGATTGCACCAACAGGATTGAGTCATTGTCTCACGACAACAGTGGCATCAGTCGACTGGGGACTTATGACAGTCGACTGATAGGCGAAAATCCAACCCGACACAAGATAAAAAGGGGAGCTCATGGAGGATTTCATCATCAGTTCTTGGGGAGCTTTCTTGAGGCGATTTGAAGGCGATTTGCAGGTGCATTTCAGGGCCCTTCAACCTCATCCAAGCAACCGACAAGCAAAGCGCAAAAACCCTAGCTTTGTAAAGTGTTCTTTACATTTCCTTTGTATTTGTTTGTATTTCTTTCGTTTATTGTTGTAAACGTTTGTACGAGGTTTCTCCGCCTCCGACTTGTTGTCGAGAAGGAGTTTATTGATTAGTGATTGCATTGGCGTCGCTAGAGCTCGTTAGAGCTCAATCCGTGGAGTAGGAACCGTTCGGTTCTGAACCACGTTATATCCTTGTGTTCGTGATTGTATCTTTTCGTTATTGCCTTTATTATTTTTATTCCGCTGCACATAACGAGTTTTGTAGAGACGATCGCGAACGAATTCCATCTATGTATGGTCAAACGCTTTTCACCCCCCTCTAGCGGCGTCAAATTTCCAACATTGAGTACTTTGCATGGGAAGTCCAAGCATGGGTCTTGGCATGGAAAGTCCAAGTGGGACACTTGGCATTTGGGAAAGTCCAAGCATGGGTCTTGGCAAGGAAAAGTCCAAGCATGGGTCTTGGCATGGAAAGTCCAACATGGGTTGACAAGGGAAAGTCCAAGCTTGAGTCTTGGCATTTGGAAAGTCCAAGGGGTTGATATTGGCAGCGTAAAGTCCAAGCGGGAGTCTTGGCAGCATAAGTCCAATGGTTGGCGGCGTAAAGTCCAAGCGGAGTCTTGGTGGCGTAAGTCCAATGTGCCTTGGCGGTGTAGACACTGTTAGCATGACATAGCCGATGGAAGCACCTAAAGGCTAGCGCAATGGATGAACAAGTCATGGATGACTTGGAGGGATCCGAGAGGCGTGAGGCTGATGGAGGTAGCTAGAAGGCTTAGGTCTAGGCTAAGGGTGATCTAGCAAGTATGGGGGCACCATATTGGGTTAAAACCTCATGTTTGAGGTTGACAGTCGACTGCCATTATGGTCGGTTCGACTGCCATGAGTCGACTAGAGTTCAACTGCAATTTTAGAGCTGAAATTGCTCGGCAATGATCGCCATCATTGGAAGCGATCGATTGATATCAGACGATCGGCAAGGGACAAGAATGATCATTCTTTGGTTTAGTCGCGAGCACAAATGCCGTAGCCGATCGTCGACTACGGGTGACAATCAATCGTGAGAGTCCGTTGGAACTTTTTCGGATGGATTGAGTCGTTGTCTCACAGAACAAGTGGCATCGATCGTGACTTATAATGATCGATCGATCGACGGAAATCCAGCCCGATGCAGGTTAAAAGCAGCTGTTCGTGGGAGGTTTGAAGCAAGCATTTTCTTGGGCGATTTGAAGGGGAATAGTTGGCGCTTTTCCAGTCTTTCAAGGCTAGTTCAAGGCAACCAAAAGCAAGCAATCCAAAGAGCATTTGTAAAGTTTTCTTTGCATAGATTGTTGTATTCTTATTGTATTTGCTTGTCTTACTTTGTATTACTTAGTGTAATCTTTGTACGAGATTTCTCCACCTCCGACATATTGTCGAGAAGGAGTTTATTGTGCTTAGTGGTGTTTGTGACATCGCTAGGGTTCATACGAATCCTAGCGATGGAGTAGGAACCATTCGGTTCCGAACCACATTACATCTCGTGTCATTGTGTTTGTGATTGTGTTTCGTGTTATTTCTTTCATTATTATTATTCCGCTGTGCTAACACGATTTGTAGACGCGATCACGATCGAATTCCACCATCGGTACTAGCACGCGCTATTCACCCCCCCCTCTAGCATCCAATTGATCCCCTACAAGTGGTATCAGAGCAAGGCCGCTCTTGAAGTTTAACAACTAAGGGAGCACGCTAGAGGGTGAAGATGGAGTTGGAAGAATGACTAGGTTGGGACATCAACACACTGGTGCCCTACACCCTATACGAATGAGAAGGCTTCAATTCTTGGAAGAGAAGAATTGAAGATTTTATTATGATGAGAGATTTTGAGGAGTAGTCAATTTTGATGGATGGATTTGTATATCCAAAAGGACCAAAGGGTGGTTTCCTCAAGAAGAAGAAATGGAGTGAAGATCAAATCCAAGCCTTCGAGAAAAACATGAAGGTAGTAAATTTATTTTTGATTTGATCCCTAACGATATTGTGTGTATGTTAGGGGATTATATGGATGCTAAGGAGTTATGGAGCCAAGTGGCAAAGCTCCATGAAAACTCATCATCGGTCCAAGAAGAAGAAGAAGAAGAGGAGTGCTCACCCTCTCAAGCTCAAAAGGAAGCAAGTACATCGTCATCCAAAGAGCTTGAGGATTCGGAAGTTGATAGGGAATTAACCTCCGAATCGGTGGAAGAAGAGGAGACCTCCACCTCTAGGATTGAGGGGGAGGAGATTAGGGCATCCTCAATATCGGAGCAACAAGAAGAACCATCTACATCCGGTAGAGAGGAAGAGCAAGCTCAAGAATCCACTTCGACCACCACAACCACCCTAGGTAACTCAAACATATGTGTTAATAATAAAATGCATATAATATGTTTTGAGTGTAGGGAAACCAGACACTACAAAAGTAAGTGTCCGAAACGGATTAGGAAAACTCCTCCGGAGGGGGGGGGGGTGAATAGTGTCGCGCTCGTTCGATAATGGAATTCGTTGCGTTTGTCTCTACAATTTCGTTAGCGCAACGGAAATAGAGAAATAATAATGATAACGAAATATACAACACGCAAACACAAATATTTAACGTGGTTCAGAACCGAACGGTTCCTACTCCACGGATTGGGTTCGTACGAACCCTAGCGATGTCAATCACACACCACTATGATAAACACTCCTTCTCGACACAAGTCGGAGGCGGAGAAACCCCTTACAAGAGATCTTACAACAGTAAGAAACAAAAACAAGCAATTACAACAATTAACGTGAAAGACAAGTAAAGAAAAACTTTACAACACTTGCTTTTGATTGCTTGAATGCTTGGTTGTTTGTTTAGCACTTGGAGACCTGATTTGCAGCAACAAATCGCCCCTAAAGCTCTCAAAAACCAGATACATTTTTCTCCATCACGAGCTCCTTTTATAGCTTCAACCTGTGCTGGAAAATGTCGATCAGTCGACTGCTCGGGACCATCAGTCGACTGATCACACTGTTGCTGTGAGACAACAGTGTAATCCACACTGGAAAAATCCAACGGCTAGGAAATCAGTCGACTGATCATGAGCATCGATCGCTCAAGCATCACTCATTGCTCGTCCCGGTGGTCGAGTGAGACTCCACTCGCGTGCCCTAAAATTGAGCATCGGTCGGCGGATCACAAGATCACGATCGCTGCTCAAATCAAACGATCATTGCCTATCTATAGCGATGCATTGCTAGGCAATTCCGCAATCAAACCCTAGTTGACTCGCGGTCTGACCGCCACATGGCACCAAACATGAGGTTTTAGCCCAAGTATGGTGTCCCCATACTTGCTAGACCACCCTTAGCCTAGACCTAAGCCTTCTAGCCACCTCTATCAGCCTTACGCCTCTCGGATCCCTCCAAGTCATCCATGACTTGTTCATCCATTGCGCTAGCCTTCAGGTGCTTCCATCAGCTATGTCATGCTAACGATATCTACACCACCAAGGCACATTGGACTTACGCCGCCAAGACTCCGCTTGGACTTTACGCTGCCAACCATTGGACTTATGCTGCCAAGACTCCCGCTTGGACTTTACGTCGCCAATATCAAACCCCTTGGACTTCTCAAATGCCAAGACTCAAGCTTGGACTTTCCCTTGCCAACCCATGTTGGACTTTCCATGCCAAGACCCATGCTTATACTTTCCCTAATGCCAAGTGTCCCACTTGGACTTTCCATGTCAAGTACCCATGACTTGGACTTTCCATAACCACATGGTCAATCCTAGTCAACCATCAAAGTCTCCCTCGAGTCAAACTCGAGTCCAGTTAAACATAACCCGGGTTGATTGTATAAACAATCTCCCCAAAACATCAACAGACATTAATGTCAAACATCAATGTCAACTTACTTTGTCAAACATCAAAACATCTCTCGAGTCAAACTCGAGTCTGGTCAATTGTGACCTGGGCCGATTGCACCAACAAAGGACAAAGATGCCGGTGCCCAAAGTCAAAAGAGCAAGGAGCATGTCATATATTTCAAGTGCAATTCAAAAGGGAATTATCAGAGTCAATGCCCAAGGGAGAAGAAGAAGGGACAAGATGGAGCATCACAAGTAGGGGGAGCCTCTAGGGCAAACCCTAAGGTATATTTAAACTGTCACGCCCGCCCTTCCGGGGCCCTAAATGTCCAGAGAGGCGGCGCGTGACGCGACCGTACATACATTACATACAGCGGAAGACTTTATACATACTTCTTAATTCTCACAGCGGAAGACTTTAGACATACTTCTTAATACTTTTTTTTTTTGTTTTTCTTTTAAACATAAACATGCATTAACACATATATACATATATATATATATACTTCTTCTTCTTAGCATAGAGTATGCTTCATAGCGTGGATAGATACTTCTTCTTACTTCTTCTTTACTTCTTCTTCTTAACATAGAGCATGCATCATATATGCAGATACTTAGTGCTTAGTAAATTCATAACATCATCATCATAAGGAGACATAAGTGAGGACATGAATAGACATCTTTATCATAGGTAAACATGTTTAGACCTAACGGATCTTCTCCACCATGCCACTACCACACACATTGGCCCCTCCTGCTGCTCCCTTTAGTTTATCCATCCCTTACCCTTATCTGCAGTACGAGGGAAAGATAAACTATAAGCACATAGGCTTAGTAAGATCCTGTCCTACTCACTAAAACCATACATTATCATTAATCATGCAGCATTCACAACATAGAAGCAATATAACATGTAACCTACTTGGTGTCATCAACTTAACATGTAGCATAAGTAACGTAAGTGAAATATAGCATGGATCACCGTATCATCAACATAACTTGTAATGTATCTAACGTAAACATGTAAACATTCATAGCATATCATAAAGCATAACTTTCATAACGTATCTAACGTAAGCATGTAAACATTCATAGCATATCATAAAGCATAACTTTCATGACATATCTAACGTAAGCATGTAAACATTCATAACATATCATAAAACATAACTTTCATGACATATCTAACGTAAGCATGTAAACCTTCATAACATATCATAAAACATAACTTTCATAACATATAACTTAACATTCTTGGCATATCGTTTAACATAACATGTAACTTAACAATCATGGCATATTATTTAACATACATGTAACTTAACAATCATGGCATATTATTTAACATAACATGTAACTTAACAATCATGGCATATTATTTAACATTACATGTAACTTAACAATCATGACATATTATTTAACATAACATGTAACTTAACAATCATGGCATATTCTTTAACATACATGTAACTTAACAATCATGGCATATTATTTAACATAACATGTAACTTAACAATCATGGCATATTATTTAACATTACATGTAACTTAACAATCATGACATATTATTTAACATAACATGTAACTTAACAATCATGGCATATTATTTAACATTACATGTAACTTAACAATCATGACATACATATGCAAGATGCTTTTGAAAACATATATATACTAGGTACGTAAATATAAATCTCAACATATTTGGGCCCGACATTGTACCACTTCTTCATTATCATAGCGCGCATCCCTAAATAGGCCCGAGGTAGCAAGTCTCGAACCTAATAGGTTTCTAGGCCCGAGTCTTATTCCATCGACCTAGGGGCAATCGTCATAGCGTAGAAGCCCATCCTAGGCCCGAGTCTTACTCCATCGACCTAAGGCATCTTGGAGCCCATCCCGTACTAGGCCCGAATCTTATTCCATCGACCTAGGGGCAATCATACATAGAAGCCCGTCCTAGGCCCAAGTCTTATTCCATCGACCTAGGGCATCTTAGGAGCCCATCCCTTCTTTGGACCTTGTTAAGGTCTTGGTACAAGCCATGCAGAAGGTAAAATACTTATATGCTTACTTTACTACATGTCTTATTAACATAGCATAGCATACTTCGTTTCATAACACATCATGCTTTATTTCATTTACATAGCGTAGCATACTTCATTTCTTACACCTCATGCTTCACTTCATTAACATAGCATAGCATACTTCATTTCATACACATCATGCTTCATTTCATTTTCATAACATGGCATAATTCATTTCATACACATCAGGCTTCATTTCATTTACATAGCATGGCTTACTTCATTTCATAACAACATATCCTATTTCATTAACATAGCATGGCATACTTTATTTCATAACAACATAACTTATTTCATTAACATAGCATGACATGCTTCATTTCATGACAACATAACTTATTTCATTAACATAGCATGGCATGCTTCATTTCATAACAACATAACTTATTTCATTAACATAGCATGACATGCTTCATTTCATAACAACATAACTTATTTCATTAACATAGCATGGCATGCTTCATTTCATAACAACATAACTTATTTCATTAACATAGCATGGCATGCTTCATTTCATAACAACATAACTTATTTCATTAACATAACATAGCATACAATTCATGGTATGAACTTCATTGTACCCTAAAGAGGTCAAAGGTGGCCGAATGGCCCTTATAGGCTTTTTAGGGTTTAGACCTTTAACCTAATTCAAGTAACATACATATGCATACAAATTCCATAAAATTCATGGTATGAACTTCATTGTAACCTAAGAACCAAAGGTGGCCGAATGGTCCATGTAGGGCCTTTAGGTTTAACTTTTGACCTAATCCCCTTTTAAAACTTAACCTCATCATATAGTTACAAAACATAGTATGAAACTTCATTGAAACCCTATAGTGGGGTTTGGCCGAATAGAACTATAGTGTTCATTAGGGTTAGCTTTTGTTCTAACCCACTTTAAACCCTAAAATCATCATCTAGTTCCCATAATATGGCATGGAACTTCATTGAAACCCTAAAAGTAGGGTTTGGCCGAATAGAACTATAGTGTTCATTAGGGTTAGCTTTTGTTCTAACCCACTTTAAACCCTAACATCATAATCTAGTTATAAAACATAGCATAAACATAGCATAGAGCTTCTTTGAGACCCTAGTTCATGACTTGGCCGAATGGGTCATGGAGGCCTCTAGAGTTAGATCTTTATCCTAATCCCTATAACATGCTAACATCATCACTTGCAAGCAAAAACAAGATATAACTTCAATAAAACACCAACAAAACCCATGTTGGCCGAATGGTTCATAGGGTTTCCTAGGGTTAACTTTTGACCTAATCCGTTTTAAGCCCTAACATCATCATCTAATTACAAAAGCATGGCATACAACTTCATGGAAACCCTAGATCATATCTTGGCCGAATATAACAATATAAATTTCTTTTATAAAATGTCAACCGAAGCTACTCGTATGCAGGTGAGGGATACTTACATCCTTCGCGTTGCTTTTGGTGGAGAAGACAACCTAAAGAACCAACCTAGCCCTAGCTTTCTTGCTTGGATGAGGCTCGGCCAAAAGAGGGAAATGGAGAGGGAAGCCTTAGAATTTCGGTGAGAAGAGGAAGAAGAAGAGAGGAAGTAAACAATTTCAATCTTCCCTCTTCTTTATAAAGGGGGGAGGAAGAGAAGTTCCTCTTTTCTTTTCTATGCCTCTTCATTTACCCTTAGTCCCATTTATCTATAGTTCCCCCCCTTTCCTTAATCATACAATCCTATTGGGCTTATGGTTAGTGGGTACATCTATAGGGCTTGGCTATCTCTAGAGGTCTGGAGTTCAATTCCTAGGTCTTGTATCCATTTTTGGCTTATTTTCTTTTGTTTTGGAAAAAGGCCTACATAAAGCCCATTATCATCAAGCCAAAAATTCTTGTAAAATTGCTAGGAATTTTACGGGCGTTACAATCCTTCATACCTTTAAAAAGTTTCGTCCTCGAAACTTAGAACAATTGTGGGT
The DNA here is from genome assembly GCA_025175895.1 of Wurfbainia villosa. Lineage (NCBI taxonomy): Eukaryota > Viridiplantae > Streptophyta > Magnoliopsida > Zingiberales > Zingiberaceae > Wurfbainia > Wurfbainia villosa. The sequence continues at coordinate 2,138,492 of JAKLTH010000281.1, forward strand.
ACTTCTTCTTCATGTCCTCCTCGCGTTCCCAGGTAGCCTCCTCGTACCGTTGATTCTGCCACAGGACCTTTACTAAGGGCACCTCTTTGTTCCTTAGCCTCTTGATTTCTCGGTCTAGTATTTGGATAGGCCGACTTTCAATACTTAGGTCCTCTTGAACTTGTACTGTTTGTGGCTCGATCACTTGGTCTGTACTGGAAATGCATTTCTTGAGCACAGAGACATGGAACACGTTGTGAATAGCCGACATCTCTTGAGGCAGCTCTAGCTTATAAGCTACATTGCCAATCCTCTGCGATATCGGATACGGTCCCACGTAACGTGGACTCAGTTTACCCTTCTTTCCGAACCTCATTACTCCCTTCATGGGAGCCACTTTGAGGAATACTAGGTCCCCAACCTCGAATTCTAATGGTCTACGCCTCTTATCCGCATAGCTCTTTTGTCGGCTTTGGGCAGTTTCAATTCTCTGGCGGATGTTCCGTATAGCTCTGGTGGTGTCATCGATGAAATCCGTCTGGAGTCCCATCCTCTTCTTTTCACCACCCTCGTACCAGCATATGGGAGATCTACATTTCCTCCCGTATAGAGCCTCGTAGGGTGCCATTCCAATAGTAGCTTGGTAGCTATTATTGTAAGCGAATTCTGCCAAACATAAGTATCGACACCAGCTACCTTTGAAATCCGAGCGCGAGCTCTTAACATATCTTCGATTGACTTGATTTACCCTTTGATGTCTGTCTCGTGCGGGGATGGAAAGCAGTACTGAACAATAGCTTTGTGCCTAAGGCCTTCTGAACGCACTCCCAGAAATGGGAAATAAAGCGACCATCTCTATCAGAAATGATGGTCTTAGGGATTCCATGGAGTCGGATGATTTCCCTAGCATATAACTGAGCGGTTGCTGCTCCGTCGAATAGGTCATCTTGATTGCTAAGAAATGGCGGACTTTCACAATCTCTACAATCACCCATATAGCATCATAACCGCTTGTCGCCTCTTGGGCAATCCCGAGATGAAATCCATAGAAATGTCCTCCCATTTCCATTCGGAATCTGGATCTTGCGGTGTTCCTCCGTGTCTTTGGTGCTCTGCCTTAACCCTTTGGCGGTCGTGCAATCTTGACATCTTGAGCCACATCTCTTTTCATTCCAAACCACTAAAACTTTTGTTTCGTGTCTTGGTACATCTTGGTGGTTCAGGATGCATCGCATAAGGAGTCCCGTGAGCTTCCTCAAGTATCTCCTTTCGTAATTCTGGATCGTCGGGAATACACAAGCGATCCCTGAGGTAGAGTACTCCACTATCAGAGATCCGAAACCCGTCGTCCTTTCCCTCTAGGACCTCTTGCTTGATCCTCTGAAGGCTTGGGTCACGGGCTTGCTTTTCCAGATATCATCGAGCAGCTCGGTGCTATCGCCGTGGTTGAGAGCTGTCCGAAATGATTTCCACCCGTAACGCGTAATCTCTTTTCTAAGGGTCGAGATAGCACTGAGAGGGACATCAAGGTGGCGCAGGACTTCCTGCTGAGTGCATCAGCCACCTTGTTAGCTTTCCCCGGATGGTAAAGAATCTCGCAGTCATAATCCTTGACGAGCTCGAGCCATCTGCGCTGTCTCATGTTCAGGTCCTTCTGTGTGAAGAAATATTTCAGACTCTGGTGGTCTGTATAAATCCTACACTGAGCTCCATAGAGATAATGCCTCCATGTTTTGAGAGCAAAGACCACGGCTGCTAGCTCTAAATCGTGGGTGGGATAATTCCTTTCGTGTTCCTTGAGTTGCCTAGAGGCGTAGGCAATGACCTTGCCATTATGCATAAGTACACTCGAGTCCCATCTTGGAAGCGCCAGCACATGTCGGCCTTCGTTCTTGTCAGGAAGAGCAAGAATTGGGCCTGGTCAGTCTCCTTTTCAACTCTGTGAAACTCCTCTCGCAGGTGTCCGTCCACTCATATTTCTTGTCCTTTCTAACCGACATTGATCAACTATACCACATACATCCCATGCAATGGACTAATCACTAATTCAAGGAATGAGCTCATCATTTCTTATTCATACTTTCTGAAAGGAAAAATGTTAACATATAACATTCCTTATTTCTAATCGAAACAAAACTACTTGAGAAGATAGTTTATTACGACTCCCACTAGGACAAACCCTAGTGCAGTTGTAATCATTTTTAGTCCTATCTTCCTTGGCCTTATTAGGGTAGTCTCAGGCTGGCCAGTAAGTTGACTGTTTGTAGAACCCTCTACATTCTTCTCGAGGCGAGTTACCACAGGATTCTCTTGAACCTTGTGCTCCAGTAGTTCCCAGCACAGCTCAGCATAGGTTATCCGCCCTTCGTAACGGCCCCACACGTGGTGTGCAACTACCATGAACTCATTTGGCAGGGAACGGACCAAGGCCCATATCTTATAATTGTCCAGTAACGGAAACTCTTGCCGCTCGAGTCTCCTAAAAAGACAATCGAGCCTTTTCATGTGTCTGATGACCCCACCGTCTGGTTTATAAACTATCTCTTCAATAGCTTCCCTTAATCGGTTTCGTGACACATCACGACGGGTCATGGTGGTCATCGTCCGTGCCATCTGAAATTGAAATAATTGAAGTCGCATTAAAACCGACCAACCCGCATTTAAATCGGCTTAATTCAATTCAGATGAGCATAGACCTTACAAATAATTACGAAAATCAATTTTCGTAACAAGAAAGTATTTTATTTATTTATTTATATATATATATATATTCGTGTAATTAAACTAAGGCTAGCATAAGGTCGTTTTAAGCTTCATTCATGTTCCCATGCATAAGTTAATCTTAAGGTATTTTACATCATGCCAGAACAAGCATAAGGGTATCCTATTTTCATGCATATTTAAGCTAGAAACATCTCCTATTATTCATGAACAAGCATAAGATAAAGGCATTTTATAATCAAGCTAGAGGCACTTTATATCATACATGAACTAAATAATCTAAAGGCATTTTATATCATACATGAGCAAAATAAGCTAAGGCATTTTATATCATACATGAATAAAATAAGCTAAGTTAGAGTAGACATAGAATTCTTACTTGGAGCAGCAGGATTTGGAGCTTGATGTGTGTGTAGTGGAAAGGCAGATCCGCTCTGATACCAACCTGTCACGCCCGCCCTTCCGGGGCCCTAAATGTCCGGAGGCGGCTAGCGTGTGTGACATCACATACATTACATACAGCGGAAGACTTTATACATACTTCTTAATACTTTTTTTTTTTGTTTTTCTTTTAAACATAAACATGCATTAACACATATATACATATATATATATATACTTCTTCTTCTTAGCATAGAGTATGCTTCATAGCGTGGATAGATACTTCTTCTTACTTCTTCTTTACTTCTTCTTCTTAACATAGAGCATGCATCATATATGCAGATACTTAGTGCTTAGTAAATTCATAACATCATCATCATAAGGAGACATAAGTGAGGACATGAATAGACATCTTTATCATAGGTAAACATGTTTAGACCTAACGGATCTTCTCCACCATGCCACTACCACACACATTGGCCCCTCCTGCTGCTCCCTTTAGTTTATCCATCCCTTACCCTTATCTGCAGATCTGAGGAAAGATAAACTATAAGCACATAGGCTTAGTAAGATCCTGTCCTACTCACTAAAACCATACATTATCATTAATCATGCAGCATTCACAACATAGAAGCAATATAACATGTAACCTACTTGGTGTCATCAACTTAACATGTAGCATAAGTAACGTAAGTGAAATATAGCATGGATCACCGTATCATCAACATAACTTGTAATGTATCTAACGTAAACATGTAAACATTCATAGCATATCATAAAGCATAACTTTCATAACGTATCTAACGTAAGCATGTAAACATTCATAGCATATCATAAAGCATAACTTTCATGACATATCTAACGTAAGCATGTAAACATTCATAACATATCATAAAACATAACTTTCATGACATATCTAACGTAAGCATGTAAACCTTCATAACATATCATAAAACATAACTTTCATAACATATAACTTAACATTCTTGGCATATCGTTTAACATAACATGTAACTTAACAATCATGGCATATTATTTAACATACATGTAACTTAACAATCATGGCATATTATTTAACATAACATGTAACTTAACAATCATGGCATATTATTTAACATTACATGTAACTTAACAATCATGGCATATTCTTTAACATACATGTAACTTAACAATCATGGCATATTATTTAACATAACATGTAACTTAACAATCATGGCATATTATTTAACATTACATGTAACTTAACAATCATGACATATTATTTAACATAACATGTAACTTAACAATCATGGCATATTATTTAACATTACATGTAACTTAACAATCATGACATACATATGCAAGATGCTTTTGAAAACATATATATACTAGGTACGTAAATATAAATCTCAACATATTTGGGCCCGGCATTGTACCACTTCTTCATTATCATAGCGCGCATCCCTAAATAGGCCCGAGGTAGCAAGTCTCGAACCTAATAGGTTTCTAGGCCCGAGTCTTATTCCATCGACCTAGGGGCAATCGTCATAGCGTAGAAGCCCATCCTAGGCCCGAGTCTTACTCCATCGACCTAAGGCATCTTGGAGCCCATCCCGTACTAGGCCCGAATCTTATTCCATCGACCTAGGGGCAATCATACATAGAAGCCCGTCCTAGGCCCGAGTCTTATTCCATCGACCTAGGGCATCTTAGGAGCCCATCCCTTCTTTGGACCTTGTTAAGGTCTTGGTACAAGCCATGCAGAAGGTAAAATACTTATATGCTTACTTTACTACATGTCTTATTAACATAGCATAGCATACTTCGTTTCATAACACATCATGCTTTATTTCATTTACATAGCGTAGCATACTTCATTTCTTACACCTCATGCTTCACTTCATTAACATAGCATAGCATACTTCATTTCATACACATCATGCTTCATTTCATTTTCATAACATGGCATAATTCATTTCATACACATCAGGCTTCATTTCATTTACATAGCATGGCTTACTTCATTTCATAACAACATATCCTATTTCATTAACATAGCATGGCATACTTTATTTCATAACAACATAACTTATTTCATTAACATAGCATGGCATGCTTCATTTCATGACAACATAACTTATTTCATTAACATAGCATGGCATGCTTCATTTCATAACAACATAACTTATTTCATTAGCATAGCATGGCATGCTTCATTTCATAACAACATAACTTATTTCATTAACATAGCATGGCATGCTTCATTTCATAACAACATAACTTATTTCATTAACATAGCATGGCATGCTTCATTTCATAACAACATAACTTATTTCATTAACATAACATAGCATACAATTCATGGTATGAACTTCATTGTACCCTAAAGAGGTCAAAGGTGGCCGAATGGCCCTTATAGGCTTTTTAGGGTTTAGACCTTTAACCTAATTCAAGTAACATACATATGCATACAAATTCCATAAAATTCATGGTATGAACTTCATTGTAACCTAAGAACCAAAGGTGGCCGAATGGTCCATGTAGGGCCTTTAGGTTTAACTTTTGACCTAATCCCCTTTTAAAACTTAACCTCATCATATAGTTACAAAACATAGTATGAAACTTCATGAAACTTATAGTGGGTTTAATAATAGAACTATAGTGTTCATTAGGTTAGCTTTTGTTCTAACCTACTTTAAACCCTAAAATCATCATCTAGTTCCCATAATATGGCATGGAACTTCATTGAAACCCTAAAAGTAGGGTTTGGCCGAATAGAACTATAGTGTTCATTAGGGTTAGCTTTTGTTCTAACCCACTTTAAACCCTAACATCATAATCTAGTTATAAAACATAGCATAAACATAGCATAGAGCTTCTTTGAGACCCTAGTTCATGACTTGGCCGAATGGGTCATGGAGGCCTCTAGAGTTAGATCTTTATCCTAATCCCTATAACATGCTAACATCATCACTTGCAAGCAAAAACAAGATATAACTTCAATAAAACACCAACAAAACCCATGTTGGCCGAATGGTTCATAGGGTTTCCTAGGGTTAACTTTTGACCTAATCCGTTTTAAGCCCTAACATCATCATCTAATTACAAAAGCATGGCATACAACTTCATGGAAACCCTAGATCATATCTTGGCCAAATATAACAATATAAATTTCTTTTATAAAACGTCAACCGAAGCTACTCGTATGCAGGTGAGGGATACTTACATCCTTCGCGTTGCTTTTGGTGGAGAAGACAACCTAAAGAACCAACCTAGCCCTAGCTTTCTTGCTTGGATGAGGCTCGGCCAAAAGAGGGAAATGGAGAGGGAAGCCTTAGAATTTCGGTGAGAAGAGGAAGAGAAGAAGAGAGGAAGTAAACAATTTCAATCTTCCCTCTTCTTTATAAAGGGGGGAGGAAGAGAAGTTCCTCTTTTCTTTTCTATGCCTCTTCATTTACCCTTAGTCCCATTTATCTATAGTCCCCCCCCTTTCCTTAATCATACAATCCTATTGGGCTTATGGTTAGTGGGTACATCTATAGGGCTTGGCTATCTCTAGAGGTCTGGAGTTCAATTCCTAGGTCTTGTATCCATTTTTGGCTTATTTTCTTTTGTTTTGGAAAAAGGCCTACATAAAGCCCATTATCATCAAGCCAAAAATTCTTGTAAAATTGCTAGGAATTTTACGGGCGTTACATAAACAATGCTCGTTCCTTAAATTATAGTAAAAAGCATGCTAGAAATAATTTTAGCAATCTTGCTATTTATCAAAAAGAGCATGCTAGAAATAGAGAATATTTCTTAGGAGCTAAGAAAGTCAACCTTAGGAAGAAGGAGAAATTTGGGACTAATGTCCCTAGAAATATTTTACCTAAGGACAACCCTAGGTCAAACAATTTTAGACAAATTCTATCTAGGGAGACCATTAGAAAGGTACAAGAGCATCTAGGTCTCAACCCTAAATGGACTAGGCATATGCCTAGGAAGTCCCATGCCCAAAAACCAAATCAAAATTCTAAAATTGGGCAATTACAATTGGAAAACCAAGCCTTGCGGTCAAGGCTTGAGAAATTAGAAAAGACCCTCAATAAGATGCAAAATCAATTTCAAGGGTCTAATGGTCAAAGTCAAGGGTCAAAATCTCAAAGTCAACATCTAGGACCCAAGAAACAAAAGTCAACCAAGGGCAAGAATGTTTTGGGTCACAAACCTAAGCCTAAGGTGGCTTATAATAGTGTTCCATTTGATTATGGAACACAATCTAGGTCTAGGAAGACCAAGGTCAATAGGGAAGTCATCCCTAGAGTTGACCAAGGTTTGTGCCTAGTGGCTAGGGTCTCAAGGAAACTTAGGGTGACCACTAAGAAGGTTACTAGGGAGGCAATCTCTAAGGTTAACCATGGTAAGACCACAATGACCAAGGCTAACAAGCCTAGGAGGGTCATTAGGAGGGTATCTAGGGAGGTTATCCCTAAGGAATACCTAATTAACCCTAGGAGATCAAATAGGTTTTGAGTTCCTAAGAGCGTGATTGATTCGCGCTAGATGGGTTAGGGTGTGCCAACCTTAAATGGATGGGTAGTTAACCTAACCATGGTAAAAGTGGCATTTTAGGTCATTTTCAAGGTTATGGATACCTTGGAAATAGGTTTGATCTTATATCCTAAAAGATTTTAGGATGTGCCAATATATTTTGAAGTTTATGAAAAATCAATCAAATTGGCACAATTTAGGTTTAGAAGTTAGTGTGTCATTTTGGGTTTTTGGCACACTAGGGAGAAAAGTGATAATATGACAAAATATATTTAATTATATCAAATGACAATTAATATTAAAATTTAGGTATTATCATACCTATACTTTTTATATGTCATGCTTTGTTTGTCATATAACATGTCATGACATCATGTTTATTTTTTTATCTTTTATATGTCATGATCATGTTTAGGATTAAGGTTTTAAATGTCATGTATTTTTAGATTATATCTTATGCCATGACATCATGATTATGAGCATGTGTTTATTTATATCATCTCTAATGCCATAATCATTCATGCATTTAAGAAAATTTTGATTGAAATTGATTTAAGGACAATGACATGACTTGGAGTCCCATTTATAAGGGAATCAAGTAGTGTTGCCTTAGAGAATGCATGAAACCCTAGATTAGGATGAACAAAACCCACATCTCACATTAAATTGACATGTATGTGTATTTTATATACCCTAGATACATGTGAGATGCTAGGATATGAGTTAAGTTTAAGGTGCATAGTTTTTGCATCTAGATGAACTAAAACTCATCTTATTTCAATAATGGATCATTGGAAAAGCTTATGTACAAGTCACATTAAGCCCAAGGAACATGATCCAATATAGATTTTCAAAAACATTTTAAAATCATTTTAGAAAACCTTGGTGAAGTCTATCTTTTGATAGCAATCACTATTGATGAAATTGATACAAAGTGAGCCAAAACTTAAAAGTTTTTCTTCACTTTTGAATTTTGTATCAATTTCGATATTTTGTGGGTAAAATATTTTTCTATCATTTTTCACCCATTTTATTACCTATAAGTAATATACGTATGAATTTTCACAATTTTTCAAAATACGTAGAATTACTTATGCCTTTTCAAAATTCGATTCTGATAGTTGAAATTCGAGAATTTAGATTATCGATCGCCACTTGTTAGCGATCGATATACAAGGCGGTCGATCGCTATCATTAGGAGTCAACTGTCAGGTCTGATTTCGGGTTAACAAGGTTTGTTTAGCTTGATTTCAGCTATGGTAAGGTTTCCTAACCACTCCTAACCCTAGGATATGCTTTGGGAAGCATTATAAAGGGTGAAAATCCATTGGATATAGATTAGGAGAGTTTTTAGGGTTTGTATCAATTTAAGGGTAGGAAAGTTCATGTTTAGACTTTTAACCTTATTTTTGATGGTTTAGAGTTCTTATTGGCTTAGGGACTTCCCAAGGACATTGTTGGTGCAATGATCAAGGGGGGGGGGGTCAAGCCTTTAGGGGGAGGTATCCATCATGGGATGATGGATGATATTTTTCCTCACGAGGAGGGGAAAATGGGATTTTAAGATACCCAATTTGGAAATTGGGAGAGTGTATAGGATTGCCTCTCTTGAGTGATATAGGACTTATCACTAGGAAGATGGTAGGCATCCTAGGTATATTTGGACCAAGGGGGAGATTGTAAGATCTCATTGGGACATGAGACATTGACCTCCTTGGAGAGAACCTTTTTGATGTATGTCAAAAAAGGGGATAATGTTTTGGGGGAGAACTTAAGATTACCAATTTGAGAAATTGGTAAGGGAATTTGAGTTAGGGGCCTAACTCAAGATTGTTTTTGTCAAACATCAAAAAGAGGAAGATTGTTGGTGCAATCGGCCTAGGTCACGATTGACCAGACTCGAGTTTGACTCGAGTGATGTTTTGATGTTTGACATAGTATGTTTGACATGGAACTTGGACATTGATGTTTGACATTAATGTCGGTTAATATGTTGGGGAGATTATTGGAGCAATCGACCCAGGTCAAGATTGACCGGACTCGAGTTTGACTCGAGAGAGACTTTGATGGTTGACTAGGGTTGACCATGTGGTTAATGGAAAAGTCCAAGTCTTGAGTACTTGGCATGGGAAGTCCAAGCATGTGTCTTGGCATAGAAAGTCCAAGTGGGACACTTGGCATTTGGGAAAGTCCAAGCATGGGTCTTGGCAAATGGAAAGTCCAAGCATGGGTTGGCAAGGAAAGTCCAAGCATGGGTCTTGGCAAGGAAAAGTCCAAGCATGAGTCTTGGCATGGAAAGTCCAACATGAGTTGACAAGGGAAAGTCTAAGCTTGAGTCTTGGCATTTGAGAAGTCCAAGGGGTTGATATTGGCGGCGTAAAGTCCAAGCGGGAGTCTTGGCAGCATAAGTCCAATGGTTGGCGGCGTAAAGTCCAAGCGGAGTCTTGGAGGCGTAAGTACAATGTGCCTTGGCGGTGTAGACACCGTTAGCATGACATAGCCGATGAAAGCACCTGAAGGCTAGCGCAATGGATGAACAAGTCATGGATGACTTGGAGGGATCTGAGAGACGTGAGGCTGATGGAGGTGACTAGAAGGCTTAGGTCTAGGCTAAGAGTGGTCTAGCAAGTATGGGGGCACCATACTTGGGTTAAAACCTCATGTTTGAGGTTCGCAGTCGACTGCCATTATGGCCGGTTCAACTGCCGTGAGTCGACTAGAGTTCGACTGCAGTTTTAGAGCTGAAATTGCTTTGCAATCGACTGCTCATTGGAGCGCCGATCGCTAAGGGACAGAATGATCACGTTTAGTTCTGAGCATGAATGCTTCGAGTCGATCGGGTAGTCGACTACGCTGTGTCGCTTGATCGTGAGAGTCTCGTGGAACTTTTCCATCATGGATTGAGTCGTTGTCTCACAAGAATGTGGCATCACCGATCGGTGACTTATAGCGATACCGACGGCGGAAATCGGCCCGATCTGAGTTTAAAAGCAGCTGTTCGTGGGAGGTTTGAAGCAAGCATTTTCTTGGGCGATTTGAAGGGGAATAGTTGGTGCTTTTCCAGTCCTTCAAGGCTAGTCCAAGGCAACCAAAAGCAAGCAATCCAAAGAGCATTTGTAAAGTTTTCTTTGCATAGATTGTTGTATTTGCTTGTCTTACTTTGTATTACTTAGTGTAATCTTTGTACGAGGTTTCTCCACCTCCGACGTGTTGTCGAGAAGGAGTTTATTGTGCTTAGTGGTGTTTGTGACATCGCTAGGGTTCGTACGAACCCAATCCGTGGAGTAGGAACCATTCGGTTCCGAACCACGTTATATCTCGTGTTATTGTGTTTGTGATTGTGTTTCGTGTTATTGCTTTCATTATTATTATTCTGCTGCGCTAACATGATTTGTAGACGCGATCACGATCGAATTCCACCATCGGTACTAGAACGCGCTATTCACCCCCCTCTAGTGTCCAATCGATCCCTTACAAAGTTTACAAAGCTAAAATTCAAAAGCCTAGGGACGGTAGCCTTCGAAAACAACGGTAAACTTAAAATCATCAGATCATATGATATTGAATTAAATTCAAATTTTATAATATGCAAAGTTTTATTAGTAGAAAATTTTGAATTCAATCTTCTAAGTATTAGTCAATTATGTGATACTGGTTATAGAGTTACCTTTTCATCAAATGAATGTCTAATTAAAAACATTGATTGCTCAAAAATCATATTTAGGGGAGTTAGGAAAAATAATATTTATACAATAGAACTACCAAATTCCTCAATTAAGTGTCTAATGACACAGCAAGAGGAAATATGGTTGTCACACAAAAGACTAGGTCACTCCCATCTAAGACTTATTTCAAAAATAAGCCACAACGGACTAGTTAGAGGTTTATCCAAATTAAGTAATTTAGAAAACAAAGTATGTGATGCATGTCAACATTTCACATAAATTGACTAATGTAGAGAAAACTAAAAGTGTACTTGAGCTCCTACACTTGGACTTATTTGACTCACATGGAGCCAAGTCACTAAATGAGAGTCAATACTGTTTAGTAATAGTAGATGACTACTCTAGGTTCACTTGGGTCAAATTCTTAAAATATAAAAATGAAACATTTGATCAATTTATTAAGCTATGCAAATTATTAGAAAATGAAAATAACTTAAAAATTAAAAGAATTAGAAGTCAAAATGGGTATCACCATGAATTCTCTTGCCCTAGAACTCCTCAACAAAATGGATCAGTTGAAAAAATAAAATAAAATCTTATAAGAAACTGCTAGGACTATGTTAAATGAATATAAATTATCCGATAGGTTTTGGACAGAGAAGGTAAATACTGCTTGTTATGTCCAAAATAGAACTCTAATAATTAAACGACATAATAGAACACCTTATGAGACATACTACAATAAGATACCAGACATCAAATATTTTAAAGCCTTTGGTTGCAGAGTACATATATTAAACACTAAAGATTACTTAGAAAAATTTACCTCTAAATCAACAAGTGACATATTTCTAAGCTATTCAACCACTAGTAGAACCTATAGGGTGTATAATAGTGACTCTTTAAAAATTGAAGAAACTATCAATATAGTATTTAATAAAGAAAATAGTCCTACAAATTCTAAGTCAACCATTGAATTAACCAATAAAAATTTAGATAATGAAGCTAGACTTGATCACAATCCACAATCAAACATTAACCCTAATTCAAGAACACCTCGAGTTAGATTTGATCATTCAATAGATTAAGTGTTAGGTGACCCTAATCTAGGTGTTCGAACTCGAGCATCCTTTAGAAATATAAGTCAGATCTTACTTATATCTAAAATTGAACCCAAAACCATAGATTAAGCTAGTCTTGACCCTGATTGGATCATTGCTATGCAAGAAGAGTTAGCCCAACTCACAAGAAATCAAGTTTGAGAGTTAGTACCAACACCAAAAGACAAAACTATCATAGGTACAAAATGAGTATTTCAAAACAACTTGATGACAAAGGTGAGATTGTTAGGAATAAGACTAGGCTAGTAGCAAAAGGTTTTAGTTAGGTAGAGGGATTAGATTATGATGAAACCTATGCACCAGTAGCTAAACTTGAGTTAATTAGAATGTTGTTAGTCTATCCTGCACATAAAGATTTCAAATTATATCAAATGGACATTAAGTCAGCATTCTTAAATGGTTTCATCAAAGAGGAAATATATGTAAACCAACCACTAGGATTTGAAGACCTATACCAGTTGGTAAGTATAAAGGGGTAACTCTTAAGTAGGTAGGGGTCAATTCTTGGGGAGTTCATAGCTCTAGGCTATCGACCGACCTCCTCTTTTGCACTTGCTATTCGGGTTCTTGATTTACCTCCTCCATTGGTAGGGACAACCGGAGGAGGCCTCTAATGTGGTGATTCCACATTTTTTGAAGACCTAGACCAACCTAACAATGTATTTAAACTTAGAAAAGTCTTATATGGATTAAAACAATTGCACCTAGGGCTTAGTATGAAAGACTAACCATTCACTTAATATCTAAATAATTTAAACAAGGACTAGTGGACCCAACTCTATTTGTAAAAACCTTCGGTCAAGAAATATTTATAGCTCAAATTTATATAGACGAAATAATATTTAGCTCATCAAATACTACATTTTTAAATGAATTTGTCTCACTGATGGAGAGTGAGTTTTAGATGATTCTAGTAGGAGAACTCATTCTTAGGGTTACAAATAAAACAAACAAGGGAAGGAACTTATGTATATCAAAATAAATATGCTAAGGAGTTAATTAGAAGATTTGGCATGAAAAATGCTAAGGATATCAATACATCTATGACAACTAATGTAAAAAATTTATAATGACTTAGAAGGAAAACCTATAGATTTCAAATACTATAGGAGCGCAATAGGTAGCCTTTTGTACTTGATTGCAAGCCAACCTAATATACTTTTTACAGTAGGTATATGTACAAGATTTCAATCTTGTGCCAAAGAATCCCACCTAACATTAGTAAAAAGGAATGCTAAGTGTAGGAATATAGTACCCTAGGGCCAGTAATTTTGAGTTAATTGGATACTTTGACTCAGATTATGCTGGTTGTAAGCTCGATGAAAAAGTACAAGTGGCAGCTGCCAACTTCTAGGATTAAGTTTAGTTAGTTGATGTAGTAGAAAATAATATTGTGTTACATTGTCTACTACCGAAGCATAGTACATAGCTATGAGTGAGTGTGTAGCTCAACTTCTTTGAATGAAACACACTCTAAATGAATTTCAACTAAATTTTAATAATACTAAAGTCATGATTAATAACATTAGTTCAATTAATCTAACTAAGAATTCATTACATCACTCAAGAACTAAACACAGAAGTAAAATATCACTTTTTGAGAGAACATGTAGCTAGTGGTGATGTAACACTTGAGTATGTTGAATCTAAATTGAATCTAGCAGACATATTCACTAAACCTCTACTCAAAGCTGAATTTAGTTTACATAAAAGAAAACTAGGAATGTGTTTAGTAGAGTAGGGATTGGTTTTACTTACATTATTTATCTATCTTTTATTTTGTTTTTTAGAACTAGCATAGGACTTACCTTAGAAATCACGAGCCTATAGATTTACAGAGCCAATGCATCTCACAACACTTAGGTTTAACCTGATTGTATACTAAGTCACATAGATGAGCGTAAGATGTTAGGATCTTACTCCTGATTCCAGATGTAGAATAAGTGCTTCAACATGAATCATGGAGTATAATCATTAAACTAATCACTTAAGTGACTAACTCTCACCAAGACTGAGTGATAATTTAATATCATTTGAGTCAAAATAGAGTTGGATATTTTGTTAAGGTCAATTTATTAGAATGTTTATGTTAAAATATTATTTTTCTAAAATAAAGGGCACATGTTTGGATTCATAAATTTGTTTAGTTACTTCATACTTTAAATGTTTTTGAACTTGAAAATATTTTTGAACTTTAAGTGTTTTTTCAAAATTAACCTTGAAAATGATCTCTTCATTATATTGTTTTTGATATATGTCAAAGGGGGAGAGAGAAAAGTTAAGAGGTTAAAATTTTAAAATGTTAATTTTTCTTTCAAAACTCATCAAATATTAAGGGGGAGTTTTGAAAATAATTGATTAATGCATCTATTTCCTTAATTTTGAATTGTGTTGCCATAGATCAAAAATGGGGAGATTATTGGTGCAGGGGCCTCAAATAATCAAACTAAGTTCTGATAATGGCAAAAGTTCAAAGTTAAGTCATAATATTATCTTATATGTTATGTTAAGTGTGAAAAACTTAAATAGGCTTAGCTAAGGTCAAAGACGCCAGGAGAATCTCGGTGGGTTAGCAGAGTCTGGACATTAGAGAGAACCACGGTGGTCAAAGGATCAGATGCTAAGCAACAGGTCAGAGGACCAAGGTTAAGCAAGGTAAGGATCTTGTGTGGACTGATGCGCACGGTCGTGACCTTAAATCTCGCGACGGAGACCGTCGAAGACTCAAAGTACGTGATCGCGCTCAACGCCCGCAAGTGCACGGATGTCGTCAAGTAATAAATAGATTATCGATCCCATAGGGACTGAGATTCGAGTACCAATACACTAAGGCTGCGTTTGGTAGGACGTAATGTAATTCAAGTTGTAATGTAATATAAGTTGTAATGGAATGCAATGTAATCTTGATTACATTACTATGTTTGGATACAAATTGTATGTAATCTTGGATTACAAAGGTCATTACATTCTTTTGTTTGGTGTCCATTACAAAGAAACCATCGATCGCCGACGAACGCCGGCCGTTTGGCCGATCACCCCAGCCGCCGCCGCCGATCGACGACCGCCGGTCACGTCACCGCCGATCGCTGACGGCCGTCGCCATCGCCGATCGTCGGTCGATCACCCGCCGCTGGCCGCCGGCTGCCGGCCGTCGATCGGCTCGCCGATCGGGCCGATCGCCGCGGCCGATCGCCGCCGATCGTCGGCCGATCGCCGCCGATCGCCGGCCGTCGTCGGTCGACCGTCGTCGTCGGGTCACGTCACCATTGTCCGATTGATCGACCGACCGCCGTCGATCGCCAAACACAGCCTAAATCCCATTTGCATGCAATAAATCACATTTGCATGCATGCAAATGTAATTTATTGCATGCAAATGGGAAGCTTGTAATGTAATCTGGATTACATAGGTTTTGTTTTGTAATCCAGATTACAAAACTTTAATGTCTTTTGTAATCCAGATTACATTACATTACAGCTCTAAGACAATAACAAACAAAGGAATCTGCCTTGTAATGTAATCTGGATTACATTACAAGGCAGATTACGGCATACCAAACGTAGCCTAAGTGGTTATGATTGTTCGGATGAAATCTCAGTGAGAGTCGATTGGTGAGGACTATCGGAGGACCCTACTCAGTGTGGTGTCACACGGAGGAGGAAAAGAGTGTGCCGGGGTCTTAAAAAGGCGATTCTAGGACTTCGATTTCGCTTGTGTACCACAGAACAACATTGTCAATTGGCGTCGTCTAAACTTCTACTTACGGTTTTGGGGAAGGGACATCATACACTCTCCCGCAGAGCCATCGCATTCATCGGGAGCTATCCTCACCCAAAAGGATGGGATAGAGGGTACGAGGATGCCAAATCAATCCTTGCGGTGGACCATTTCCGATTCCACCGCTCCCTTCTCCCCACAGTTACGGGAGGTCAAGTTTACGCCTAGGTTCCTTGATAAAACCTCCTAAATCTAGATTGCGAGGGTTGTCACCACCTCGTATCACCTAAGCACAGCGAAAAGAAAGCCAAATACACGTAGGTATAATAAAGAGCAACATCCAATTGTTAAATCAAACTTTTGGCTAGAATTTAATATGAACCAACATTGTCTATGAACACAAGCTACTCCCTAATCCTAGAATCAAAAGTTATACTCCAAAAACACGAAGGAAGAATCACAACACATGTTTAAGTTCAATTACAATAGAAAGAGAGCACAGAAATAGAGATTACAGTGCGTTGTGACCTTCTTTCTGGAATTGTATTGCAAGTGGTGGACCTCCGACGGCGTTCCTCCTCCTCGCTGCGAGTTATTGAAGTTTTTTAGGGCTTTGGTGTGCCGTCCTAGCCATCATGCCTCCCCCCTAGGGTTGGGCGGAGCCATCCTTATATAGACGTCGCCTCGAACCGCTGCGAAATCAGGAAAAAACCCTAGTCGCGCAACTCCATCGGGCCGCCACACAGCCGTGTGTTTCCACACGGCCAGGCCGTGTGTGGCCCTGGTGTGCTGATCTTCTCCCATCGGACACGGCCGTGTGAATCCACACACCCTGACCGTGTCCCACTCTGCGTCTAGCATGAAATGTCCTTCTTTCGCTTCAAAAATGCATCTTTTTCCGCTCGAAAAGCCAACCTGCATTCAAAAGAACAATGAGCAGACCTCTGAACTAGAAAATAGGAAATATATGCAAAAAAAGAGTAACATATACATGAAACTAAGCAAAATATAACAAGATGTGAGCAAAAACTACTCCTAAAACCCTATATGTTTTGCTCACATCACTTCCCTCAGACTTAAATCTTTGCTTGTCCTCAAGCAAACCTCAGTGTCATAATTTTTTTTTAAAAAAATAATGTTCCATAATGAGCGTGCTAACTAAATTTATCAGGTGGTATTTTCAATCAAAGAAAAACAGATACATTCTAAAAATTCACTAAGTTAGCTCCTCGTGCTCGTGCTAGACGAATCATTCTTAGGGGATGTCCGTTCTATGGTGAGTTAAGTCATCACCCTATGGATTTCCTAAGGTTTTCGGTTCTTAGGCACTTACCTGCCCAAAGTGAGGGTCATTCCCTAAATCTAGCATAAAGTCTCAAAGGCGTGCTTGGTATTGAGAGAAATTAGGAGGTGTTTCCCCAGTAACCTAACTCGGTCTCAAAGGGGCACCTAGCCATTTCCACCCACGATAACTGTTTTTTATCCCATAAAATCTTTTTTTTCCAGCTCACAAGGATTTTGATTTTTCTGAATGGGCTTACACAATCTGAGCATCTCCAGTAACTAAAATGCTAAACCTAGAGTCACCTATGGATTCCAAAGTACTAGACTATTGAAGTGAATCATAACTAGGTATGTACTAGATTCTCCTTGTTAGACTGTTCGACATGTGTAAGTGCAAAAACAGAACTAATTAGTGTAAGTCTAGAACATTCAATAGAGCACATAGAATAAAATACCACAAGATAAATAGAGTTAAGCTACCTATGGGAACAACTCATGCAAGCAATTTTCAAAAATACTACTGAGATAGCTTTTAAGACACCAAAAATTAAGTACTGAAAAGAACTAAACAACTCATGCATGCATGAACAAATGAAAATACTAGAAAAGAAACTACCACTAGGAAAACAAAACAAAATAGATCTTGGGGTCCCCCCCCAGACTTAAACAAAAATATACCTCTAATATGGTGGACAAGGTGGAAAGTATGGGAGCCTGGGTATCTCTGGATCCTGGGAGAACTTGCTGCTGAGCCGCTGATGCCACATATACATGTGGTTGATCTGAGAACTGGTGGATGCAGCGGCTGCTCGGTGCTCCTCCTCCCTAGCCCACTGTGCCTGCTGGGCGTGTATATATTGTCGCATCTCCCTGCGGTAAGCTGCCTCATCCTGGCGACGAGCAGCCTCCTTCTGGAAGTATATGCGGGCCTCATCGTAGAACTCCTCTGCCTACTGGAAATTCTCCCGGAGTCCCTGGAACTCCGCCTACTGGTAGGCACTCTGCTCCTCCCATCGCTTTTCCTACGTCTGCTGCTCAGTGTAGATGTCGTCGAGGCGCGATCGAAACTCCGAGAAATCATAAGCTGATGTACCTATATCCTACTCAAAAGTAGAAAAATATGGTGGCACAGGTGTAGGCTCGTGTCGGCGTGGACTAGGTGGGCTCCTATGTATGTGTGGACTGGAGGGAGAGTGGTACAAAGATGGAGAGATAGGCGCTGATGTGGATGGTCCCTCATGTGGAGGGGACTCCACTATCAGGTCTAAGTGCCAATTGACACGTATAGCGATGGTGGTACGATCCGAGTCGGGGAGCCTAAGGGTCGTAAGATTTTTCCTTACAAAGCATAAGGAGTCTCCTTCTCTTACAATCATCTTCATGGCCATGCATACTCCTAGGTCGATCCTAGGGCTCCCCTCTATACTCTCCAATGTTGTGTAGTCATACCCCATCCTATAACAAATGTGGGTAAGTAGGCCTCCCACATGGATCTCTCCGCGTGCTGCTTTGCCCATCTTCACTAAGTGTCTGATGAAGTGGGACCCTATATCGATGCTACTCCTTTCTTGTAGCATATCCCATAGGCAAAGCAGCTCACTGGCTCTCACTACACCATCACTCTCCCCACGACCAAATATAGTACTGGTCATGACACGGTGAAGGTATCGAAAGATAGGGTTTTGGAGGCCCGACGCTTTGGCCCTAGAAGGGTCATAAACTTGCTCCCCTATCAACTCAGTCCAAATCAAACGAGAGTTGTACCCATTGGGGTTCTTCTCTCTCCCCCACTTGGCAAGCCAAAGCATGAGTTCCATTGGTGAAGGGTCCACTCATGCTCAATATTGAAAAGCCTAAAAGTTATCCTACCCTCCTCACTCTCTCTACCCGTTAAAACTTCCGCCTCTAAAGAACTCAAAAATTCCAAAACTATCCTAGGGTAGGTTAGGTATCTTATTCCCATAATCTCATCCCACCCCATTTTTGCAAATAGGGTTTGCATGTCACCCAACAAACCTAAGGATCCTAGCAAATCCTCATCTAAGTACCTAGTAGCAGTAAGTTTACGAGTAAAGAGCATATTAAACCTATCTCTATGCTCATTATTGCGAAAAAGTAGAGGGGGTAGGGCGTTACCCTCTTCCGGAGCTTGAGGAGCGTCGGATCCTCTTGTTTGTCGCTCCGAGGCACTGGATCGGGATGCTATGGTCTTGGTTCTCCTCATCCTTGTTCCTTTTGGCTTCTAAAGAGGTTAAAAATGCTTTTAGAGGAAGGGGAAAACGAACTCACACGGCTAGGGCAAGAACTTTTGAAGCACACGGCGGAAATGAGGTGAAAACACACGGCTCGCCCCTTTTAACCTCGCACGCCACAGCCGTGTGAAAACACACAGCCAGTCCATGTACGCCTCTGGTCAAGCGGGCATGACTGTGGGAAAACACATGGCCAGGCTGTGTGCCCCCATTTTTCGCCCCTTTCATACACCATGGCCTGAATTTGTTCATACACTTCGCCGTGTAGACTAATATGGGTTTCATTTTTTCCTAGCAAAGTTCTTTTCTACTCCTAACTCTAAATGTGATGGAAATCAAAACTAAAATCTAACACATGTATGCAATGCAATAGAAAAAAGAAAAATCTACAACTAAACTTGGGTTGCCTCCCAAGAAGCGCTTTGTTTAAGGTCGTTTAGCTCGACCTCACTCTTCTATCAACTCGGCTTCGGTGGTTCAGTGAACCTCCATTCATCCGTCTTGGGGTCTACATCTGGAGGTTTCGGCTTCAATCTACTAATTGTGAAGCCATCAAAGTAGGGAGCTCTTTGCTCCGTAAGATTGAAAAGAATGATCTCCCCGTCTACCTCCTGGGAGATCCGATGTGCCTTCACATCTATGCACGCCCCTGCGATTGCTAGAAAAGGCCTTCCTAGAATGATAGGATCTAGGGGTTCGGTCCTGTGTCTAATATGATGAAGTCCGTGGGTATCACGAAATCTTCAATCATCACAGGAACGCTTGGTAGCAGGCCAACGGGCTCCTTCACTGAATCATCTCCCATGCGAATACCAAGATTCGTTGGTTGGAGCCCGCTCAGTCCCATCTTCAGAAAATATGCGTAGGGCATCACACTGACTGATGACCCCAAGTCACATAGCGCTTCGTCGAAACTCTCCCCATAAATCGAGCAGGGAATAATGAATTCACCAGGGTCCTCAAGTTGTACTAGGATTTTCTCTTCAAACTCAGCTTGGTAAGGTAGGGTGGAAATCATGGCTGCACACCCCTTGGCAAATTGGCTATTTTGCCCTACTCCTTCCTCTTTTCCCTGGCTTGGCGGAGAGTTCTTCATAGGTTGTGACACGGATTAGGCTATTTGGGTCACTTGTGTCTCCAACATCCTGGTATGACTTGTAAGGCTGTCAACGATGGCCTTCAAGTCCCTCAGTGCTTCTTCAGACTTTTGATGCTGGCAACGGAATTCTTCATTGGCCTTAGTTTGGGTAGCGATGAAGTCCTCCATCATTTGTTCCAGTCTGGACTTCTGTGATCGCTGCCCATTGCCCTGTTGTTGCCCGTACC
This sequence comes from Wurfbainia villosa, assembly GCA_025175895.1. Taxonomy (NCBI): domain Eukaryota; kingdom Viridiplantae; phylum Streptophyta; class Magnoliopsida; order Zingiberales; family Zingiberaceae; genus Wurfbainia; species Wurfbainia villosa. The sequence continues at coordinate 2,159,450 of JAKLTH010000281.1, forward strand.
CTCCTAATGGTTGGGGATTTCCCGAGTTATTTTTGTAGGAGAAATTTGGGTGACTCCTCCATCCGGGATTGTAGGTATTAGAGTACGGGTTATGGAGCCTTTGATCATAGTCCCCAATCGGGTCACAATGCTCGATCTGCTCATTTGCAGTCCCCTGCCCTACAAAGTGGTCCTCACGATACGCTGCCGCCTCTTCTCCAAAGTCAATGGCCGCACATGCAAATGAAGGATTCAAAGATTCAAACCGTCTGCTTAGCGCGTCCATCCTCGCTGAAAGGTGGTCCATGGAGTTGACAGTGTAACGTCCCGCTGCAGGCGTGGGTTGACCACGTTCAGAGGCCCATTGATGGTGGTTTTGTGCCACCTCTTCAATAAGATCCTCTGCCTCCTCGATGGTCTTGTTCATTAAGGCTCCTCCTGCGGCAGAATCTAAGGACATCTTCGTGGCATAAGTGATCCCATTATAGAAAATGTGGATCACCAGCCACCTCTCCAGTCCGTGGTGTGGGCACTGATAAAGTAGCCCCTTGTAGCGATCCTATGCTTCGAACAGGGACTCCCCCTCCTTCTGGCGAAAGCTAGTGATAAGATGGTGCATGTGAGCAGTCTTACTTGGTGGGAAATATTTATTCAGAAACTGCTGCTCACACTGCTCCCATGTGGTGATGCTGCCAAAGGGTAAGGAGTGAAGCCAAGCCTTAGCCTTATCCCGCAGTGAAAATGGAAACAGGCTCAGGCGGATCGCGTCAGAAGGGACTCCGTTCAGTTTCATGGTTGAGCAGATTTCTAGAAAAGCCTCAAGATGCCGGTTCGGGTCTTCAGTCGCAGCTCCCCCGAATTGGCTCTGCTGGACCATATGTATGAGTGTCGGCTTAAGCTCAAAGTTATTCGCCGATATGGACGGTCCAGCTATGCTCGGCCTGAATCCTCTAACGCTAGGAGCTGCGTAGTCCCGCAGAGGTCGGCTTCCCATGTTCACCTCGGAAGCAGCTTGATCTTCCATTTTTCGTTGTACTGCTCTCCGACGGTGAAAGGTTCGCTCTATCTCTAAATCGATCGAAATTAGACCTTCCGACCCTAGACTTCTAAGCATACGATGAATCAACACACAAAAGTAAGAGTGCTAACCTAATGCTAAAGCAGAAAATAAATCTAATAAATAAAAACCTAAGATGCAATAAGTAAAAAGGAAACTACTACTGCAAATAAAAACTAAATCTAAATATGGAAACTAAAACTAAAGCAAATAAAGTAAAATAAAGCAGGAAAACAATCTAATCCTACATCCGATCCAATCTACCACCGTTCGATTTGATATCGAATCGACAGTCCCCAACAACGGCGCCAAAAACTTGATGCGCACGGTCGCAACCTTAAATCTCGCGACGGAGATTGTCGAAGACTCAAAGTGTGCGCTCACGCTCAACGCCCGCAAGTGCACAGATGTCGTCAAGTAATAAATAGATTATCGATCCCACAGAGACTGGGATTCGAGTACCAATACACTAAGTGGTTACGATTGTTCGGATGAAATCTCAGTGAGAGTCGGTTGGTGAGGACTATCGGAAGACCCTACGGAGTTCTCACGGAGGAGGAAAAGAGTGTGTCGGGGTCTTAAAAAGGTGATTCTAGGACTTCGGTTTCGCTTGTGTACCACAGAACAACGTTGTCAATTGGCGTCGTCTAAACTTCTACTTACGATTTTGGGGAAGGGACATCATACACTCTCCCGCAGAGCCGCCGCATTCACCAGGAGTTATCCTGCCCAAAAGGACAGGATAGAGGGTACGAGGATGCCAAATCAATCCTTGCGGTGGACCGTTTTCGATTCCACCGCTCCCTTCTCTCCGCAGTTATGGGAGGTCAGGTTTACCCCTAGGTTCCTTGATCAAACCTCCTAAATCTAGATTGTGAGGGTTGTCACCACCTCGTATCGCCTAAGCACAGCGGAAAGAAAGCCAAATACACACAGGTATAATAAAGAGCAACATCCAATTGTCAAATCAAACTTTTGGCCAGAATTTAATATGAACCAACATTGTCTATGAACACAAGCTACTCCCTAATCCTAGAATCAAAAGTTCTACTCCATAAACACGAAGGAAGAATCACAACACATGTTTAAGTTCAATTACAATAGAAAGAGAGCGCAGAAATAGAGATTACAATGCGTTGTGACCTTCTCTCCGGTGTTGTATTGCAAGTGGTGGACCTCCGGCGGCGTTCTTCCTCCCCGCTGTGAGTTATCGAAGCTTTTTAGGGCTTCGATGTGTCATCCTAGTCATCGTGCCTCCCCCCTAGGGTTTGAGCGGAGCCATCCTTATATAGACATCGCCTCGGACCGCTGTGAAATCGGAAAAAAACCCTAGTCGCGCAACTCCATCGGGCCGCCACACGGTCGTGTGTTTCCACACGGCCAGGCTGTGCGGCCCTGGTGTGCTGATCTTTGATCATCGGACACGGCCGTGTGAATCCACACGCCTTGGCCATGTCCCACTCTGCGTCTAGCATGAAATGTCCTTCTTTCGCTCTGAAAATGTATCTTTTCCACCCGTAAAGCCAACCTGCATTAAAGAAAACAACGAGCAGACCTCCGAACTAGAAAATAGGAAATACATGCAAAAACAGAGTAACATATGCATGAAACTAAGCAAAATATAACAAGATGTGAGCAAAAACTACTCCTAAAACCTTATATGTTTTGCTCACATCATGGAGCGGTAAGGTCGTGCCCTCGGTACGGGGACAACTTTATGCATCGAATACTAGATGATTACTATTGTTGTATACACTGTGCTAATCTTGTAATGCAGGTGAAGACTGGATGAGAATGCTTACTGTGTGCTCTGGATGACAACCATGTGCTCTGGTCGAGCACCCTGCGCTCTGGCCGAGTACTCTATGTTTTGGCCAAGGACCCAGTGCCTTGGTCAAGTGCTCTGATTGAGTACCCTTAGCCAATGTCGAGCACTCACTGTGCTTGCTGAGCACCTACTGGTTCAGCCGACTACCATGCTCTGGCCGAGTACCCTTAGCCAATGATGAGCACTCACTGCACTAGCCGAGCACTTGCTTCTCCAGCCGAGCATCATAAATCAATACCGTTGGTCGAGCTTGTAGATCGATCAAATGCCAAAGGTTGTGGTTCGGTCAAAGGCTAATTGCCACATCAAGATAGAGATTGCAGATAAATAGGATCTAGATCTGGACCAAGTCGAGGCGACTGATCTATAAAAGTGGGGTTGGACACAAACCCTAATAATTAATTTTTCGCTTAAGTTCTCTTGCTCTCAAAACTTCGCAAACAACGATCCTTCGTACTACAATGCTACAACTCTGACAGTGCTTCTTCATTTAGTTATTTTTATCGATATACTTTAGCTCTTGTTTTTTTTGTGTACTTAATTTCTAAAAGGAGCAGTAAGGTTGTTACCATCTCCTTTACTCTTTGTAAGCAACGTGTCTCTTACCTCCAATGAGGAAGAGATCTCTTAGTGAATTGTCCATCGAAAGTGATCAAGGATCGCGAGCCCTAGACTAGCAATCGTTTGGCTGTGAACCAAATAAAAAAAATCTATTGTGTTTTATCTTTTACATTTTTCGCCGTGTCTTACTTTGATTTTATGTGTTTAAATGAAAGGAAAGAAAAGTTTTAAACACGATATTCACCCCCCCCCATCTAGCATGCTTTTCGATCCAACACGAACTAGAAATCTATAAGTGTTTACAGTTTTTATATACTCATACAATTTATGTAATCCTTCTAACGTTGGTATCAAAGCATATAAGATGAGTTTACAGTTATGCATGAGTTCTTCGTGACGAAGATGAACAGTGGAAGAAATCTCGAAGATGAGATTTTTGTGCATGTTCCTGAGTGAGAAAGGATGTCATGGGCGAGGAATGCCCCGACCGAGCACTGTTGTTGCTCGACACTGAGGAACAAGCAGGGCAAGGTATTGTGCGCTCTTCAGTGTCTGAGTACAAAGGTTCTTGGGAAAAAGGAAAGGAGTACATGAAGCTTAGTGCTCAGGATCTGCACGGGCAAGATCACGCGTGGTGCTCAGGAGCACGGGGTACTCGAGGTAGATCGCACGTGGTTCTTGGCTGCTCGCGATAGAGCCCGCGATGCTTGGCACGCGTGGTGCTCGGACTTGAGAGCGTGAAGGGCGCTCAGTACTTGGGTGAAGAGCATGAAGTCGCTCCCTTCTTGAGGTGCTCGGGAGTGGTGTTCACGGTAGAGCACAGAGTGCAGGAGGTGCTTGACACAAAGCACAAGCGTGGTGCTCATGATGCCGTGAGGATTACTTAGACTTGGGGTGTTCAGTACTTTTGAGAATCGGTGTTGTCCTAGATGGGGGGTGAATAGCGATTTGTTGATTTTTCTTTCGTTCATGTCGCATTCTTCTCTATAATTCATTAGCGCAGTGAAATATACAAAATAACATAAACGAAAACAATACAAGCACAACAACAAGATTTTACGTGGTTCGAAATCTATGGTTCCTACTCCATGGTCGGACTTTAGTGTCTGTTAGGGCAATCAACCCAAGTATGAGTTTGGTTTTGATGTGTGTGGCAAAGGGTTTAAGTTAGGATGTTTATGTAGTTTGATGTGTGCGTTTAAGTTGTGCAGGACTTAGTAAATCACACATGTGTAGCTTGATGAAGCATTGGCATGTTCATCGTCTCATGGCTCGAGTCCTTGAGTCGGTGAAGGATGACACGGGGAGAAACCGTGAGCTTGGTGCATCCGAGGGATCGTCGGACAAGGAGCAAATGGAGTGAAGTCAAAGGAAGCAGACTTCAAGGCAAGACGCGAAGGATGGCACGGGAGAAGCCGTGAGCTTAGTGCATCCGAGAGATGTAGGCCGAACAAAGAGAGTTTCGATGAGGGACTCCATGGGAGATGAGAGTTGAGCGATTGTAACCTGGGTCGGGGTAGTTCAAGTTAAGTGAACTTGGTTGAATGACTAAAGTCAAGTGTTGGTCACTCAAACATGTGGTTTGAGGTTTTATCCGATGGTCGGATGCTCAAACACTTTGTTGTTTGATGTTTTACCCGATAATAGTCGACTGATATAGATATCAATCGACTGGTCTGAGTCGACTACTAGTTGATCGATGTCAACTATGGTTTTGTGTCCCAATAGTTGACTGCTAGGGTTTGATAGTCGACTACTCCACCATCAGTCAAATGCCAAGGGCTGACAGTCGACTGTTATAAAATGGACGAGGACACAAAAACATTTTGAGTCAACTGATTGCTTGGAGCAATCGACTGATGGCTCGATCAGTCGACTACTAGTATGGTCAGTCGACTGCCTAGTGTGTTGTTGGACTGCAACGATCGCATATCAAGCTTGGTCAGAAGTCGTTGGAACCACAATAGTCGATTGATGGCATGCATCAGTCGATTGTTGCATGCCCAATGAGAAAATTGCCCTCTTCTCTATAAAAGGAGGGCTTGGGTGCCTTGGAGAGGCTAATGCTTTAACTCCTAATCATCCTTCAAGGGCTCCCATGTTTTCTAAGTATTTCTACTCCTTTCTTCTCTATTTCTACTCATATTATTTGTGAGAAGAGGAGTGTTGTGTAAAGAAGGTTTTCTCTACCTTGTGTTAAGCTAAAGGAGAGTTTAGTGGATTGATTGAGGGAGTGATTCACCGAACGGATCGTTGTGGATTAGCGACAAGGGTCGTGAACTATGTTACATCATTGTGTTTGTGATTTCTTCTCTTAACTTTGTTTTAGTCTTAATTGTCGTTAGTATTATTGTTAGTATTCCGCTGTGCTAACGAATATTGTAGACGAACGAACGAAGTCCATCGAGCATACGACGCATTAGGCTATTCAACCTCCCTTCTAGCCAGACCATGATCCTCCAACAAGTGGTATCAGAGCCAAATTGCTTGTCAATGGACTCATCGCCGCAACAAGCACAACAACAATGGCCGACATGAACATCCACCCGCCTAAATTTGAAGGAAACTTCTCATGGTGGAAGAAGAGAATGGAGGTATTCTTTGAAACCGACTTTGATATAATGTTAATTATGGAAAATAGTTTTGAGGTGCCAAGGGATGAAGAAAATAAGTCAATAGAAAATCAAGATGGACCAAGAAGAAAAAGGAGGAGCACTTAGCAAATTCAAAGGCAAAGCACCACCTTTTCAATGTGCTACCTCAACAAGAGATCAATTGGATTTGCGAATGCTCAAGCGCCAAGGAGATGTGGGAGAAGCTAATTGAGTTTCATGAAGGCACTTCCGAAGCCAAATTAGAAAGAAGGGACCTTCTCCGATCACAATTAAATAATATCAAATTGGAAAAAGGAGAGAAGGTATTGTCCCTACATTCTATATTTAAGGAAATAATAAATAATTTATCAAGTGTAGGGGAAAAGCTTTCAAACCGAGATATGATCATGAAAGCCATCGATGCATTCCCCCGATCATCAAAATGGAGCTCAATGGTGGACTCATTCTACATCTCAAGGAATCTAGATGTTAGTACTCTAGAAGAATTTTTCTCTACTATGGAGCTTCACGAGACTCGCCTTGAAGGAATAGTAGAAGAACCAAACACTCAATCAAGAGGAGTAGCACTAGTGGAAAACAAGGGAAAGAAGAAGAAGACCACACCCTCCTCATCCGATGACGAATCATCTTCTTCAATGGATAGCAATGAGGAGGCATATATGGTAAGAAAGGTAAGACGTGCTCTTAAAAGTTTTAAATTTAACAAATCTAATGATAGAAGAAGGAGGACTAGAAAGATTATTTGCTACAATTGCCAAGGAGAAGGACACATGAGGGATGAGTGTCCTTTGTTGAACAAGATCAAGGAAAAAAGGAAGAAGAATGACAAGAAGAAAGAAGGGAAGAAGAAAGAAGAGAAGAAGTCAAAGGAGAAGGAAGGAAAGTCAAAAACCCAAAACTTAAAAGCCATATGGGATGATCCATCTTCATCGGAGGAAGAAGAAATCATCTTCCATTTTGCGCTCATGGGAATAGATGACATAGCCTCCACCTCGTCCAAACAAGAAGAAGGAAGCATAAGTGAGGAGGAGAGCTCAAGTGTAGGGGGAGCATCATCATCAGAATCAGAGGAAGAAGATTGGGTAAGTGAGGTAAAAAGTCTCTCCACTCAAGATATTGTTTCAATGATTTCAAGCTTAACTAAGGATTTATTTAGAACCAAAAAGAAAAATAAATGCATGCAAAATGAAATTAGAATTCTAGAAGAAAAACTTGAAAATGCATATTTACATGATGATGTTCCTTCTTCTAGTACTAATGATGCACGTATAGAAGAAAATAGGATGTTAAGGGAAAAGGTAGATTATCTTAGCAAAGCCCTTGAAAAATTTACTATAGGCTCAAATACTTTGAACATGATCATTGGGAGCCAAAGGGCAAGCTTTAACAAAAAGGACTTAGGATATAAGGGATCTATTAATGAAAAGACATATCATTGTCTAATTGCTAGAGGGCAATCAAAAACCACAATTGTTGGATCGATTTGAGCGCTAGAGGTGGGGGGGGGGGGGTTGAATAGCGCAAAATAATTTTCTCTTTTGTTCAATTAAAGACACGAGTATGCAACGGAAAATAAATAAGACAACACTATTTTTACTTGGTTCACAGCCTTTGGCTGCTAATCCAAGGCCCTTACGATCCGAGATGGTGTACGGAGGGCAAATCACTAAAGATCTCCTCCTCGTTAGAGGTAGGAGATAATGGATACAAGGAAATACAAAAAGCTTGAGGATGAGGCAACACTCCTACCTCACCTCATTTACGATAAAGCTCGGAAAGAAGTAGAATACAAGTAAATTAAATAACAACTCTATAAGACATATACCGATGACTAAAGAAGGTGAAGGACGAGCTCGTGTCATCGGTGTTTCGGCGGCACTTTGGTGTCGGAGAGTCGTGGCATTTCAGGAGCACTTTGAAAGCTTTGGAATGATGAAAAATGGTGTGGAGAACTCCTTCTTTTATAGCCTTGAGAAACCCTAATCGTTGAGATGAGGTTTCATGAGAAGATGTCACCTAGCCCTTGAGAAATGGTGATAAGCTTTGACTCTCCTCGAGGTTGGAATTTGAACATCAGTCGACTGCTCACCCTCATCAGTTGACTGATGAACTCATCAGTCGACTGATACAAGCCATCATTCGACTGTTGGCTAGGGTTTTCGACTACATTGAAAAGTTAGCTCAAAATGAAACTAAAATAAGTGCTTTCGACGGTCATCGACCATCCGATCTCGACATAGGCCTTCCATAGGATGTCTTAGTCGGATCATTGCCTAAGGACGTCCCCATATGGAGGACACGACCTTACTTATGCTCACTCACATGAGCTTACCTCAACCTTTTACCTTTGAAGCTTCGCTTCCAGTCTCCACCTGATTTCTTCGGCTCCCTCCAAAGTCCTCCCGGTGTCGCCCGACCACCACAGTTTCCTCTGGGTGTCACTGACCTTCGACTTAGCTTAGCATTTCTGCACACTTGATTTAGCTCGTGAAATAACGATGTAAACTTAACTTTGTGTCTTTTCCATAATCAAAACACAGGTTCGATTATCTGGTGCCCCTGCACCAACAACAATGGTAGCTAAAAAATGGATCCCTAAGGAATACTTGGTGAACCCTATTGGAAAGAACTTATATTGGGTTCCCAAGTCAATCCTTAAAGGTTAGAAAAACCTAGGATAGTCAACCATATTTGAATTTATCTCATATCATGTTAATTGATTGACTTATGTTCGTGATTAGGGGTTTAGGATGATACTTAACCTTGGATAGTATTACATGAAAATTTTGGTTAAGTATAATTACCTTAATTACATCTCACAACTCACTATAAGGCTAACTTGATTGAAAACATAGCAATGGGTGAGATGTTAGGTTGATACAAGTGATTCACTAATGTTTATGGCATTTTGATGAGTCATTAGATGTATCATTACATAGTAATCATAGACCAACTATGGGGAAAGCAAATATTTAATTCATGGACATCTTGTCCAAAGATCATAGTTGGATATTTTTAATGATTTAAAAATATTTCATGTTTTGAAAATGTGAGGTTATGTGTTGAAACATTTTAAGGCAAGACTATGTTTCAAAGTTGATACATGTTTGAAATTTTTTCCAGCTTTTGAGTTTTTGCCAAATATTTAAAAATTGAATGCATTTTCATGAAAAATCATTTTTCCTTGATAGAGGAACTTATAAGAAATGTGTTCCCCAAATTTCATTATTTTTTGAATTTTCGTGAATTTTTAATGCATTTCTAAAGTTGGCTTCAGAAATCAGAAATGCTAGATTTCAGGTACCAGTCGACTGGTAACTGTCCCAGTCGACTAATGACACTGTTCACGAGCACAACAGCTTGCTTTTGGGTGTTTTCAGTCAGTTTTTGGTATTTTTCTTCCCTTAGATAGTGATACCTCATTGTATAACATATGTATGATATTTTTGATGGTGTCAAAGGGGGAGAATATGGTTAAGATTTAAGTTAATCATGTCTAGCATGTGTTAAGGGGGAGTTTTGATATCCATGTTTGATTTACATGCTTACTTTCCTTTAAGTGTTTTTAAAATATTTTACTTAACTTAAACATATTGCCACATATCAAAAAGGGAGAGATTGTTAGGGCAATCAACCCAAGTATGAGTTTGGTTTTGATGTGTGTGGCAAAAAGTTTAAGTTAGGATATTTATGTGGTTTGATGTGTGTATTTAAGTTGTGCAGGACTTAGTAAATCACACATGTGTAGCTTGATGAAACATTGGTAAGTTCATCGTCTCATGGCTCGGATCCTTGAGTCGGTGAAGGATGGCACGGGGAGAAGCCGTGAGCTTGGTGCATCCGAGGGACCGCCAGACAAGGAGCAAATGGAGTGAAACCAAAGGAAGCAGACTTCAGGGCAAGACGCAAAGGATGGCACGGGATAAGCTTAGTGCATCCGAGGGACATAGGCTGGACGAAGAGAGTGTAACGCCCGTAAAATTCCTAGCAATTTTTACAAGAATTTTTGGCTTGATGATAATGGGCTTTATGTAGGCCTTTTTCCAAAACAAAAGAAAATAAGCCAAAAATGGATACAAGACCTAGGAATTGAACTCCAGACCTCTAGAGATAGCCAAGCCCTATAGATGTACCCACTAACCATAAGCCCAATAGGATTGTATGATTAAGGAAAGGGGGGGGACTATAGATAAATGGAACTAAGGGTAAATGAAGAGGCATAGAAAAAGAAAAGAGGAACTTCTCTTCCTCCCCCCTTTATAAAGAAGAGGGAAGATTGAAATTGTCTACTTCCTCTCTTCTTCTCTTCCTCTTCTCACCGAAATTCCAAGGCTTCCCTCTCCATTTCCCCTCTTTTGGCCGAGCCTCATCCAAGCAAGAAAGCTAGGGCTAGGTTGGTTCTTTAGGTTGTCTTCTCCACCAAAAGCAACGCGAAGGATGTAAGTATCCCTCACCTGCATACGAGTAGCTTCGGTTGACGTTTTTTTTTTAAAGAAATCTATATAGTTATTTTCGGCCAAGATATGATCTAGGGTTTCCATGAAGTTGTATGCCATGCTTTTGTAATTAGATGATGATGTTAGGGCTTAAAATGGATTAGGTCAAAAGTTAAACCTAGGAAACCCTAAGAACCATTCGGCCAACATGAGTTTTGTTAGTGTTTTATTGAAGTTATATTTTGTTTTTGCTTGCAAGTGATGATGTTAGCATGTTATAGGGATTAGGGTAAAGATCTAACCCTAGAGGCCTCCATGACCCATTCGGCCAAGTCATGAACTAGGGTCTCAAGGAAGCTCTATGCTATGTTTATGCTATGTTTATAACTAGATCATGATGTTAGGGTTTAAAGTGGGTTAGAACAAAAGCTAACCCTAATGAACACTTTAGTTCTATTCGGCCAAACCCTATTTTAGGGTTTCAATGAAGTTCCATGTCATACTATGGGAACTAGATGATGATTTTAGGGTTTAAAACGGATTAGAACAAAAGCTAACCCTAAGGAACAACAAGACCTATTCGGCCAAACCCTACTTTAGGGTTTCAATGAAGTTCCATGCCATATTATGGGAACTAGATGATGATTTTAGGGTTTAAAGTGGGTTAGAACAAAAGCTAACCCTAATGAACACTATAGTTCTATCGCCAAACCCCACTATAGGGTTTCAATGAAGTTTCATACTATGTTTTGTAACTAGATGATGAGGTTAAGGTTTAAAAAAGGGGATTAGGTCAGTTAAACCTAAAGGCCCTACATGGACCATTCGCCACCTTGGGTCTTTAGGGTACAATGAAGTCCATACCATGAATTGTATGCTATGTTATGTTAATGAAATAAGTTATGTTGTTAGGAAATGAAGTATGCCATGCTATGTTAATGAAATAGGATATGTTGTTATGAAATGACATGCCATGCTATGAAAATGAAATAAGTTATGTTGTTATAAAATGAAGTATGCCATGCTATGTTAAAGAAATAAGTTAGGTTGTTATGAAATGAAGCATGCCATGCTATGTTAAAGAAATAAGTTAGTTGTTATGAAATGAAGCATGCCATGCTATGTTAATGAAATAAGTTATGTTGTTATGAAATGAAGTATGCCATGCTATGTAAATGAAATGAAGCATGATGTGTATGAAATGAATTATGCCATGTCATGAAAATGAAATGAAGAATGATGTGTATGAAATGAAGTATGCTATGCTATGTTAGCAGTGATGCATGAGTGTATGAAATGAAGTATGCTATGCTATGTTAATGAAATGAAGCATGATGTGTTATGAAGCAGTATGCTATGCTATGTTAATAAGACATGTAGTACAGTAAGCATATAAGTATTTTACCTTCTGCATGGCTTGTACCAAGACCTTAACAAGGTCCAAAGAAGGGATGGGCTCCTAAGATGCCCTAGGTCGATGGAATAAGACTCGGGCCTAGGATGGGCTTCTATGTATGATTGCCCTTAGGTCGATGGAATAAGATTCGGGCCTAGTACAGGATGGGCTCCAAGATGCCTTAGGTCGATGGAGTAAGACTCGGGCCTAGGATGGGCTTCTACGCTATGACGATTGCCCCTAGGTCGATGGAATAAGACTCGGGCCTAGGAACCTATTAGGTTCGAGACTTGCTACCTCGGGCCTATTTAGGGATGCGCGCTATGATAATGAAGAAGTGGTACAATGCCGGGCCCAAATATGTTGAGATTTATATTTACGTACCTAGTATATATATTTTCAAAAGCATCTTGCATATGTATGTCATGATTGTTAAGTTACATGTTATGTTAAATGATATGTCATGATTGTTAAGTTACATGTTATGTTAAATGATATGTCATGATTGTTAAGTTACATGTTATGTTAAATGATATGCCATGATTGTTAAGTTACATGTTATGTTAAACAATATGCCATGATTGTTAAGTTATATGTCATGAAAGTTATGTTTTATGATATGTTATGAATGTTTACATGCTTACATTAGATATGTCATGTTTTATGATATGTTATGAATGTTTACATGTTTACGTTAGATACGTTATGAAAGTTATGCTTCATGATATGCTATGAATGTTTACATGTTTACGTTAGATACATTACAAGTTATGTTTGATGATACGATGATCCATGCTATATTTTACTTACGTTACTTATGCTACATGTTAAGTTGATGACACCAAGTATGTTACATGTTATATTGCTTCTATGTTGTGAATGCTGCATGCCATGATTTATGATAATGTATGGTTTTAGTGAGTAGGACAGGATCTTACTAAGCCTATGTGCTTATAGTTTATCTTTCCCTCGTACTGCAGATAAGGGTAAGGGATGGATAAACTAAAGGGAGCAGCAGGAGGGGCCAAGGTGTGTGGTAGTGGCATGGTGGAGAAGATCCGTTAGGTCTAAACGTGTTTACCTATGATAAAGATGTCTATTCATGTCCTCACTTATGTCTCCTTATGATGATGATGTTATGAATTTACTAAGCGCTAAGTATCTGCATATATGATGCATGCTCTATGTTAAGAAGAAGAAGTAAAGAAGAAGTAAGAAGAAGTATCTATCCACGCTATGAAGCATACTCTATGCTAAGAAGAAGAAGTATATATATATATATGTATATATGTGTTAATGCATGTTTATGTTTAAAAGAAAAAAAAAAGGGGGGTATTAAGAAGTATGTCTAAAGTCTTCCGCTGTGAGAATTAAGAAGTATGTATAAAGTCTTCCGCTGTATGTAAGGTATGTACGGTCGCGTCACGCGCCGCCTCTCCGGACATTTAGGGTCCCGGAAGGGCGGGCGTGACAGGTTGGTATCAGAGCGGATCTGCCTTTCCACTACACACACATCAAGCTCCAATCCTGCCGCTCCAAGTAAGAATTCTATGTCTACTCTAACTTAGCTTATTTTATTCATGTATGATATAAAATGCCTTTAGATTATTTAGTTCATGTATGATATAAAGTGCCTCTAGCTTGATTATAAAATGCCTTTACTTTATGTTTGTTCGTGTATGATATGAAATGCCTTAAGATTAAAATGACTTTATGTTAGCTTTAGTCTAAGTATGCGTAGGACAACGAACGGGAACTTACACTAGTTTTACCTTAATGTATGAAGATAAACATGTCTGGAAGGCGCGAGTAGAACGATGAGCTAGCACCCGCATGACCTTACACACATAGTCACGGAACTCCAGCGACAAGTCTGAACAACAACAAGTAATAACTACCCTAATGAATCAGCGAGGAAACCCTACTGCCCCACCAACGGGCCCCGGCCCGATGGTTCGACAGGAAGCTTACCTGATCCAGTGGCAGAGACTAAAGCCGGAAAATTTCTCTGGTACTGGTGAACCATGGGATGCCCAAGCCTGGTTCAAGACGGTGGAAAGCATCGTGGAGCTACTGGACTGGCCCGAATGCGAGAAGATTAAGTGTGTATCATTACGCTGTCGGAGATGCTCGGATGTGGTGGGAACGGCTTAAAACCAAGAGAAAAGTAAAACAGATGAGATGGGCAGATTTCGAGTACGAATTCTTCGAAGAATTCTTCCACATGATGGTGACAAACAAGCATTACGACGAGTTCACTGGTTTCCGACAAGGTGACCTATCGGTCAGCGAAGCCGTGAAGAGATTCAACCGACTCGCACGCCTATGCCCGGAGTTGGTCAGCACGGAAAGAGAAAGGGTCAGACTCATGCTGAAGATGCTCCGACCAGAAATAGCTCTGAATGTGGCCGGCGGAGTTCATAGACCGCAGACCGCAGAGGAGCTGTTCAGTAGTGCCTTAATTACCGAGCATTACCTGAGCAACATTAATCAGCAAAAGAAAGCGCTGAGTGAAGGCAGGGGGCAGGCCCAGTCAGGAGGTCAGAGGAACCAGAGTGCTTGGAAAGGAAACCCCACTGGCAAGAGGAGACAATGGGAGAATCCTAAAGGAGGTCCAGTAAACAAGCAGCCCAGGTTCCCTCTGTGTGCTACCTGCGGGAAGATACATCCTGGAGTATGCTACCAAGGCACAAATCGATGTTATAACTGTGGACGGACAGACCGAAAGGGTAAATCAAGTACTGGAAGATATGTTAAGAGCCTGCGCCCTGGATTTCAAAGGTAGCTGGTGTCGATACTTATGTTTGGCAGAATTCGCTTACAATAATAGCTACCAAGCTACTATTGGAATGGCACCCTACGAGGCTCTATACGGGAGGAAATGTAGATCTCCCATATGCTGGTACGAGGGTGGTGAAAAGAAGAGGATGGGACTCCAGACGGATTTCATCGATGACACCACCAGAGCTATACGGAACATCCGCCAGAGAATTGAAACTGCCCAAAGCCGACAAAAGAGCTATGCGGATAAGAGGCGTAGACCATTAGAATTCGAGGTTGGGGACCTAGTATTCCTCAAAGTGGCTCCCATGAAGGGAGTAATGAGGTTCGGAAAGAAGGGTAAACCGAGTCCACGTTACGCGGGACCGTGATCCGATATCGCAGAGGATTGGCAATGTAGCTTAAGCCAGAGCCGCCTCAAGAGATGTCGCTATTCACAACGTGTTCCATGTCTCGTGCTCAAGAAATGCATTTCCAAGATGTACCAAGTGATCGAGCCACAAACAAGATAAGTTCAAGAGGACTGAGATTGAAAGTCGGCCTATCCAAATACTAGACCGAGAAATCAAGAGGCTAAGGAACAAAGAGGTACCCTTAGTAAAGGTCCTGTGGCGTAATCAATCTGCACGAGGAGGCTACCCGGGAACGCGAGGAGGACATGAAGAAGAAGTACCCATTAATTGTTCTAAGTTTCGAGGACTAAACTTTTAAAGGTATGAAGGATTGTAACGCTCAGAAATTCCTAGCAATTTTTACAAAAATTTTTGGCTTGATGATAATGGGCTTTATGTAGGCCTTTTTCCAAAACAAAAGAAAATAAGCCAAAAATGGATACAAGACCTAGGAATTGAACTCCAGACCTCTAGAGATAGCCAAGCCCTATAGATGTACCCACTAACCATAAGCCCAATAGGATTGTATGATTAAGGAAAGGGGGGGGACTATAGATAAATGGAACTAAGGGTAAATGAAGAGGCATAGAAAAGAAAAGAGGAACTTCTCTTCCTCCCCTTTATAAAGAAGAGGGAAGATTGAAATTGTTCTACTTCCTCTCTTCTTCTCTTCCTCTTCTCACCGAAATTCCAAGGCTTCCTCTCCATTTCCTCTTTTGGCCGAGCCTCATCCAAGCAAGAAAGCTAGGGCTAGGTTGGTTCTTTAGGTTGTCTTCTCCACCAAAAGCAACGCGAAGGATGTAAGTATCCCTCACCTGCATACGAGTAGCTTCGGTTGATGTTTTTTTTTATAAAGAAATCTATATAGTTATTTTCGGCCAAGATATGATCTAGGGTTTCCATGAAGTTGTATGCCATGCTTTTGTAATTAGATGATGATGTTAGGGCTTAAAATGGATTAGGTCAAAAGTTAAACCTAGGAAACCCTAAGAACCATTCGGCCAACATGAGTTTTGTTAGTGTTTTATTGAAGTTATATTTTGTTTTTGCTTGCAAGTGATGATGTTAGCATGTTATAGGGATTAGGGTAAAGATCTAACCCTAGAGGCCTCCAATTCGCCAAGTCATGAACTAGGGTCTCAAGGAAGCTCTATGCTATGTTTATGCTATGTTTATAACTAGATCATGATGTTAGGGTTTAAAGTGGGTTAGAACAAAAGCTAACCCTAATGAACACTTTAGTTCTATTCGGCCAAACCCTATTTTAGGGTTTCAATGAAGTTCCATGTCATACTATGGGAACTAGATGATGATTTTAGGGTTTAAAACGGATTAGAACAAAAGCTAACCCTAAGGAACAACAAGACCTATTCGGCCAAACCCTACTTTAGGGTTTCAATGAAGTTCCATGCCATATTATGGGAACTAGATGATGATTTTAGGGTTTAAAGTGGGTTAGAACAAAAGCTAACCCTAATGAACACTATAGTTCTATTCGGCCAAACCCCACTATAGGGTTTCAATGAAGTTTCATACTATGTTTTGTAACTAGATGATGAGGTTAAGGTTTAAAAAAAAAAGGGGATTAGGTCAAAGTTAAACCTAAAGGCCCTACATGGACCATTCGGCCACCTTGGGTCTTTAGGGTACAATGAAGTCCATACCATGAATTGTATGCTATGTTATGTTAATGAAATAAGTTATGTTGTTAGGAAATGAAGTATGCCATGCTATGTTAATGAAATAGGATATGTTGTTATGAAATGAAGTATGCCATGCTATGAAAATGAAATAAGTTATGTTGTTATAAAATGAAGTATGCCATGCTATGTTAAAGAAATAAGTTAGGTTGTTATGAAATGAAGCATGCCATGCTATGTTAAAGAAATAAGTTAGGTTGTTATGAAATGAAGCATGCCATGCTATGTTAATGAAATAAGTTATGTTGTTATGAAATGAAGTATGCCATGCTATGTAAATGAAATGAAGCATGATGTGTATGAAATGAATTATGCCATGTCATGAAAATGAAATGAAGAATGATGTGTATGAAATGAAGTATGCTATGCTATGTTAACGAAGTGATGCATGAGGTGTATGAAATGAAGTATGCTATGCTATGTTAATGAAATGAAGCATGATGTGTTATGAAGCGCTATGCTATGTTAATAAGACATGTAGTACAGTAAGCATATAAGTATTTTACCTTCTGCATGGCTTGTACCAAGACCTTAACAAGGTCCAAAGAAGGGATGGGCTCCTAAGATGCCCTAGGTCGATGGAATAAGACTCGGGCCTAGGATGGGCTTCTATGTATGATTGCCCCTAGGTCGATGGAATAAGATTCGGGCCTAGTACGGGATGGGCTCCAAGATGCCTTAGGTCGATGGAGTAAGACTCGGGCCTAGGATGGGCTTCTACGCTATGACGATTGCCCCTAGGTCGATGGAATAAGACTCGGGCCTAGGAACCTATTAGGTTCGAGACTTGCTACCTCGGGCCTATTTAGGGATGCGCGCTATGATAATGAAGAAGTGGTATAATGCCGGGCCCAAATATGTTGAGATTTATATTTACGTACCTAGTATATATATTTTCAAAAGCATCTTGCATATGTATGTCATGATTGTTAAGTTACATGTTATGTTAAATGATATGTCATGATTATTAAGTTACATGTTATGTTAAATGATAGGTCATGATTGTTAAGTTACATGTTATGTTAAATGATATGCCATGATTGTTAAGTTACATGTTATGTTAAACAATATGCCATGATTGTTAAGTTATATGTCATGAAAGTTATGTTTTATGATATGTTATGAATGTTTACATGCTTACATTAGATATGTCATGTTTTATGATATGTTATGAATGTTTACATGTTTACGTTAGATACGTTATGAAAGTTATGCTTCATGATATGCTATGAATGTTTACATGTTTACGTTAGATACATTACAAGTTATGTTTGATGATACGATGATCCATGCTATATTTTACTTACGTTACTTATGCTACATGTTAAGTTGATGACACCAAGTATGTTACATGTTATATTGCTTCTATGTTGTGAATGTTGCATGCCATGATTTATGATAATGTATGGTTTTAGTGAGTAGGACAGGATCTTACTAAGCCTATGTGCTTATAGTTTATCTTTCCCTCGTACTGCAGATAAGGGTAAGGGATGGATAAACTAAAGGGAGCAGCAGGAGGGGCCAAGGTGTGTGGTAGTGGCATGGTGGAGAAGATCCGTTAGGTCTAAACGTGTTTACCTATGATAAAGATGTCTATTCATGTCCTCACTTATGTCTCCTTATGATGATGATGTTATGAATTTACTAAGCGCTAAGTATCTGTATATATGATGCATGCTCTATGTTAAGAAGAAGAAGTAAAGAAGAAGTGAGAAGAAGTATCTATCCACGCTATGAAGCATACTCTATGCTAAGAAGAAGAAGTATATATATATATATGTATATATGTGTTAATGCATGTTTATGTTTAAAAGAAAAAAAAAAGGGGGGGTATTAAGAAGTATGTCTAAAGTCTTCCGCTGTGAGAATTAAGAAGTATGTATAAAGTCTTCCGCTGTATGTAAGGTATGTACGGTCGCGTCACGCGCCGCCTCTCCGGACATTTAGGGTCCCAGAAGGGCGGGCGTGACAGAGAGCTTCGGTGAGGGACTCCATGGGAGATGAGAGTTGAGCGGTTGTAACCCGGGTTGGGGTAGTTCAAGTTAGGTGAACTTGGCCGAATGGCTAAAGTCAAGTATCGGACGCTCAAATATGTAGTTTGAGATTTTACCTGATGGTCGGATGCTCAAATATTTTTTGTTTGAGGTTTTACTCGACAACAATCGACTAATATAGATATCAGTCGACTGGTCTGAGTCAACTGCTAGTTGACCGGTGTCAACTAGGATTTTGTGGCTCAACAGTCGACTGCTAGGGTTTAGCAGCCAACTGCTCCACCATCAGTCAACTTCCAAGGGTTGACAGTCGACTGTTATAAAATGGATGAGGGCACAGAAACATTTTGAGTCAACTCGATTGATGGCTTGATCAAGCGACTACTAGTATGATCAATCGATTGCCTAGTGTGTCATTGGACTGCAATGGTCGTGGATCAGGCCTGGTCAGAAGTCATTGGAATTGCAATAGTTGACTGATGGGATGCATCAATCGACTGCTGCATGCCCAACGGGAAAATTGCCCTCCTCTCTATAAAAGTGTAGGGACCGTTGGTGACCGCTAGAGGGGGGGTGAATAGTGCATTCTTCGTCGTTTGATGGAATTAGTTCATAAGTCTCTACAATTGTCGTTAGCACAGTGGAATATAGAAATACAAATGTAGAAACAAATACAAACACAAATACATGCGATATACATGGTTCGAAACCTTAGGGTTCCTATTCCACGGGGCGAGCTCAATGAGCTCTAGTGATGCACTCACCACTAATAAAATTCCTTCTCGATAACACGTCGAAAGCGGAGAAATCTCGTACAAAAGTTCTTACAACAATAAGAAATAAAATACAAGTGAAATACACAAAAGAATGTAAAAAATACTTTACAAACGATCTTTTGGAAGATTGCTTGTTGATTGCTTGAACCGTACTTAAAGACCCTGATTTGTACCAGCAAATCGCCTAAAAAACATCCAAGAAATTGCTGTTGAAATCCCTCCCGTCGAGCTCCTTTTAAGCCTCCTCGCGACCTGAATTTTTGCCTGATAGTTGACTGCTATAAGGCCCCAGTCGATTGTCAATAGTACCGTTATCTCACAATGGACTTAATCTATGTCGGCATTCAAGTCAACAGATACATTGATAGTCGACTGCCATTACCGAGCAGTCGACTGTCAAGGTCATAGCCGACTGACCAG
Organism: Wurfbainia villosa; assembly: GCA_025175895.1. Lineage (NCBI taxonomy): Eukaryota > Viridiplantae > Streptophyta > Magnoliopsida > Zingiberales > Zingiberaceae > Wurfbainia > Wurfbainia villosa. The sequence continues at coordinate 2,179,385 of JAKLTH010000281.1, forward strand.
TTGGCTACCAAACATTCTTCTCCTGCAACCCTGACCAGCAGTCGACTGCCCAATGCTGGCAGTCGACTGCTAGGCCATTTCCTGCAGTCGAACACGAGTCGACTCTAAGAAGTTTGACTGTCCATAATTCCAGCCGACTGCCAAGAGTCAACTCGGTTGCCAAGTGTCAAAACACTTAACCAATCGACTGGTCCAAAGCCCCAGTCGACTGATAACCTCAACCATGAGGTTTAATCCTAAGTATGATGTCCTCATACTTGCTAGACCACCCTTAGCCTAGACCTAAGCCTTCTAGTCACCTCCGTCAGTCTCGTGCCTATCAAATCCCTCCAAGTCATCCATGAATTGTTTATTCATACGCTAGCCTTCAGGTGCTTCCATCAGCTATTAACGTGCTAAGCTAGTCTACACCGCCAAGGCACATTAGGCTTACGCTGCCAAGACTACCGCTTGGACTTTATGCCACCAACCATTGGACTTTACGCCACCAATATCAACCCTTGGACTTTCCTTGCCAACTCATGTTGGACTTTCCATTTGCTAAGACTCAAGCTTGGACTTTTCCTTGCCGAGACCCATGCTTGGACTTTCCCATTGCCCAGTGTCTCACTTGGACTTTCCATACCAAATACCCACAACTTGGACTTTCCATGCTAAGTACCCACGACTTGGACTTTCCCATTGCCAAGTGTCCCACTTGGACTTTCCATGCCAAGTACCCATGATTTGAACTTTCCCATGACAATCACATTGTCATATATTTTGTCGAACATCAAAATATCGCTCGAGTCAAACTCGAATCTGGTCAATCATGACCTGGGCTGATTACACCAACAATCTCCTCCTTTTTGATGTTTGACAAAAACCACAAACATCTTTGAGTTAGGCCACCTAACTCAAATCTCCTTACCAATTCTCCCAAATTGGTAAACTCAAATTCTCCCATAACTTCTCCCCCTTTTTGACATACATAAAAAAGGTTCTCCCCAAGGGTGTCAATGTCTCATATCCCAATGAGATCTTACAATCTCCCCCTTGGTCCAAAAACACCTAGGTTGCCTTCACTCTTCCTAGTGATAAGTCTCATATCACTCAAGAGAGACACTCCTTCAAACTCTCCAACTCTACAAATTCTCCCCCTCATGAGAAAGAACACATCCATCATCCCATGATGGATAACCTCCCCCTAAAAGCTTGCTTCCCCTTGACCATTGCACCAACAATGTCCTTGGAGAGTCCCTAAGCCTATAGGAACACTAAGCTATCAAAATTAAGGTCAAAAGTTCAAACTTGAACTTTCACGCACCTTAAAATTGATATACACCCAAACAACTCTCCTAATCCATATCCAATGGATTTTCACCCTTTCTAATATTTTCCAAAGCATATCCTAGGGTTAGGAGCAGTTAGGGTAGCCTACCATAATTGAAATCAGGCTAAACAAACCTTGTTTACCCGAAATCAGGCTTGGCAGTTGACTCTTACAGTCACTAGTCGACTGCCGTTGATGCCAGTCGACTGATTTCTACAAATGCAGAAATTCAATTTTCAGAAATGAGTTTCAGAAAATCATAAGTAATTATACATAAATCAAAAAATCATGAAAATTCATATGTATAATACTTATGTCAAACATTATGGGTGAAAAATATTTGAAAAATAAAATACTCATAAAATAATGAGATTGACACAAAGTTCAAAATCATTGAAAAGTTCAATGTTTTGGCCCTACTTTGTATCAACTCCTTCATTGGTGATTGCTATCAAAAGATAGACTTCACCAAGGTTTTCTAAAATGATTTTAAAATATTTTTAAAAACCTATATTGGATCATGATTAATGGGCTCAATGAACATGACTTGCACATTAGCTTTTCCCATGATCCACCCATGATATAAGATGAGTTTGAGTTCATCTAGATGCAAAAACTATGCACCTTGAACTTAACTCATTTCCTAGTATCTCACATGTGTCTAGGGTGTATGAAAATACATACAAGTTAATTTGATGTGAGATGTGGGTTTTGTTCATCCTAATCTAGGGTTTCATGCATTTTCTAAGACAACACTACTTGATTCCCTTATACTTGAGACTTCAAGTCATGTCATAGTCCTTAAATCAATTTTAATTAATGCATGAATGATCATGGCATTAATGATAACATAAATAAGTATTGCCAATAATCATGATGTCATGACATATGATTAGATCTAAATACACATGACATTAAAACTTAAACTAATCATGATCATGACATTTAAATGATAAAAGAGTAAACATGATATCATGACATGACATATGACAATCAACGCATGACAAATAAAATATAAAGATATAATAATACCTAAATTTTAATATTAGTTGTCATTTTTTAGGATTAATTCCATTTTGTCATATTATCACTTATCCCCCAAGTGCGCCAAAAATCCAAAATGGCACACCACGACTCTAAGACCTAACTTGTGCCAATTTGATTAGTTTTTCAAACTTCTTAAATGATATTGGCACATCCTAAAATCCTTTAGGATATAAATTCAAACCTATTTTCAAGATATCCATAATCTTGAAATGACCTAAAGTGTCACCTTTACCATAGTTAGGTTAACTACATATCCATTTGAAGTTGGCACAACCTAACCCATTTAGCGTGAATCGATCACGCTCCTAGGAACCCAATACCTATTGGAGCGCCTTGGGTTTACTAGGTATTCCTTGGTGATAAATTCCCTATATACCCTCCTAATGACCCTTCTAGGCTTGGTAGTCTTGGTCATTTGGGTCTTGTCATGGTTAACTTTAGGGATTGCCTCCCTAGTAACCTTCTTAGTGGTCTTCCTAGGTTTCATGGAAACCTTGGCCACTAGACACTTGCCTTGGTTAACCTTAGGGATGAATTCCCTATTAACCTTGGCTTTCCTAAACCTAGGTTGAGTTCCATAATCAAATGGAACATTGTGAAAAGTAGGCATTACCTTCTTGGACATAGGTTTGTGACCCAAACCTTATCTCCTAGATGGTTCTTGCCTCTTACACCCTTGACTTTGACTCCTAGACCCTTAAATTTGATTTTGCATATTTCTAAGGGTCTTTTCGAGTTTCTCAAGCCTTGACCTTAAGGCTTGGTTCTCTAATTCTAATCTTCCCAATTTAGATTTTTCATTAATCTTTTGAGAATGAGACTTCCTAGGCACATGTCTATGGTTTTTGGGATTAATGCCTAGGTGTTATTCTACCTTCTTAATAGACTCTCTAGGTAGAATGGGTCTAGAGTTGTTCTTTCTAGATTTGTTCTTAGATAAGGTAGATCTAGTATGATCCTTAGACCTAAAATTATAACTCTTAGTACCTAAGCAATAAAGCTTATTTTTAGCATGCTCTTTATGGACAATAGCAAGAGTATTTACATTATTTCTAACATGCTTTTTAACATTAAAACTAGAAGGTGCATTGCTAAAATATACCTTAGGATTTCCTTAGAGGCTCCCCCTACATTTGATGCTTTTTCTTTTCTCCTAGGGAATTGACTTCTATAGTGCCCCTTTTGATGACATTTGAAGCAAATGATATGCTCCTTCCTCTTTTGACTTTGGACACCAGTTTCCTTGGTCTTTGGCATGAAGTCCCTCATCATGATGAAGTCTTCAATCCTTTCCTTCCATTGATTGAAGTCTTCTCGTCCATAGAGTACATACGAGACCGGAGTGTTGATGTCCCATCCAAGTTTTTCCTCAAACTCTATCTTCTTCCCTCTAGCGTGCTCCCTTAGTTGTTAAACCTTGAAGAGCGGCCTCGCTCTGATACCAATTGTAGGGTCCGTTGGTGATCGCTAGAGAGGGGGGGGTGAATAGCGCATTCTTCATCGTTTGATGGAATTCATTCATTCGTCTCTACAATCATCGTTAGCACAGCTGAATATAGAAATACAAATGTAGAAACAAATACAAACATAAATACATGCGATATACATGGTTCATAATCTTATGATTCCTACTCCATGAGGCGAGCTCAACGAGCTCTAATGATGCACTCACCACTAATAAAACTCTTTCTCGATAACACGTCGGAGGCGGAGAAACCTCGTACAAAAGTTCTTACACCAATAAGAAATAAAATACAAGAAAATACAAGTGAAATGCACAAAAGAATGTAAAAAACACTTTACAAACAATCTTTTGGAAGCTTGCTTGTTGATTGCTTGAACCGTGCTTAAAGACCCTGATTTGCACCAGCAAATCGCCTCAAAAACACCCAAGAAATCGATGTTGAAATCCCTCCCATCAAGCTCCTTTTAAGCCTCCTCGCAATCTAGATTTTCGCCTAGCAGTTGACTCTTATAAGGCCCCAATCGACTGCTAATAGTACCGTTGTCTCACAATGGACTTAATCCACGTTGGTATTCAAGCCAACGGATACGCGATCATTGCCATTACCTAGGTCATGGTGACGATCGACTCAGAAGAGCATTCTTCTCCTACAACCCTAACCGTGATCAATGCCCTCTATGTGATTATTGCTAGGCCATTTCCTGTCGAACACGAGTTGACTTTGGCGATTTGGTGACCATAATCCCAATCGACTGCCAAGAGTCAACTAGGCTGCCAAGTGTCAAAATACTTCACCAATCGACTGGTCCAATGCCCCAATCGACTGATAACCTCAACCATGAGGTTTAACCCCAAGTATGATGCCCTCATACTTGCTAGACAACCCTTAACCTAGACCTAAGCCTTTTAGCCACCTCCGTCAGCCTCACGCCTATCGAATCCCTCCAAGTCATCCATGACTTGTTCTTCCATACGCTAGCCTTTAGGTGCTTCCATCAGCTATTGTCATACTAAGCTAGTCTACACCGCCAAGGCACATTGGGCTTACGCTGCCAAGACTACCTCTTGTACTTTACGTCGCCAACCATTGGACTTATGTCGCTAAGACTCACGCTTGGACTTTACGCCGCCAATATCAACCCTTGGACTTTCCTTGCCAACCCATGTTGGACTTTCCATTTGCCAAGACTCAAACTTGGACTTTCCCTTGCCATGACCCATGCTTGGACTTTCCCATTGCCAAGTGTCCCACTTGGACTTTCCATGCCAAGTACACATGACTTGGACTTTCCCATTGCCAAGTGTCCCACTTGAACTTTCCATGCCAAGTACCCATGACTTGGACTTTTCCATGACAATCACATTGTCATACATTTTGTCGAACATCAAAATATCGCTCGAGTCAAACTCGAGTTTGGTTAATCGTGATCTAGGCCGATTACACCAACAAAAAGGAGGGCTTGGGTGCCTTGGAGAGGCTAATGCTTTAACTCCTAATCAACCTCCAAGGGCTCCCACATTTTCTAAGTCTTTTTACACCTTTCTTCTCTATTTCTACTCATATTATTTGTGAGAAGAGGAGTGTGGTGTAAAGAAGGTTTTCTCCACCTTGTGTTGAGCTAAAGGAGAGTTTAGTGGATTGATTAAGGGAGTGATTTTCCGAACGGATCATCGTGGATTAGCGGCAAGGGTCTTGAACCACGTTACATCATTGTGTTTGTGATTGCTTCTCTTAACTTTGTTTTAGTCTTAATTGTCATTAGTATTATTGTTAGTATTCCGCTATGCTAAAGAATGTTGTAGATGAACAAACGAAGTCCATCGAGCATACGACGCATTAGGCCATTCAACCCCCTTCTAGCCGACCCACGATCCTCCAACAACATCTACTCCACTAAACTTCATCTTCTTCTCAGAATATAATACGAAGGTGAATAAAATCCTTACAATATGAATTACAATAGTAAATACAACTAATTACAACAACTACAAAAGCAAATACAAATGAAATGCAAAGAATACTTTACAAGAGAATGCTTTTGATTGCTTGCTTATTTGGTTGCTTTGAATGCCTTGGAAGGTCTGGAATGCAATAGAAAAACTATTGGTGCAATCGACCTAGCTCACCATTAACCTGACTCGATTTTGACTCGAGTAATATTTTGATGTTCAACAAAACATATAACAATGTGATTGTCATGGGAAGTTCAAGAATGGTCTTGGTATTTGAGAAGTCCAAGTCTTGTGTACTTGACATAAAAAGTCCAAGTCTTGTGTACTTGGCATGGAAAGTCCAAGTCATGGGTTCTTGGCATGGAAAGTCCAAGCTTGGTTCTTGGCATGGAAAGTCCAAGCTTGGGTCTTGGCAATGGTAAAGTCCAAGTCATAGATACTTGGAATGGAAAGTCCAAAGGTATAGTCTTGGCGGCATAAGTCCAAGCATGTTGTCTTGGCGGCATAAAGTTCAAGCGAACTTTAGCGGTGAAAGTCCAAGTATGGATACTTGGCATTTGGGAAGTCCAAGGGTGTGATATTTGTAGCGTAAAGTCTAAGTGTTTGTCTTGGCGGCATAAATCCAAATGTACCTTGGAAAAGTAGATCTGATTAGCATGACAATAGCCGATGGAAGCACCTAAAGGCTAGCGTATGGATGAATAAGTCATGACTGACTTGGAGGGATTTGATAGGCATGAGGCTGATGGAGGTGGCTAGAAGGCTTAGGTCTAGGCTAAGAGTGGTCTATCAAGTATGAGGAGATCATACTTGGGTTAAACCTCATGGTCGAGGTTTATCAGTTAATTAGGGTTATGGACCAGTCGACTGACCAAGTGTTTGACACTTGACAGCCTGGTCAACTTGCATCAGTCGACTGGGATTACGACCAATCGACTGGGCTTCAAACTGCGTGGGCGAAGCCTTTGGCAGTCAACTGCTAGCTTCAGGCAGTCGACTGACCTTAGGCAGTAGACTGCCATAAAGGGCAGTCGATTGCTATGGCGAGCACGACCTACGAAGATTTGGTAGTCGATTGTCAATCGATAATAGGCATCGGCATCGATCACCGTAAGGGCGATCGATGAGGTATCCATCATGGCGATTCCAATGTGGATAGAGCCATTGTGAGGCGATGACATGAAGGTCAGTCGATTGCTGGGTAAGAGCAATCAACTGGAAGGCAAAAATCAACCCAAGTTGCAGCTTTATAAGGAGCACGAGGAGAAGGATTTTGGAAAGGATTTCTTGAGGAATTTGAAGGGGAATTGCTACTGCATTCCAGACCTTCAAGGCATTTCAAAAGAAACCAAAGATCAAGCATTCAAAAACTCATTTGTGTAAAGTATTTTCTTTACTTGTATTCATTTGCTTAGTGTAATTGCTTGTATCTTATTCTTATTGTTGGAAGAATTATTGTAAGAGATTTTCTTCATCTTCGGAGTGTTTTACGAGAAGGAGAGGTTTATTAGTGGTGGTGTGCATCACTAGAGCTCGACCCGTGGAGTAGGACCTAGGTTCTGAACCACGTTATTGTTGGTGCAATCGACCCAGGTCACGATTGACCAGACTTGAGTTGGACTCGAGTAGTATTTTGATGTTTGACAATGTTTTGGGGAGATTGTTGGTGCAATTGATCCGGGTCATGATTGACCGAACTCGAGTTTGACTCAAAGGGTATTTTGATATTTGACGATGATTTGACCATTGTTTGACTATATGGTTGACATGGAATTGACCATATGATAAAAAGTCCAAGTCATGGGTACTTGGCATGGAAAGTCCAAGTGGGACACTTGGCAATGGGAAAGTCCAACATGGGTTGGCATGGAAAGTCCAAGTCATGGGTACTTGGCATGGAAAGTCCAAGCATGGGTCTTGGCAAGGGAAAGTTCAAGCATGAGTCTTGGCAAATGGAAAGTCCAACATGGGTTGACAAGGAAAGTCCAAGGGGTGATATTGGCGGCGTAAAGTCCAAGCGGGAGTCTTGGTAGCATAAGTCCAATGGTTGACGGTGTAAAGTCCAAGCGACAGTCTTGGCAGCGTAAGCCCAATGTGCCTTGGCTATATAGACCAGCTTAGCATGACAATAGACGATGGAAGCACCTGAAGGCTAGCGTATGGATGAACAAGTCATGGATGACTTGGAGGGATCCGATAGGTATGAGGCTGACGGAGGTGGCTAGAAGGCTTAGGTCTAGGCTAAGGGTGGTCTAGCAAGTATGAGGGCATCATACTTGGTGTTAAAATCTCATGGATGAGGTTATCAGTCGACTGGTATTATGATCAGTCAACTAATGTGAGTTGACTGGTGTTCGACTGCAGGAAATAGCCTAGGAGTCATTGCCGGCATTGGCGTCGGTGATGGTCGAATTCTGAGAGAACACTTTCGATGCCGGCTAGTCGATCGGTTATGGCCTGCGATCGTTCTTGGGTATTGACAAATTATTGCGCCTTGTTTAGTTGGAATTTATCTAACGTGGATTAAGCCATTATCTCACAACGTCTACAGGAGCAGTCGATTGATGGTCTCGATTAGTCGACTGATAGGTGGAATCCAGCCCAAGGTGAAGCTTTAAAAGAAGCTCGTGGAGATGGATTTTGGCAGCAGTTATTAGAGCGATTTGGGGTGATTTACTGGTGCAATTCAGGGTCTCCAAGTGCAACTCAAGCGACCAAACAAGCAAGCATCCAAAAGCACATTTGTAAAGTTTTCTTTACATATTTTTGTATATTGTATTTGTATTTGCTTATTGTACTTTCGTTTATTGTTGTAAACACTTGTACAAGGTTTCTCCGCCTCTGACTTGTTGTCAAGAAGGAGTTTCATTAGTGGTGTTGTCATCACTCAAGCTCGTTGAGCTCACCCAGTGGAGTAGGAACCTTGAGGTTCTAAACCATGTTATATCTTATGTATTCGTGTTTGTCTTGTGTGTTTGTTTGTATTATTTCTATATTCCGCTGTGTACTAACAATCATAGGCAAGCACGATCGAATTCCATCATCGACGTACGAATCGCTATTCACCCCCCTCTAGCGATGATTAATTCCCCAACAAGTGGTATCAGAGCGAGACTGCTCTTCAAGGTTTAACAACTAAGGGAGCATCACTAGAGGGTGAGGAAGAAGATGCACTTCCAAGAAATATTGGGATGGGACATCAACACGCTGGTCCCGTATGCACACTATGGATGAGAAGGCTTCAATCAGTGGAAGGCAAGGATTGAAGACTTCATCATGATGAGGAACTTTGAAGAATGGGTCATCTTGATGGAAGGATTTAATTATCCAAGAGGGCCAAAGGGAGGTTTCATCAAAATGAAGAAGTGGACATGGGAACAACTCCAAGAATTTGAGAAAAATACAAAGGTAATAAAATTCTTGGTTGATTTAATCCCTAATGATATTTTGTGCAAGGTAGGGGATTACATGAATGCCAAGGAGCTATGGAGCCAAGTGGCAAGATTCCATGAGAACCCTCAACCGGTCCAAGAAGAAGAGGAATGCTCATTGGCCCAATCGGAAGAGGCCAAAGAAGCAAGCTCATCCTCACAAGAAAGTGAGGATTCGGAAGTCGAGGAGTGTTCAACATCCGAGGAGGAAGAGGCGATGGAAGAGGAAGAATTGGAGGAGATTAGAGCACCGGAGCAAGGGCAAGAGCAAGAGAAAGCTTCTACCTCCGGGAGAAGTGATGAACAAGCTCAAGAGGCCTCTACCACCACCCTAGGTAACTCAAGCATTCAAATTAAAAATAAAATTCATATCATATTCTTTGAGTGTAAGGAAGTAGGACATTACAAGAGTAAATGTCCTAAAAGAGTCAAGAAAAGTCAACCGGCACCAAAATCTCAAGAAAAGACCAAGGATGCTAGTCCCCCAACCATTAAGAGTAAGGAGCACGTGGTGTACTTCAAGTGCCACCAAAGAGGGCATTATAGGAGTCAATGCCCTAGGGGGAAGAAGAAGACTCAAGAAGACGCTACACAAGTAGGGGGAGCCTCTAAGGCAAACCCTAAGGTAAAATTCAATAATGCACCTTCTTTAAATTATAGGCAAAAGTATGCTTTTAATTCACTTTCAATTCATCATAAAGAGCATGCTAGAAATAGTAAATTTTATAGCTTATGTGCTAAGCATATTAATGTATCTAAGGACAAATCTAGGAACAATAACTCTAGACCCATTTTATCTAGGGAGTCCATTAAAATGGTAGAAAACTATTTAGGCATTAACCCTAAGAAGGGTAGGCATATGCCTAAGAAATGGAACAATGCCCAAAGACTAAATCAAAATTCAAAAATTGGGCAATTAGAGCTAGAAAATCAAATTTTGAGGTCAAAACTTGAAAAGATGAAGAAGACCCTTAGAAAGATACAAAATCAAATGCAAGAGTCAAATAGTCAAAGCCTAGGGTCAAAGAGTCAAGACCTAGGGTTTAGGAGGCAAGGTTCACCCAAGGGCAAGAAAGGTTTGGGTCACAAACTTAAGGCCAAGGAGACCTATCATAGTGTTCAATTCGATTATGGAACACAACCTAGGTCTAGGAAAACCAAGGTCACAAGGGAAGTCATCCCTAGAGTTGACCATGGTAGGTGCCTAGTGGCTAGGGTTTCGAAGAAACCTAGGGAAGCCACTAAGAAGGTTGCAAGGAGAGTCACCCTTAGAGTTAACCTAGGCAAGACCACAATGACCAAGGCTACCAAGCCTAAGAGGGTCATTAGGAGGGTATCTAGGGAGGTCATCCCTAAAGAATACCTAGTTAACCCAAGGAGCTCAAATAGGTTTTGGGTTCCTAGGAGCGTGATTAACTCACGCTAGATAGGTTAGGGTATGCCAACTTTGAATGGATAGGTAGTGAACCTAACCATGGTAAAGGTGGCACTTTAGGTCATTTTCAAGGTCATGAGTACCTTGGAAATAAGTTTTGATCATAATCCTAAAAGATTTAAGGATGTGCCAATATTATTTAAGAAGTTTGATAAATTGATCAAATTGGCACAATTTAGGTCTTAGGTCATAGTGTGTCATTTTGGGTTTTTGGCACACTTAGGGGATGAGTGATAATATGGAAAAATGAAATTAATAATAACAAATGACAACAAATATTAAAATTTAGGTATTATATACCTTGATACATTTTATTTGTCATGCTTTATTTGCCATATACCATGTCATGACATCATATTTATTTTTATCATGTAATATGTCATGATCATGCTTAGGTTTAAGGTTTAATGTCATGTATATTTAGATTTAACCATATGTCATGACATCATGATCATTGGTCATGCTTATTTATGTTATATTTATGCCATGATCATTTCATGCATTAATAAAATTGAGTTAAGAACTATGACATGACTTGAAGTCCCATGTATAAGGGAATCAAGTAGTGTTGCCTTAGAAAATGTATGAGACCTTAGATTAGGATAACCAAAATCCATATTTCACATCAAATTGACATGTGTGTGTATTGATACACCCTAGACACATGTGAGATGCTAAGAAATGAGTTAAGTTCAAGGTGCATAGTTTTTGCATCTAGATGAACTCAAACTCATCTTATATCATAAGTGGATCATGGGGAAAGCTAACGTGCAAGTCATGTGCATTGAGCCCATTGATCATGATCCGATATAGGTTTTCAAAAACATTTTAAAATTATTTTAGAAAATCTTGGTGAAATCTATCTTTTGATAGCAATCACCATTGAGAGAGTTGATACAAAATAGGGCCAAAACATTGAACTTTTCAATAGTTTTGAACTTTGTGTCAATCTCATTATTTTATGGGTAAATTAATTTTTAAATATTTTTCACTCATTGTATTTGTCATAAGTATTATACATATGAATTTTCATGATTTTTTGTATTATGTATAATTACTTATGAATTTTTGAAATTCATTTCTGATTTCTGATTTTTGCATTTTGCAAATATCAATCGACTGACGTATGATGGCAATCAACTGATGCATAGGGTAGTCGACTGGTGACTATAAGAGTCTACTATCAGAGCTGATTTCGGGTAAATAAGCATATTTAGCCTATGTTTCAGCTATGTTAGATTATCCTAACTGCTCATAATCCTAGGGTATGCTTTGGAAAGCATTGGAAAGGATAAAAATCCATTGGATATGGATTAGGAGAGTTGTTTAGGGTGTGTATCAATTTTAAGGTATGTGAAAGTTCAAGGTTGAACTTTTAACCTTAATTTTGATGGTTTAATGTTCCTATTGGCTTAGGGACTCTCCAAGGATATTGTTGGTGCAATGGTCAAGGGGGAGTAAGCCTTTAGGGGGAGGTATCCATCATGGAATGATGGATGTGTTCTTCCTCATGAGGGGGAGAAATGGGAATGTGAGATGCCCAATTTGAAAATTGAGAGAGCTTATACGAAGTCTCTCTTAAGTGATATGAGACTTACCACTAGGAAAAGTGAAGGCATCCTAGGTGTTTTTGGACCAAAGGGGGAGATTATAAGATCTCATTGGGATATGAGACATTGACCTCTATGGGGAGAACCTTTTTGATGTATGTCAAAAAGGGGGAGAATTGACGAGATTAGCAATTTGGGAGAATTGGTAAAGTGATTTGAGTTAGGTAGCCTAACTCAATGGTTTTGTGGTTTTTGTCAAACATCAAAAAGGGAGAGATTGTTGGTGCAATTGGCCCAGATCACGATTGACCAGACTTGAGTTGGACTCAAGTAGTATTTTGATATTTGTCAATGTTTTGGAGAGATTATTGGTACAATCGACCCAGGTCATGATTTACCGGACTCAAGTTTGACTCGAAGGGTATTTTAATGTTTGACGATGGTTTGACCATTGTTTGACTATATAGTTGACATGAGATTGACCATATGATGGAAAGTCCAAGTCATGGGTACTTGGTATGGAAAGTCCAAGTCATGGGTACTTGGCATGGAAAGTCCAAGTGGGACACTTGGCAAGGGAAAGTCCAAGTCATGGGTACTTGGCATAGAAAGTTCAAGCATGAGTCTTAGCAAGGGAAAGTCCAAGTTTGAGTCTTAGCAAATGGAAAGTCCAACATGGGTTGGCAAGGAAAGTCCAAGAGATGATATTGGTGGCGTAAAGTCCAAGCGAGAGTCTTGGCAGCATAAGTCCAATGGTTGGCGGCATAAAGTCCAAGAGGTAGTCTTGGCAGCGTAAGCCAAATGTACCTTGGCGGTATAGACCAACTTAGCATGACAATAGCCGATGAAAGCACCTGAAGGCTAGCGTATGGATGAACAAGTCATGGATTACTTGGAGGGATCCGATAGGCGTGAGGTTGACGGAGGTGGCTAGAAGGCTTAGGTCTAGCTAAGGGTGGTCTAGCAAGTATGAGGGCATTATACTTGGTGTTAAAACCTCATGGAGATCGATTGGGCAATCGATCGATGTGACCGCCATGGATGGCAAATGATCGCTGGTCGGGTTACAAGTACGTAACTCTCGGTAGTCGACTAGTCGATCGGCTCTGACTGCAATGATTGGGTATTGGCGATCGCCGGTATCCATTGGAACTTATCCAACGAGGATTAAGCCATTGTCTCACAATGACTACAGGAGCAGTCAACTGATGGTCTCGATCAGTCGACTGATAGGCAGAATCTAGCCCGAGGTGAAGCTTTAAAAGGATCTCGTGGAAATGGATTTTGACAGAGGTTACTAGAGCGATTTGGGGCAATTTGCTGGTGCAATTCAGGATCTCCAAGTGCAGCTCAAGCAACCAAACAAGCAAGCATCCAAAAGCATATTTGTAAAGTTTTCTTTACATGTTTTTGTGTATTGTATTTGTATTTGCTTGTTGCACTTTCGTTTATTGTTGTAAAAACTTGTATGAGGTTTCTCCGCCTCTGACTTGTTATAGAGAAGGAGTTTCATTAGTGGTGTTGTCATCACTCGAGCTCGTTGAGCTCATCCCATGGAGTAGGAATCTTGAGGTTCCGAACCACGTTATATCTTGTATATTTGTGTTTGTCTTATGTGTTTGTTTGTATTATTTCTATATTCCACTGCGTACTAACAATCATAAGCAAGCACGATCGAATTCCATCATTGACGTACGAATCGCTATTCACCCCCCTCTAGCGACGATCAATTCCCCAACAGTTATATCTTGTGTCGTGCTTGTGCATTTGTGTTTGTGTATTTGTATTCTATATTCTGCTGTGTACTAACATCATTGTTGATGAGCACGATACAATCGAGAGAGAAATCGAACGAGTGTTATTCACCCCCTCTAGCGACGTCAATCCATCTTTAACAAAAACCCCTCCCGTCGAGAACCGGCTTCCTTCAACCTTCCCGTCGAGCTCCTTTTATAACTATGCTCAGGCTAATTTTCCACCTTCCAATCGACTGCTCTTACCTAGCAGTCGACTGGCCACAATGTTATTGTATCACAACAGCTCAATCCACATCAGATTAATTCAATCAGTCGACTATCCTAACCTAGCAATCAACTACTATAAGCATCAGTCGACTGTCATACGTCAGCAGTCGACTGTCTAACATTCTGTGCTCTGACCACTTAATTCCAGTCAATTGCTCAACCCTAGCATTCGACTACTAGTGGCTAGTTGACTGTCAAATCCTAGCAATCGACTGCCAAAGTCATAGATAGCAGTCGAGCTTCAATTGACTACACGACCAGTCGACTGTCTGAGTCAACTAGGCCTTCCGAGTGTCAAACACTAGGCTAATCGATTGGTAAACCTCAACCATGAGGTTTAACCCAAGTATGATCCCCTCATACTTGATAAACCACCCATAGCCTAGACCTAATCCTTTTATCCATCTCCATCAGCTTCACGCCCTCAGGGTCCCTCCGAGCCCTCCACGACTCCTTCACCCTTCACGTTAGCCTTCAGGTGATTCCATCAGTTATGTAATGCTAACTGAGTCTCCTTTGCTAAGGTTCATTTGGAATTATGCCGCCAAAACTACATTCTTGGACTTTACGCTGCCAAAACCTCACCCTTGGATTTTCTTATTGCCAAGCCTCAATGCTTGGAATTTCGCCACCAAGACTACACACTTGGACTTATATGGCTAAAACTTCAAACTTGGACTTTTCCTGCCAAGACTTTAAACTTGGACTTTTCCATGCCAAGATCATTCTTAGACTTTCCCTTGCTAAGTCTCCAAACTTGGACTTTCCATGCCAAGTATCCAAACTTGGACTTCCACTCGAGTCTCACTCAAGTTTGGCCAACTTTAACCTGAGGTTTGATTGCTCCAACAATCTCTCCCAAAAATTCTCTCCCATATGACCTTGGATATCCCAATCATCCGCTAGTCCTATGGACAACATATGGTCAAACCATATTGACAAACATTAAAACACTACTCTGTTGAGAATCGGACGTCGCACTAGAGGAGGTGAATAGCAACTTCTTGTCGTTTGATGGATTCGTTCACGTTCATTTGATTGCTTGTCTATAATTTGTTAGTATGCGCAGTGGAATATAGAATAAAGCATAAATTAAAGAACAAAGCAATCACACGCACAACACAAGATATAACGTGGTTCGAAACCTAGGGTTCCTACTCCACAAGTCGAGCTCAAGTGAGCTCTAGTGATGCATACCACCACTAATAAACTTGTTCTCAGAACAATCCAGAGGTGGAGAAACCTCTTACAATGTTTATAACAATAAACAAGATAGATACAAACAAATATAAATAAAAAAATTTTACAACAAAGATCGTTTTCGCTTGCTTGTTTGGTTGCTTGGACTGCTCTTGAAGACCCTGAAATGCACCAGTACTTCGCCTCAAATCACCCCAAGAACCATTGCCAAAATTCTCCCTTCAATGCTCCTTATAAAGCTACAACTCAGGCTGATTTTCGCTTAGCAGTCGACTGCCAAAAGTCACCAGTCGACTGTTCTTCTATATGCTGTCTCACAACAGCTCCATCCACGCTGGAACCTACCAAACGGATACTCCAGCAGTCGGTTGTTGGCCTGTAGTTGACTGTCCAGTCGACTACCAAAGATTCTGTACTTGTGTCCACTTAAACTAGTCGATTTCCCTCTATGGTAGTCGACTGCTCAAGGCCAGTCAATTGCCAGTGGCATATAGCCACAGTCTAGCTCCAGTCGACTATTGACCAGTCGACTAGTTATAACCCCAATCAACTGCTTAGTGTCGACTAGGCTGCCAAGTGTCAAACACTCGACTAGTCGACTGATCCATAATCTCAGTCGACTTATAAATCTCAAACATGAGGTTTAACCCAAGTATGATCCCCTCATACTTGGTAGACCACTCTTAGCCTAGACCTAAGCCTTCTAGCCATCTCCATCAGCCTCACGTCTATTAGATCTCTCCAAGTTCTCAATGACTTGTTCATCCATACACTAGCCTTCAGGTGCTTCCATCGACTATTGTCATGCTAACCGAGCAACTTTATCAAGGTACATTTGGACTTATGCCGCCAAAATAAACGCTTGGACTTTACGCCACCAAACATTGGACTTATTCCGCCAAGACTACAGCTTAGACTTTACGTCATCAATATCACACTCTTGGACTTTCCTTGCCAACTCTATGTTGGACTTTCCAATTGCCAAGACCCATGCTTGGACTTTTCCTTTGCTAAGACCCAAGACTTGGACTTTCCATGCCAAGTATGCATGACTTGGACTTTCCATGCCAAGTACCCAAGACTTGGACTTTCCATGCCAAGTATGCATGACTTGGACTTTCTAAATGCCAAGATCATTCTTGGACTTCCCATGACAATCACATTGTCAATTGTATTGTCAACATCAAAATACTACTCAAGTCAAACTTGAGTCCGGTCAATTGTGACTTGGGTCGATTGCACCAACATACTCGAGTCCCACTCGAGTCTGGTCAACATTGACCCGGGGCCTATTGCACCAATAATCTCTCCCTTTTTGATGTTTGACAATACATTTAAGTTAGACTAACCAATAAGCCCAACTTGCCTCTTTTTATATGTCAAAGCATAATGAAAGTTTTCCTAACTTAAACCTTCACTTTTCCCTCTTTGGCATACATCAAAAAGCCTACCAAGATTTTCAATGTTTCATCTCCCAATGAGATCCTACATCCTTCCTCTTGGTCCAAAATCATCTAGGACACCTTCACTCTTCATAGTGATAAGTCTCATATCACTAAATGAGAGGCAATCCCTCATTCTCCCCCTTTGAAAGAAAAATTCATCCATTGTCCCTTGATGAACAACACTCCCCCTAAAGGCTTGTCCCGCCCCCCCCCCCCTTGACCATTGCACCAACAATGTCCTTGGAGATTTCCTAAGCGTGTAGGAAACTAAAACAATAAAAAATAAGGGTAAAAGTTCAAACTTGAACTTTAACCTACTTTAAAATTTGATACTCCACCCTAAATAACTCTCATAATCATTTTCAATGATTATTTCACCCTTCTAATACTTTCCAAAGTATATCCTAGGATTATGAGACATTAGGGTACTTAAGGATACTAATAATTAACTAAACAAACTTTGTTCAGCCAATATCAGACATGACAGTCGACTGAAATAAAAAATTAGTCGATTGTACTACCATCAGTCGATTCCTCAAAGCGACAGTCGACTGATTTCTACAATTTGCATAAAATAGTTTTCAGATTGAATTTCAAAAATTCATAATTAATTATACATTTTTCTAAAAATCTTAAAATTTCATACATATAATATTTATGTCAAACATTATGGATGAAAAATATTTTTAAATTAAAATACCCATTAATTTGAAAGATTGATACAATGTTTAAAAGCATTGAAAACTTCAATGTTTTGCTTAACTTTGTATCAACATTCTCAATGATGATTGCTATCAAAAGATAGACTTCACCAATGTTTTCTAAAATATTTTTAAAACCTTATATTGAACCAATGTCTACGGGCTAGATGTACATTAGCTTTCCTCATAATTCCTTAATGTCATATTATGAGTTTGAGTTCATCTAGATGCAACATCTAAGCACCTTGAACTTAACTCCTATTCCTAACATCTCACATGTGTTTAATGTGTATTAATACACATACATGTCTCCTTATAGTCCTTGTGAGATGTAGGTTTTGAATTTTTTCTAAATCTAAGGGTTCATGCCTACTATCTAGGCATACCCAATTTGATTATCTTATCTTGGGACTTCAAATCAATGCCATTGTCTTTAATTTTAAATTAATTAGCCTAATGCACGAATGATGATCATGGCATAAATGATTTGCATAAATTAAAGCATGTACCAATGATGCATTATGTCATGATATAAAAATAATTCTAAGTATAAGCATGACATAATTAACCTAAGTATTATCATGACATTATAAAATAATAATATGAGCATGATGTCATGACATGACATATGACAAATATGGTCATGATACACAACAAAAATATGTTATGAACAATAGAGCACATAAATTTACAATTAAACGGTGGAAAGTAAATGATACATAATTTTGTCATTGAAAAAGAGATCATTTCATTCATTTCAAGAACCATACATATAAGTGATAGACAAAAAGTCCTAGATACCAGCTACCGGCCACCAGTGTTGTCGGCCGGAAGTGGTGGAGGAGGTGGAGGTTGCTGACTCATAGTCTAACTCCACATCATCTCGTACATCTCGAGCTGACGTTGCTCAATCTGAGTCAACTAGTAAGCCATAGAGGAATGCTCAAGGTTGAGCTCCTCAAAGCATGTGTCCATGGTCTCATGGAGTTCCTTCAACCTAGACTCTAAGCGTGCAAGTCCACCAGAGTGAGTATGAGTAGGAATGCCCTCGCCCTCTTAATCTTGCTCTGCCTCCATGGGTGGTTGATGCTGCCCTAGCCGCTCCATCTGTCCGTAGCCTTTAACCATCTCCACCAGTACAAAGTGCCTCAAGGTAATGTGGTCATATGTGTCGGATAAATGCTTCACATTACCCCTGGTGATATTAATGCCTATCGATGCCAGCCATGCAGTGATGATGTGGCCAAAGGGCATATGGAGCTTCCCGTGGACAGGGGAGACAAAATGGACTATGCAATGAAGGATGTTTAATGCAATATTGATATCTAACAAACTACACAGTGCATACACCATGAAAAGGTGAGGTGGTCAGATCATAGCCAGACCCCGTGTCACTATAGGTAAAAGACATCCTACAATGACTTTATAAAGTGTTAGTGCCTATAAGATTCATATATATCCATAATGGCATGATATTGTCCACTTTGGGCATAATCCCTCATGGTTTTTGTTTTTGGGCTTTACCTAAAAGGCCTCATACCAATGGAGATATCTTTTCATCTTATAAGCACATGATCTTTTCCATGTCTTACCAATGTGAGACTTTGATTGTATTCCTAATACTCCAACAATCCCCCCCTTCAAATGAAGGACCACATTGACCCCCCCCTCAAACCTATCCGTCCTCAAAGGACATCCTCTGCTTGATGTCCGATCTCAACCCACCAGAACTTCCTACCAACTGTCTGGTCCTCCTGACCCAGCTGGACTTCCTGCCAGTTGTCCAACCCTTCTAGCCTAACTGGACTTTTTGCCAGTTGTTCGGTCCTCCCGACCCAACTGGACTTCCTGCCTGGTGTCTGGTTCTCTTGATCCAGACATGAGAGCTCAACTTCCTTCGTTCGAGGTTCATGGCTTGACATGGACCATGGCTCTGATACCAATTGTTAGTGCCTATAAGATTCATATATCTCCATAATGGCATGATATTGTCCACTTTGGGCCTAAGCCCTCATGATTTTTGTTTTTGGGCTTTACCCAAAAGGCCTCATACCAATGGAGATATCTTTTCATCTTATAAGCACATGATCTTATCCATGTCTTACCAATGTGGGACTTTGATTGTATTCCCAATACTCCAACATAAAGAACATTATCAGGTGATGATAAGTCATTGATGAAAAATAGATTTTGACCTAAGCGACGAGGTCGGTGAAAGAAATGCTCTTGCATATGGTCTATCATGATATTATCAAAAGGTATGGGGGTAACTCATCTAGAGCAGGATAAAATACAAACATGTCATTAGATAGTCGACACTCTAAAAATTCCCGTAGAATCTCCAGAGTAAATTCCAGATCGCGTTTTGCAACGCGAGTATGGTACGTTGGACCATCTCCGACTTTCCTAAGATTGGTGTAAAATTCATATAGAAGATCTATATTTATGGGATGAGTACAAAAGATTAACTTTTTCAAATGATAATGTATGATGATTTGAATGACATCCCTACAATAATTTCTAAAGAACGACTCATCCAGGTAACAAACCCGTATAAGCTGAAGAGACCGAGGTGGCTGAGAACCACCACTCGGAGCCCTAGGATTGAAGGATGCTTGATTCTGTTGGTGCAATCGGCCCAGGTCACAATTGACCAGACTCGAGTCTGACTAGAGCGATGTTTTGATGTTTGACATTGATGTCTGACATGTGTTGGGGAGATTATTGGTGCAATCAACCCAGGTCACATTTGATGTTTGACGATGGTTTGACCATGTCATTGGGAAAGTCCAAGAATGGGTCTTGTCAAGGGAAAGTCCAACATGGGTTGACAAGGAAAGTCCAAACATGGGTCTTGGCATGGAAAGTCCAACGTGGGTTGGCAAGGGAAAGTCCAAGCTTGAGTCTTGGCATTTGAGAAGTCTAAGGGGTTTGATATTGGTGGCGTAAAGTCTAAGCGGGAGTCTTGGCAGCATAAGTCCAATGGTTGGCAGCGTAAAGTCCAAGCAGAGTCTTGGCAGCATAAGTCCAATGTGTCTTGGCGGTGTAGACACCGTTAGCATGACATAGCCGATGGAAGCATCTGAAGGCTATCGTATGGATGAACAAGTCAGGGATGACTTGGAGGGATCCGATAGGTGCGAGGCTGATGGAGGTGGCTAGAAGGCTTAGGTCTAGGCTAAGGGTGGTCTAGCAAGTATGGGGGAACCATACTTGGGTTAAAATCTCATGTTTGAGGTGTATCAATCGACTGGTAGGAGTCAACTAGGGTTTGACTGCGGGAAGTGTCCTGGCAGTCAACTGCCAGAGCTTAGCAGTCGACTGATGGCCTGAGCAGTCGACTGATCTAGTGATCAGTCGACTGATGGCCGAGATTTTTGGCATAGAATGTTCTCCAGTCGAGTGATCGGCCCGACCACTCGACTGATTGAGCCAACAGTCGACTGATAGTGTATCTGTTGGATTTTCCATCATGGATCTAGTCGTTGTCTCACGACAATAGTGGCATCAGTCGACTGATGGTCCCGAGCAGTCGACGAATAGGCAAAAATTTAGCCCGATTGCAGGTTATAAAAGCATCTCGGAAGAAGGATTTTGGCACCGGTTTTCTTGAACGATTTGGAGCGATTTACTGTTGCAAATCAGGGTCTTTAAGGCTAGTCCAAGGCAATCAACAAGCAAGCTTCCAAAAGATCGATTGTAAAGTTTTCTTTACATTTCTTTTATTGTATTTACTTGTATTGGCTTGTTGTATTTCGTATTACTATTGTAATCATTTGTACGAGGTTTCTCCACCTCCGACTTGTATCGAGAAGGAGTATTTGTGATTAGTAGTGTGTGTTTGCATTGTTAGGGCTTTTAGAGCTCGATCCGTAGAGTAGGAACCATTCGATTTCGAACCACGTTATATCCTTGTGTCTTGATCGTGTTTGTGTGTTTGTATTGTATATTTTCTATTTCCACTGCATACTAATATATTTGTAGCAAGCACGATCACGAACGAAATTCATCGACGACGGACGATGCTATTCACCCCCCCCCTCTAGCAGCCACAACGTTCCTAACAATTGGTATCAGAGCGAGGCCGATCTTCATGGATTAACAACCAAAAGAGCACCACTAGTGGAAGAAGATGGATTTTGAAGAACAACAAGGATGAGACATCAACACGCCTATCCCATATACCTTCTATGGACAAGAAGGGTTTAGACAATGGAAGGCGAGGATTGAAAATTTTATGATAATGATGGACTTAGATGATTGGGCCACTTTGATAGAAGGGTTCCAATTTCCAAGAGGGCCTAAGGGAGGGTTCCTCAAAATGAAGAGGTGGACCGAAGAACAACTCCAAGGATTTGAAAGGAGTAATAAGGTAATTAAATTTTTGAGTGATTTAATTCCTAACGATATTGTGTCCAGATTAGGAGAATACAAGGATGCAAAGGAATTTTGGAGCGAATTGGCCAAGATCCATGAGAACCCTCAACCGGTCCAAGAGCCCAAAGAAGAAGAATCCTCATCCTCACAAGAAAGTGAGGATTCAGAAGTTGATAGAGAATCTACATCCGGATCGGTGGAAAAGGAAGAGGTAGAGGAAGCCTCCACCTCTAGGATTGAGGGGGAGGAGATTAGACCTTCCACTCCGGAGCATCAAGAAGAGCCTTCAACATCCGATCAAGATGAAGAAGCTCAAAATCTGGCCGTCATTGACCTAGGTAACTCAAGCACATCATTTAAAAATAAATTCATATAATATGTTTTGAGTGTAGGGAGTATGGGCACTACAAGAGCAAGTGCCCAAAGAAGGTCAAGAAAACTCCACCGGCTCCAAAAGTCAAGAGTGTCGGTCCCCCAACACATAAAAGCAAGGAGGACATCATTTGCTTCAAGTGTCGACAACTGGGACACTACCGGAGTCAATGTCCTAGGGGGAAGAAAAAGACCCAAGAGGGAGCATCACAAGTAGGGGGAGCATTGAGAGCTAACCCTAAGGTAAAATCTATTAATGCACCTTCTAAATTTTATAGGCAAAATCATGCTAAAAATAATGTTAGCAACCTTGCAATTTATCATAAAGAGCATGCTAGAAATAGGGAATATTGTTTAGGAGCTAAGAAGGTCAACCTTAGGAATAAGGAGAAATTTAGGACTAATGTCCCTAAAAATATTTTACCTAAGGCATCTATTAGAAAAATTGAAGACCACCTAGGTTTTAATCCTAAATGAACTAGACACATGCCTAGGAAGAACAATTCCCAAAGGACACATGAAAAATCTACGACAATTTATCAAACAGCATTCTTAAAGTTTGGAATTTCCCAAAAAGCGCACCATAGTTTCAGATTTACCAAATAGCGCACTTAATTCCCTTTTTACCCTTCAAAAATAGCGCATTTAATTTCCGAACGTGGTGCTGGAAATTCAAATCCCAGCACCACTGTGGTGCTGGGATTTGAATTCTCAGCACCACGATGATGGTGCAATCCCAGCACCACCACTATGGTGTTGGGATTTAAAATTCCAGCACCACTGTGGTGCTGGAATTGCAAATCTCAGCACCACTATGGTGCTGGAATTTGAATTCTCAGCACTACAGTGATGGTGCAATTCCAACACCACCACTATGGTGCTCAAAATTTAATTCCCAGCACCACTGTGGTGCTGGGATTTAATTTTCCAGCACCACAGTGGTGCTAAGATTTGAATTCCCAGCACTAGGTTGGGAAATTAAATGCGTTATTTCTGAAGGGTAAAAAGGGAATTAAGTGCGCTATTTGGTAAATCTAAAACTATGGTGTGCTTTTTGGGCAATTCCAAACTTTGGGAGCGTTGTTTGGTAAATCGCCAAAAATTCTAATTTGGGAAGATTAGAGCTAGAAAATTAAGCCTTGAGGTCAAGGCTTGAGAAATTAGAGAAGACCCTTAGGAATATACAAAATTCAATTAAAGGGTCAAATGGTCAAAGCCTAGGGTCTAGAAGTCAAAGTCAAAGACCTAGGAAACAAGAACAATCCAAGGGCAAGCTTAAGCCCCAAAAGACCTACCACAATGTTCCATTTGATTATGGAACTCAAGTTAGGTCTAGGAAGACCAAGGTCAATAAGGAAGTCATCCCTAAGGTTGACCAAGGTATGTGCCTAGTGGCTAGGGTTTCAAGGAAACCTAGACAAGCCACTAAGAAGGTTACAAGGAGAGTCACCCCTAGAGTTAACCTAGGCAAGACCACAATGACCAAGGCTAACAAGCCTAGAAGGGTCATTAGGAAGGTATCTAGGGAGGTTATCCCTAAGGAATACCTAATTAACCCAAGGAGCTCAAATAGGTTTTGGGTTCCTAGGAGCGTGATCGATTCACGCTAAAAGGGTTAGGTTGTGCCAACTTTAAATGGATGGGTAGTTAACCTAACCATGGTAAAGGTGACACTTTAGGTCATTTTCAAGGTTATGGTTACCTTGGGAATGTATTTTGATCTTAAATCCTAAAGGTTTTTAGGATGTGCCAATATTATTTAAGAAATTATGAAAAATCAATCAAATTGGCACAAATTAGTTTTAGAGGTCATAGTGTGCTATTTTGGATTTTTGGCACACTTTGGGGATTAATAGCAATATGGTAAAATGAGATTAATTATAACAAATGACAATTAATATTAAAATTTAGGTATTATTATACCTATACATTTTATTTTTCATGTTTTGTTTGTCATATAACATGTCATGACATCATATCTACTTTTAATCATTTAATATGTCATGATCATTTTTAGGTTATGTCTTAATATCATGTATGTCTAGATTCTATCATATGTCATGACATCATGATCATTGGCCATGTTTATTTATGTTATCATTTATGTCATGATCATTCATGCATTTAACTTGATTAAAATTGATTCAAGGACTATGACATGACTTGAAGTCCCATTTATAAGGGAATCAAGTAGTGTTGCCTTAGAAAATGCATGAGACCTTAGTTTAAGATAAACCAAAACCCACATCTCACATCTAAATTGACATGTATGTGTATTAATACACCTTAGATACATGTGAGATGATAGGATATGAGTTAAGTTCAAGGTGCATAGTTTTTGCATCTAGATGAACTAAAACTCATCTAAAATAATGTAGTGGATCATTGGGAAAGCTTATGTTCAAGCCATGTACATTAAGCCCAAAGAATATGATCCAATATAAGGTTTTAAAACTATTTTAAAAATATTTTGAAAAACCTTGGTGAAGTCTATCTTTTGATAGCAATCACCATTGGTGAAGTTGATACAAAGTGAGCTAAAAACATTGAAATTTTTCTTCACTTTTGAACTTTGTATCAATTTCACTATTTTATGGGTAAAATATTTTTAAAACATTTTTCACTTATTGTATTGGTCATAAGTATTATACGTATGAAGTTTCATGATTTTTAAAATTACGTATAATTATTTATGAATTTTTGAAATTCGATTCTGATAACTGAAATTCGAAAATTTTAGTTATCAGTCGACTGCCCTTGTTGGCAGTCGACTGATGAGCACGACAGTCGACTGTTGTCTGATAGAGTCGACTGTCTCGCTGATTTCAGGAAAAACAAGATTGTTTAGCCCATTTTCAGCTACGGTAAAGTTCCCTAACCACTCCTAACTCTAGAATATGCTTTAGGAAGCATTATAAAGGGTGAAAATCCATTGGATATGGATTAGGAGAGTTGTTAGGGTGATGTATCAAATTTAAGGATGGGAAAGTTCTATGTTAAACTTTGAACCTTATTTTTGATGGTTTAGAGTTCCTATTGACTTAGGAACTTCCCAAGGACATTGTTGGTGCAATAGTCAAGGGGGAGCAAGCCTTTAGGGGGAGGTATCCATCATGGGATGATGAATGATATTTTTCCTCATGAGGGGGAAAAATGAGATTTTGAGACACCCAATTTGGAAATTGGAAAAGTGTGTAGGATTGTCTCTCTTAAGTGATATGAGACTTATCACTAGGAAGATTGTAGGCATCCTAGGTATTTTTGGACCAAGGAAGAGATTGTAAGATCTCATTGGGATATGAGACATTGACCTCCTTGGAGAGAACCTTTTTGATGTTAGTCAAAAAGGGAGAGAATTATTGGGGAGAATGTTAGAGTTACCAATTTGGGAAATTGGTAAGGAAATTTGAGTTAGGGGCCTAACTCAAGGGTGTTTTTGTCAAACATCAAAAAGGGGGAGATTGTTGGTACAATCGACCCAGGTCACGATTGACCAGACTAGAGTCTGACTCGAGCGATGTTTTGATGTTTGACATTGATGTCTGACTTTGATGTTTGACATGTGTTGGGGAGATTGTTGGTGCAATCGACCCAGGTCACATTTGATGTTTGACGATGGTTTGACCATGTCATTGGGAAAGTCCAGGTCTTGAGTACTTGGCATGTAAAGTCCAAGCATGGGTCTTTGCAAGGGAAAGTCCAACATGGGTTGGCAAGGAAAGTCCAAGCATGGGTCTTGGCATGGAAAGTCTAACATGGGTTGGCAAGGGAAAGTCCAAGCTTGAGTCTTGGCATTTGAGAAGTCCAAGGGGTTTGATATTAGCAGCGTTAAGTCTAAGCAGGAGTCTTGGCAACATGAGTCCAATGGTTGGCAGCGTAAAGTCCAAGCGGAGTCTTGGCAGCGTAAGTCCAATGTGTCTTGGCGGTGTAGACACCATTAGCATGACATAGCCAATGGAAGCACCTGAAGGCTAGTGTATGGATGAAAAAGTCATGGATGACTTGAAGGGATCCGATAGGCGCGAGGCTGATGAAGGTGGCTAAAAGGCTTAGGTCTAGGCTAAGGGCGGTCTAGCAAGTATGGGAGAACCATACTTGGGTTAAAACCTAATGTTTGAGGTGTATCAGTCGACTGGTAGGAGTCAACTAGGGTTTGACTGCGGGAAGTGTCCTGGCAGTCGACTGATCTAGTGATCAGTCGACTAATGGCCGTGATTTTGGGCACAGAATGTTCTCCAGTCGAGTGATCGGCCCGACCACTCGACTGATTGAGCCAGCAGTCGACTAATGGATATGATCAGTCGACTGATGGTGTATCCGTTGGATTTTTCCAGCATGGATCTAGCAGTTGTGTCACGACAATAGTGGCATCAGTCGACTGATGGTCCCGAGCAGTCGACTGATAGGCGAAAATCTAGCCCGATTACAGGTTATAAAAGCAGCTCGGAAGAAGAATTTTGGCACCGATTTTCTTGGACGATTTGGAGCGATTTGTTGTTGCAAATTAGGGTCTTCAAGGCTAGTCCAAGGCAATCAACAAGCAAGCTTCCAAAAGATCGATTGTAAAGTTTTCTTTGCATTTCTTTTGTTGTATTTAATTACATTGGCTTGTTGTATTTTGTATTACTGTTGTAATCATTTGTTCGAGGTTTCTCCACCTCCGACTTGTGTTGAGAAGGAGTATTTGTGATTAGTAGTGTGTGTTTGCATTGCTAGGGCTTTTAGAGCCCGATCCGTGGAGTAGGAACCATTCAATTTTGAACCACGTTATATCCTTGTATCTTGATCGTGTTTGTGTGTTTGTATTGTATATTTTCTATTTCCGCTACGTACTAATATATTTGTAGCAAGCACGATCACGAACGAAATTCATCGACGACGGACGACGCTATTAACCCCCCCCCTCTAGCGGGCATAATGTTCTTAACAGATTCCTCATGGATCCTTCTCCCGACTCTAACCTACGTCTTTGTCTAAAATGAATGCAATGTAATGCACGATCATGAATGCTCCGAATATTGAATTAGGAGGTGAAAATGTAAGAATAAACACTTAGGGTTAGGGTTTAGAGTCATTACTTTGGTGTCATTTCTAGTGTGAGGTTGTAGAGGGCAACCAGATGCAGGTGCAACAGAGGAACGTTGGAAAATGATGGTCGAAATTGAACCCGAAGCTAGAACCCTAATCGAGAAAAGTCAATCGAAACAAGAAAAGGAGAAGACTCGGATTAGCTTGATAAAGTCAATGGTTAACCTAGAATACCTAGATTTAGGGTTTCGGGGCTTACTAAAGAAAGAGATCGCCAGAAGAGATGTTGGGAATGAAATGCGAAAAGTTTCGGAGAAGATGGATTGCGTGAAGAAGCCGAGCGATTAAGGTTAACCATGAGATTTGACCCAAGTATGATCCCCTCGTACTTGATAAATCACCCATATCCTAGACCTAAGCCTTCTAGCACCTCCATCAGCCTCATGATGTGCACGGACGCAACCTCAAATCCCGCGACGGAGATCGTCGAGGACTCAAAGCGTGCGCTCGTGCTCAACGCCCACAAGTGCACGGATGTCGTCAAGTAATAAAGATTATCGATCCCACAGAGACTGAGATTCGAATACCAATATACTAAGTGGTCATAATTGTTTGGACGTGATCTCTAAAAGGTTTCGGTTGGTGAGGGTTGTCAGTGGACGCTACTCTGTACGGTGTCACACGGAGGAGGAAAGGAGTGTGCCGAGGTCTTCAAAGGTGATTCTAGGACTTCGGTTTCGTTTGCGTATCACAGAATAATGTTGTCAATTGGCGTTGTCTAGATGTTTACCTACGGTTTTGTGGAAGGGACATCATACACTCTCCCGCAGAGCTGCCACATTCACCGGGAACTATCTCTGCCTGAAGGACGGGATAGACGGTACGAGGATGCCAAATCAATCCCTACGGTGGACCGTTTCCGATTCCACCGCACCCTTTTCCCCGCAGTTGCAGGAGATCAGGTTTACCCCTAGGTTCCTTATATCAAATCTCCTAAATTTTAGATTGCGAGGGCTGTCACCCCTCATATCGCCTAAGCACAGCGGAAAGAAATCCAAACACGCATAGATATAGTAAAGAGCAACTACCAATTGTCAAATCAAACTCATGGGCAAAATTTAACATGAACCAACATTGTTTATGTACACAAGCTACTCCCTAATCCTAAAATCAAAAGTACTACTCCATGTATATGAAGGAAGAATCACAAAGCATGTTTAAGTTTGAATACAATAGGAATAAAGCGCAGAAATAGAGATATACAATGCTTTCGTGATTTTCTCTCCGGCATTGTATTGCAAGGTGTGGACCTCCGGCGGCATTCCTCCTCCCCGTTGTGAGTTACCGAAGCTTTTTAGGGCTTCGGTGTGTTGTCCTAGCCGTCGTGCCTCCCCCCTAGGGTTTGGGCGGAGCCATCCTTATATAGACATCGCCTCGGACCGCTACAAAATCCGGAAAAAGCCCTAGTCGTGCAAATCTGTCGGGCCGCCACACGGCCGTGTGTTTCCACACGGTCAGGCCATGTGCGGCCCTGGCGTGCTGATCTTCACCCATTGGACACGACCGTGTGAATCCACATGCCCTGGCCGTGTGCCACTCTGCGTCTAGCTGCGTAAGTCCTTCTTTTGCTCTGAAAATGTGTCTTTTTCACCCAAAAAGCTAACCTGCACACAAAAGTACAACGAGCAAACCTCCGAACCAGAAAATAGGCAATGCGTGCAAAAATAGAGTAACACATGCATGAAACTAACACAAAATGTAATAAGATGTGAGCGAAAATTACTCCTAAAACCCTATATGTTTTGCTCACATCACTTCCCCCAGACTTAAATCTTTGTTTGTCCTCAAGCAAACCTCAGTGCCATAAGATTTTTTAAAAAAAAATATTGTTCCATAATTGGCATGTTAACTAAATTTATCAGGTGGTATTTGCAATCAAAGCAAAACAAATATATTTCTAGAAATTCACTAAGTTAGCTCCTCATGCTCGTGCTAGGCGAACCATTCTTAGGGGATGCCCATTCCATGGTGAGTTAAGTTGTCACCCCATAGCTTTCCTAAGGTTTCCGGCTCTTAGGCACTTACCTGCCCAAAGCGAGGGTCGTTCCCTAGATCTAGCATAAAGTCTCAAAGGCGTGCTCGGTATTGAGAGAAATTGATAGGTGTTTCCCCAGTAATCTAACTTGGTCTCAAAGGGGCACCTAGCCATTTCCACCCACGACAACTATTTTTTTTATCCCTCTTAATCTCTCTCCTTTTTTTTCATTTCTTTTTCTCTTTTTTCTTTTATTTCTCTTTTTCTTTTTCGGCTCACTGAGATTTTGATTTTTTCGAAAGGGCTTACACAATCCGAGCATCTCCAGTAACTAAAATGCTAAACCTAGAGTCACCTATGGATTCCAAAGTACTAGACTACTGAAGTGAATCATAACTAGGTATGTACTAGATTCTCCCTTTCAGAATGTTCAACATGTGTAAGTGTAAAAATAAAGCTAACCAGTGTAAGTCTAGAACATTCAATAGAGCGAATAAAATAAAATACCATAAGATAAATGGAGTTAAGCTACCTATGGGAACAACTCATGCAAGCAACTTTCAAAAATACTACTGAGGTAGCTTTACAGATAACGAAAATTAAGTACTGAAAGAAACTCAACAACTTAGGCATGAATAAATGAAAATACCAGAAAAAGAAACTACTGCTAGGAAACAAAGCAAAATAAACCTTGGGGTCTCCCCCCCCCCAGACTTAAATGAAAATATACCTTTAATATGGTGGATGAGGTGGACAGCCTGGGAGCCTGGGTATCTCTGGATCCTGGGAGAACCTGCTGCTGAGCCGCTGATGCCACATATACATGTGGTCGATCTGAGAGCTAGTGGATGCAGCGGCTGCTCGGTGCTCCTCCTCCCTAGCCCACTGCGCTTGTTGGGCATGCATGTGCTGCCGCATCTCCCTACGGTAGGCTGCCTCATCCTGGCGACGAACATCCTCCTCCTGGAAGTATATGCGGGCCTCATCGTAGAACTCCTCAGCCCGCTGGAAATGCTCCCGGAATCCCTGGAACTCCGCCTGCTAGTAGGCGCTCTGCTCCTCCCATCGCTGCCTCTGTGTCTGTTTCTCAGTGTAAATGTCGTCAAGGCGCGATCGGAACTCCGAGAAATCGTAGGCCGACGTACCTGCATCCTACTCAAAAGTAGAAAAATATGGTGGTGCAGGTGTAGGCTCATGTCGGCGTGGACTAGGTGGGCTCCTATGCATGTGTGGACTGGAGGGTGAGTGATATAAAGGTGGAGAGATGGGTGCTGATGTGGATGGTCCCTCATGTGGAGGGGACTCCACTATCAGGTCCAAGCGCTAGTTAGCGCATATAGTGATGGTGGTACGATCCGGGTTGGGGAGCCTAAGGGCCGTAAGATTTTTCCTTACAAAGCATAAGGAGTCTCCTTCTCTCACAATCATTTTCATGGCCATGCATACTCCTAGGTCGATCCTAGGGCTCCCCTCTATACTCTCTAATGTTGTGTAGTTGTACCTCATCCTATGGCAAATGTGGGTAAGTAGGCCTCCCACATTGATCTCTCCTCGTGCTGCTTTGCCCATCTTCACTAAGTGTCTGATGAAGTGGGACCCTACATCGATGCTACTCCTTTCTTGTAGCATATCCCATAGGCAAAGCAGCTCGCTAGCTCTAACTACTCCGTCACTCTTCCCACGACAAAATATAGTACTGGCCATGATGCGGTGGAGGTATCGAAAGACAGGGTTTTGGAGGCGCGACGCTTTGGCCCTAGATGAGTCCTTACCGTTCCTTCTCTCTCCCCCACTACGGTTCCTTCTCTCTCCCCCACTTGGTAAGGCAAAGCATGAGTTCCATCGGTAAAGTGTCCACTCATGCTCAATGTTAAAAGCCTAAAAGTTATCTTACCCTCCTCGCTTTCTCTACCGGTTAAAACTTCCGCCTCTAAGGAACTAAAAAATTCCAAAACTATCCTAGGGTAGGTTAGGTGCCTTATTCTCATAATCTCTTCCCATCCCATTTTTGCAAATAGGGTTTGCATATCACCCAACAACCCTAAAGATTCTAGCAAATCCTCATCTAAGTACCTAGTAGCAGTAAGTTTACGAGTAGAGAGTATATTGTATCTATCTCTATGTTCATTATTGCGAAAAAGTAGAGTGGGTAGGGCGTTACCCTCTTCTGGAGCTTGAGGGGCATCGGTTCTCCTTGTTCGTCGCTCCGAAACACCGGATCAGGGTGTTACGTGCTTGGTCCTCATCATCTTTGCTTCTTTTGGCTTCTTTAGAGGTTAAAAATGCTCCTAGAGGGTGGGGAAGACGAAATCACACGGCTAGGGCAGGAACTTTCGAAGCACACGGCGCAAATGGGGTGAAAACACACGCCTCGCCTCTTTTAACCTCGCGTGCCATGACCATGTGAAAAACACGGCCAGGCCATGTGCGCCTCGGGTTGGTCGGGCACGACCGTGGGAAAACACACGGTCAGGCCGTGTGTCCCCATTTTTCGCCCATTTATGCACCACGGTCCAAATTTTCTCATGCACTTTGCCGTGTAGGCTAATATGGATTTCATTTTTGCCTAGCAAAGTTCTTTTCTAGTCCTAACTCTAAATGTGACGGAAATCAAAACTAAAATCAAACAAATGTATGCAATGCAATCAAAAAGGGAAATCTAAAACTAATCTTGGGTTGCCTCCCAAGAAGTGCTTTGTTTAAGGTCGTTTAGCTCGACCGCACTCTACTATCAACTCGGCTCTAGTGGTTCAGTGAACCTCCATTCATCCATCTCAGGATCTTCATCTGGAGGTTTCGGCTTCATTCTGCTAAATGTGAAGCCGTCGAGGTAGGGAGCTCTGTGCTCCGAAAGGCTGAAAAGGATGATCTCCCCATCTACCTCTAGGGAGATCTGGTGTGCCTTCACATCTATGCACGCCCCTGTATTCGCTAGAAAAGGCCTTCCCAGAATGATGGGATTCTGGTGATTTGGTCCTGTGTCCAGTATGATGAAATCCGTGGGTATCACGAAATCCTCAATCATCACAGGTACGTGTAGTAGCAGGCTAACGAGCTCCTTGACTGAATCATCCCCCATACGAATACCAAGATTCACGGGTTGGAGCCTGCTCAGTCCCATCTTCAGATAGTATGCATAGGGCATCACACTGACTAATGACCCCAAATCGCATAGCGCTTCGTCGAAACTCTCCCCATAAATCGAGCAGGGAATAACGAAGTCACCAGGGTCCTCAAGCTGTATTGGAATCTTCTCTTCAAACTCTGCTTAGTTAGGTTGGGTGGAAATCATGGCTGCACACCCCTTGGTGAATTGGCTACTTTGCCCCACTCCTTCCTCTTTTCCTTGACTCGCCGGAGAGCTCTTCACAAGTTGTGACACGGATTGAGCTATTTGGGTCACTTGCGTCTCCAACATCCTGGTATGACTCGCAACGCCGTCAACGGTGGCCTTCAAGTCTCTGATTCTTCAGACTTCTGATGTTGGCGACGAAATTCCTCATTGGCCTTAGTTTGGGTAGCGATGAAGTACTCTATCATCAGTTTCAGTTTGGACTTCTGTGGTCGTTGCCCATTGCCCTGCTGCTGCCCGTACCCCCCTGATGGTTGCATGTTTCCTGGATTATTCTTGTAAGAGAAATTTGGGTGATTTCTCCATCCGGGATTATAAGTATTGGAGTATGGGTTGTGGGGACTTTGGTCGTAGTCCCCAATCTATCTCCATAGTGGTCCTCTCGATACGCTGTCACTCCCTCTCCAAAATCAATGGTCATGCATGCAGATGAAGGATTCAAAGATTCAAACCGTCTGTTAAGCACGTCCATCCTTGCCGAAAGGTGGTCCATGGAGTTGACAGTGTATCGTCCCGCTGTAGGCGTGGGTTGACCACGTTCGGAAGCCCATTGATGGTGGTTTTGGGCCACCTCTTCGATAAGCTCCTCTGCCTCCTCTATGGTCTTATTCATCAGTGCTCCTCCTGCGGTAGAATCTAGGGACATCTTCATGGCGTAAGCGATCCCATTATAGAAAATGTGGATCACCAGCCACCTCTCCAGTCCGTGGTGGGGGCATTGGTAGAGTAGCCCCTTGTAGCGATCCCAAGCTTCGAACAAGGACTCCCCCTCCTTCTGACGAAAGCTCGTGATAAGATGGCTTGATCCTCCATCTTTCGTTGTTCTGCTCTCCGACGGTGAAAGGTTCGCTCAATTTCTAAGTCGATCAGAATTAGACCTTCCGACCCTAATCGTCTAAGCATACGACGAACCAAACCACAAAGTTAAGAGTACTAATCTAATTCTAAAAACAGAAAATAAACAATCTAGCAAATAAAAATCTAAGATGCAATAAGTAAATAGGAAACTACTATTAAAAATAAAAACTAAATCTAAATATGGAAAATATAGAACTAAAGCAAATAAGATAAACTAATAAGAAAATAAAGCAAGTAAATAATCTAATCCTAAGTCCAATCCACTTTACCACTGTTCGATTTGATATCGAATTGATCAGTCCCCGACAACGGCGCCAAAAACTTGATACGTACGGATGCGACCTCAAATCCCGCAATGGAGACCGTCGAGGACTCAAAGCGCGCGCTCGCGCTCAACGCCCGCAAGTGCACGGATGTCGTCAAGTAATAAAAATTATCGATCCCACAGGGACTAGGATTCGAATACCAATATACTAAGTGGTCGTAATTGTTTGGACGTGATCTCTAAAAGGTTTCGATTGGTGAGGGCTGTCAGTGGATGCTACTCTGTACGGTGTCACACGGAGGAGGAAAGGAGTGTGTCGAGGTCTTCAAAGGTGATTCTAGGAATTTGGTTTCGCTTGCGTATCACAGAACAATGTTGTCAATTGGCATTGTTTAGATGTTTACCTACAGTTTTGTAGAAGGGACATCATACACTCTCCCGCAGAACTGCCGCATTCACCGGGAGCTATCTCCACCTGAAGGATGGGATAAACGGTACGAGGATGCCAAATCAATCCCTACGGTGGATCATTTCCGATTCCACTGCACCCTTTTCCTCGCAGTTGCAGGAGATCAGGTTTACCCCTAGGTTCCTTATATCAAATCTCATAAATTTTAGATTGCAAGGGCTGTCACACCTCATATCGCCTAAGCACAGCGGAAAGAAAGCCAAACACGCATAGATATAGTAAAGAGCAACTACCAATTGTCAAATCAAACTCATGGGCAGAATTTAACATGAATCAACATTGTTTATGTACACAAGCTACTCCCTAATCCTAGAATCAAAAGTACTACTCCATGTATATGAAGGAAGAATCACAAAGCATGTTTAAGTTTAAATACAATAGGTATAAAGCGCAGAAATAGAGATATACAATGCTTTCGTGATTTTCTCTCCGACGTTGTATTGCAAGGTGTGGACCTCCGGCGGGCTTCCTCCTCCCCGTTGTGAGTTACCGAAGCTTTTTAGGGCTTCGGCGTGTCGTCCTAGCCGTCGTGCCTCCCCCATAGGGTTTGGGCAGAGCCATCCTTATATAAACATCGTCTTAGACCACTGCAAAATCTGGAAAAAGCCCTAGTTACAAATCTATCGAGCCGCCACACGGCTGTGTGTTTCCACACAGTCAGGCCATGTGCGGCCCAGGGGTGTTGATCTTCGCCCATTGGACACGGTCATGTGAATCCACATGCCCTGGCTGTGTGCCACTCTGCATCTAGTTGCGAAAGTCCTTTTGCTCCGAAAACACATCTTTTTCACCCGAAAAGCTAACCTGCATACAAAAGTACAATGAACAGACCTCCGAACCAGAAAATAGGCAATGCGTGCAAAAATAGAGTAACATAGGTATGAAACTAACACAAAATGTAATAAGATGTGAGCGAAAACTACTACTAAAATCCTATATGTTTTGCTCACATCACCTCACACCCTCAGGGTCCCTCCGAATCCTCCACGACTCATTCACCATTCGTGTTAGCCTTCAGGTGCTTCCATCGGCTATGTCATGCTAACCGAGTCTCCTTTGCCAAGGTTCATTTGGACTTATGCCACCAAAACTATATGCTTGGACTTTATGCTGCTAAAATCTCACCCTTGAACTTTCTTATTGCCAAGCCTCAATGCTTGAACTTTCACTGCCAAAATTATACACTTTGACTTACGTGGCCAAGAGTTCAAACTTGGACTTATGTGGTCAAGACTTCAAACTTGGACTTTCTTTTCTAAGACATCAAACTTGGACTTTTCAATTGCCAAGGACATTCTTGGACTTTCCCTTGCCAAGTTTTCAAACTTGGACTTTCCATGCCAAGCATCCAAACTTGGACTTCCAATCGAGTCTCACTCGAGTTTGGTCAACCTTGACCTGAGGTTTGATTGCTCTAACAATCTCCCCCAAATAATCTATCCCATATGACCTTGTTTATCACAATCATCCATTAGTCATATGGTCAACATATAGTCAAACCATATTCAATCGTATTGATAAACATTAAAACACTACTCGAGTCCCACTCAAGTTTGGTCAACATTGACCCGGAGCCTATTGCACCAACAGGTACTTGGCTAAGGAATACGGTGCTCGACTGAGGAGCAAAATGCTCGGGTGCAAAGTGAGAACATGTGGTGTGTGTAGAGAATGCTATGACAGGGTACTCAAGATGTGCTCGGGTTCTTGGATTCTCGCGACAACGGTGCTCGGGCTGGAGACCGAAAGAGAATGCACTTGACAAAGTGGTTTAAGTGATTTGGTCAAGTAGCCTAGTTGGCACTGGTTGACTAGTAGAGTTGACAATGGTCAACTGATCTCATAACCAAAGCGTCGAGTAGTTGTTAGAATAAGTTGAACTCGGTATAAATAACTCAAACTAGGATTACGAAAGATGCTCGAAACTTGCCAAATTGGTTTTGACTAAGGCTGATTCAGGATTAACTAAGGATGCCTGATTAAAATCCAAGATGACTCAGAATTTATTTTCTGAAGATAACAGTTATCAATTGAGTCGACTGGTAAGGAAGACCTATCGACCTAAACTCCTAAAATCAAGAAGATTTATTTTTCTTGATTATTTGTATTAGTTTTATGCCTATATAAATTGAATTAAGTCAATTTTGTACTGACTTGATTAATCTCAATTTCAGATGGCACGGATAATTACTATGATGACTCGTCGTGATTTGTTACGAAATAAGATGAGAGAAGATATCTAGGGGATAGTTTATAATTCAGCTTATGGAGTCAGCGAACACATTGAAAGGCTCGAACATCTTTTTTAGAGACTCGAGATGTAGGAATTTTCGATCCTAGACAACTATCGGATTTAGGCACTGGTGCATTCTCTACCAAACAATGTAGTTGCACATCATGCATGAGGGCACTATGAAGGGCACATTACATATACTGAGTTGTGCCTACATCTACTACACCATGTGGATCAAGAGGATCCTGAGAAGATTAAAGAGAATTCTGAAGCAGGTCAGCCTAAGTATGCCTTGGTGGAGCCTAGAAATATAGGACTTGTAATTATTATTGTTATGCTAGTGTTTGTCCTAGTGGGAATAGTAATAACCTATCTAGTTTATTAGAGTTGTTTAGGATATGAATAAAGAATGTTATTTGCTAATAGTCTTTTTAAAAGTATGTTATATGTTAACAAACTTTTGAATAATAATAGTTCATTTGATGATTAGTTTATTGTATATTAAAATCCTGATAAGTTAATGATTAGCTCATTAGATGAGATGTATGTGATTTAGTTGATCAGTGTTGGTCAGATTAGAATATACGAATGATGAGTAGAAATATAGCTACCACTTGATTTTGTAAACCAATTCTGATTTACATTGAGGCAACAGAAAATGCATATATGAATTACACTGAATAACTAAATAATGTATTTATTTATGATAGTGAATTACACTGAATAACTAAATAATATATTTATTTATGATAGATTATGACAACTAAGGACATTATAGTTGAACATAATAAGGGTGAAAAATTGAATAGGGACAACTACAAAATCTGACACCTTAAGATAAAATATGTTCTAGAGGAATAAAAAGGTCTAGAGATTGTTCATCAATTTATGGAAGAACCTATTAAGGGTCCCAGTGGACAACACTGATGAGATCTTGATATCTATAAGGCATGGAAGAAAAATGACTCCACTGATAAGGGATATTGATTAGTTCAATGATAGATGACCTATTTTTTGAGTATGAGTCATATCCATCAGCTCATGCAATCTAGGTAGCCCTTAGAGAGAAGTACAATGGAGTGAGTCAGAGCAAGCTTTGGCAGCTGACAATTAAGTTTGATAGCTACAAGAAGTGTCTGAATGTCTCCATGGTTTAGTACATGAGGGAGATATCAAATATAATTCAGGAACTTAAAACTGCTCATCATGAGTTGATTGATGAACAATAGGTTCAGGTAGTTATTCATTCCATTCCAGATTCTTAAGAGATAATGAAACTGTAGGATATTTGACGCCGCTAGAGGAGGGTGAATAGCGGAGAATTCGTTCATAAATGGAATTTGTTCGCGTTTGTTTCTACAATTTCGTTAGCGCAGCGGAAATAGAAAAGTAATAATGATAACGAAATGCACAACACACTAACACAACGATATAACGTGGTTCGGAACTGCACGGTTCCTACTCCACGGATCGAGCTCTACGAGCTCTAGTGATGCACATGCAACCACTAATAAACACTCCTTCTCGGAAAAATCCGGAGGCGGAGAAACCTCGTACAATAATGATTACAACAATAATAAATTAGATACAAGCAAATACAATATGAAATACAAATGCAAGTAAAAAAAAACACTTTACAAGAGCTTTGGATTGCTTGATCTTTGATTGCCTTGAACTAGCTTTGAAGGACTGGAAAGCACCAACTTCCCCCTTCAATTTTGCCCAAGAAAAATCGCTATCTTTTCTTCCATCACGAGCTCCTTATATAGCTTCAACCTGTGCTGGAAAAGGTCGATCAGTCGACTGATCGGGACCATCAGTCGACTGATGCCACTGTTATCGTGAGACAACGGCTAGATCCACGTTGGATAAGTCCAACGAATCTACCATCAGTCGACTGATCATACCCATCAGTCGACTGATGGAGTCCTCACTCGACCAGTCGAGTCTCGACTCCATTCTGTGGCCGATTTCTCGAGCACACGGATCGATCACACGATCACCGATCGCTGAGCTCGATTAGTCGATCGCCCACCTCTGATCACGCTAGGCCATAACCTGCAGTTAAACCCTAGTTGACTCGGTCCAGTCGACTGCCACATGGCACCAGTCGACTAGCACACCTTAAACATGAGGTTTAAACCCAAGTATGGTACCCCCATACTTCCTAGACCACCCTTAGCCTAGACCTAAGCCTTCTAGCCACCTCCATCAGCCTCACGCCTCTCGGATCCCTCCAAGTCATCCATGACTTGTTCATCCATCGCGCTAGCCTTTAGGTGCTTCCATCGGCTATGTCATGCTAACGGTGTCTACACCGCCAAGGCACATTGGACTTACGCCGCCAAGACTCCGCTTGGACTTTACGCCGCCAACCATTGGACTTATGCTGCCAAGACTCCCGCTTGGACTTTACGCCGCCAATATCAAACCCCTTGGACTTCTCATGCAAATGCCAAGTGTTCAACTTGGACTTCCCTATGACAATTACATTGTCATATGTTTTTGTCGAACATCAAAACATCACTCGAGTCAAACTCGAGTCCTGGGCCGATTGCACCAACAATCTCCCCCTTTTTGATGTTTGACAAAAACCAAACAAATTATTGAGTTAGAACACTAACTCAAATCCCTTACCAATTATCCCAAATTGGTAAATACTCTCCAAATGTTCTCCCCCAAACATTCTCCCCCTTTTTGACTAACATCAAAAAGGTTTCCTCTCCAAGGAGGTCAATGTCTCATGTCCCAATGAGATCTTACAATCTCCCCCTTGGTCCAAAAATACTTAGGATGTCTACCATCTTCCTAGTGATAAGTCCAATATCACTCAAGAGAGGCAATCCCATTTACTCTCCCAATTTCCAAATTTGGTCTCTCAAAAGTCCCATCAATTTCCCAATTGATGTCATATTCTCCCAATAACTTCTCCTCTTCAAGGAGAAAAACACATCCATCATCCCAAGATGGATAGCTCCCCCTAAAGGCTTGCTCCCCCTTGACCATTGCACCAACAATGTCCTTGGAAAGTCCCTAAGCCAATGGGAACTCTAAACCATCAAAATTAAGGTTAGAAATTCAATATTGAACTTTCCAACACCTTAAAATTGATACAAACCCTAAACACTTCTCCTAATCCATATCCAATGGATTTTCACCCTTTATAATGCTACCCAAAGCATATCCTAGGGTTATGAGTGATTAGGGACCATAACCGTAGCTGAAATCGGGTTAAACAACTTTGTTTACCCCGAAATCAGGCTACTAGTCGAGTGATTCAGAAATCAGTCGACTAGCACCTCCATCCATCGCCATTGCCACCAATGGCGGTGATCGATAACTCAAATTTTCAATTTCAATTATCGTTCAAAAATCATAAATAATTATACGTATATCGAAAAATCATGAAATTTGGTACGTATAATACTTATGACCAATACAATAGGTGAAACATTTTGGAAAAATATTTTTACTATTGAAATAGGAGATTGGTACAAAGTTCAAAACTATTAAAAACTTTAAAGTTTTTGATCCACTTTGTATCAACTTCTACAATGATGATGGCTATCAAAAGATAGATTTCACCAAGGTTTTCCAAATTGATTTTAAAATGTTTTTGAAAGCCTATTTTGAACCATAATTTATTGGCTAAATATACATAGCTTGTATATTAGCTTTCCTTATGATTCTTGGTGATAATTAAAATAAGTTTGAGTTCATCTAGATGCACTACCCATGCATTTTGAACCTAACTTATTATCCTAGCATCTCACATGTATCTAGGGTGTATAAATACACATACATGTCAATGTGATGTTAGATGTGGGTTTTGATTCATTTTATCTAGGGTTTCATGCATTTCCTAGGCAACCTTACTTGATTCCCTTATAAGTGACACTTCAAGTCATGTCATTTTCCTTAAATCAATGTTCAATCAAATTAATGCATGAAATGATCATGACATAGTGATGGCAAAATAAAAACATGACCAGTGATCATGATGTCATGACATATGATGACCTTTAAGAACACATGACATCTAAAATAATCCTAAACAATGACATGACATGGTATATGATAGGATGCAATTTCATGTCATGATATATCAACTTTCATAAGCAATACAATAATACAAATACTCATCCAAACACACAAGATTTTCACAAACAAAAATTTCATTTAAATTTTAAAAAAAAATAGTCTTTTACATTCAAAATGGAGATTGGCTATGCTCAATCTCACTACAAAAACTGACAACCACAGAAAATCTAACATCCTCAATATCTAATCGTCTGCAGGAGGTGGCGGTGGAGGAGGCTGCTGACTCAAGGTCCAGGCCCGCATCATCTCTAACATATCGAGCTGACACTGCTCGATGCGGCTCTGGGACTCCTCCATCCGATCAAGACGTGCGCCGAAGGATGCTTGGCCTGCCAATATCTCTGACAGCCTAGAGTCAATCGATCACGATAGTCTGAAATGGACTCGGGCCACGACGATCTGATGGACCCGCCGCTGATGCATCTGCCGGCATCTGATCATCCTCATCAGCGGCGTCTGCATCCTCGTAGTCCTCTGTCGCCTCTCTGGGTACCGGAGGAGGCTCTCTGCGTGCCCTGGGTGGTGGTCGAGGCGCCAACTCCATCTGTCCAGGCCCCATCCGTAGCTTTGCTAACGAGAAGTTACGAACTGATATACAGTCGTACACCTCAGATAGCGCTCTCAGAGAACCCCTGTGGATGTTAACGCCTACGGACTCTAGCCATGCTGTGATGATATGACCATATGGCATATGCACTTTCCCTTGTACAGGGGAAATGAAATGCACAATGCAGTGAAACATGTTTAATGCAAAGTTTATGTCTAACTTATGACGCATGGCGTATAGAAGAAAAAGATGGGGAGGCCGAATCTTGGCCAGACCCCGAGTGACGATGGGAAGAAAACACCCAACAATGACCTTGTAAAGTACATTGTCAAAAAGTGTATAACTCAAAGGATAGGGAATAAATTCGTCCGTGGACGAGGATAACCAAAGATATGCTCATGCATGGACTCCATAGAGATATAGTCAAAGGGCTCGGGTAAAGGGAAATCCATGGTAGGGTAAAAAATAAAGGTGTCATCCGAGGGCTTACACTCGAAACTCCCGCAAAGATCGCAGAGTGAACTCTAACTCACGCTTTGCAATGCGAGTAGTGTAGGTAGTAGTCGTCGTCTACCTTTTCGTGTTCTGATAAAACTC
Source organism: Wurfbainia villosa (assembly GCA_025175895.1). Lineage (NCBI taxonomy): Eukaryota > Viridiplantae > Streptophyta > Magnoliopsida > Zingiberales > Zingiberaceae > Wurfbainia > Wurfbainia villosa. Next base: position 2,221,182 of record JAKLTH010000281.1, read on the forward strand.
CTTAAGGAGGTCATCATTAATGGGATGCGTGCATAAGACAATTTTCATGAGATTATAGTATGCAAATAATTCCATGACATCACTATAATGGCGATTGAAAAAGTCCCTATCGATGTACCTAACCAACATAGGTTGGTACAATCGAGATTCACCCTCGGGTGGATCATTCCTACGGGCTCTCCTATTATGAATGCAATGTAATGATATGACATGCAAGGACAATAATACATGATTAGATAAAACTAAATTATAATGGAAAGGCAAATTAGGGCTTGGGTAAGAAGAATGTTACTTAGGCGCCATTTGGAGGTGTGGCGATGGGATGTTCAGATATCGCTGGAGGGGTCACCGGAGGACTCAAACGCCGAAACCCTAATCGGAAACAAGGAGCCAAACCCTAGAAAGAGTGAACTAAGGCTTGAAATAAGTAAAAAATGCAAGAAAAAAAACTTATCTATCAAACCTAAAAGCTTGGTCGGCTGGCACGTCCGGAAGGGTTGGTCGGAGAAGGAGATGGCGATCGGAGAGGAGAGAAAAAGCCGAAGGCGCGTCGCGTGAAGACGTCGAACCCTAGCGGTTCGACGTTATAAAATCGTGATGCCGATCGATGTCCGATCGGGCCGACCGATAGCGATTTATTACCGGGTTCTGGCCGTGATCGGCCCGATCGGCTACGATCACGAACCTTACGTGACATGCTACGTGTTATCGATCGATGTTGCTCATCACGATCGGTGATGCGCATCACTCGACAGCTCGTCGAGCACTCGACTGATGACCCTCAGCCTCGGTGAACAGTACCATCAGTCGACTGATGTTCAAGCAGTCGAGTCATGAAGCTAGCAGTCGAGTCATTCATCTTATGCCATGACATCATGATTATGAGCGTATGCTTATTTATATCATTTCTAATGCCATAATCATTCATGCATTTAAGACAATTTGGTTGAAATTGAACTAAGGACTATGGCATGACTTGAAGTCCAATTTATAAGGGAATCAAGTAGGGTTGCCTTAGAAAAATGCATGAAACCCTAGATTAAATGAACCAAAACTCACATCTCACATCCAATTGACATGTATGTGTATTTATACACCCTAGATACATGTGAGATGCTAGGATATGAGTTAAGTTCAAGGTGCATAGTTTTTGCATCTAGATGAACTAAAACTCATCCAATTTTATTTGTGGATCATTGGGAAAGCTTGTGTACAAGTCATGTACATTGAGCCCAAGGAATATGATCCAAAATAAGGTTTTGAAAACATTTTAAAATCATTTTGAAAAACCTTGGTGAAGTCTATCTTTTAATAGCAATCACCATTGATGAGATTGATACAAAGTGAGCTTAAACTTTAAAGTTTTTAGTCACTTTTGGATTTTGTATCAATTTCTCTATTTTATGGGTAAAATATTTTTCAAACATTTTTCACCCATTGTATTGGTCATAGGTATTATGCGTATCAAATTTCGTGATTTTTCGATATACGTATAATTATTTATGATTTTTTGAAATTCGATTCTGATAATTGAAATTCGGAAATTTCAGTTATCGATCATCGCCATTGGTGATCGATGGAGGTGTCGATCGACTAATTTGAATCACTCATTGTAGCCTGATTTGGAGGAAAACTAGAGTGTTTAACCCGATTTCAGCTACGGTTATGGTCCCTAACCACTCCTAACCCTAGGATATGCTTTGGGAAGCATGATGAAGGGTGAAAATCCATTGGATATGGATTAGGAGAGGTGTTTAGGGTTTGTATCAATGTTAAGGTGTTGGAAAGTTCAATGTTGAATTTCTAACCTTAATTTTGATGGTTTAAAGTTCCTATTGGCTTAGGGACTTTCCAAGGACATTGTTGGTGCAATGGTCAAGGGGGAGCAAGCCTTTAGGGGGAGGTATCCATCTTGGGATGATGAATGTGTTTTTCTCCTTGAAAAGGAGAAGTTATTGGGAGAATATGACATCAATTGGGAAATTGATGGGACTTTTGAGAGACCCAATTTGGAAATTGGGAGAGTAAATGGGATTGTCTCTCTTGAGTGATATTGGACTTATCACTAGGAAGATGGTAGGCATCCTAAGTATTTTTGGACCAAGGGGGAGATTGTAAGATCTCATTGGGACATGAGACATTGACCCTCTTGGGGAGGAAACCTTTTTGATGTTAGTCAAAAAGGGGGAGAATGTTTGGGGGAGAACATTTGGAGAGTATTTACCAATTTGGAATAATTGGTAAGGGATTTGAGTTAGTGTTCTAACTCAATAATTTGTTTGGTTTTTGTCAAACATCAAAAAGGGGGAGATTGTTGGTGCAATCGGCCCAGGTCACAATTGACCAGGACTCGAGTTTGACTCGAGTGATGTTTTGATGTTTCGACAAAAACATATGACAATGTAATTGTCATTTGGTAAAGTCCAAGTCTTGAGTACTTGGCATGGAAAGTCCAAGTGGGACACTTGGCATTGGGAAAAGTCCAAGTATGGGTCTTGGCAATGTAAAGTCCAACATGGGTTGGCAAGGAAAGTCCAAGCATGGTCTTGGCATGAAAAGTCCAACATGGGTTGGCAAGGAAAGTCCAAGCATGGTCTTGGCATGGAAAGTCCAACATGGGTTGGCAAGGGAAAGTCCAAGCTTGAGTCTTGGCATTTGAGAAGTCCAAGGGTTTGATATTGGCGGCGTAAAGTCCAAGTGGGAGTCTTGGCAGCATAAGTCCAATGGTTGGCGGCGTAAAGTCCAAGCGAAGTCTTGGCGGTGTAAGTCCAAAGTGCCTTGGCGGTGTAGACACCGTTAGCATGACATAGCCGATGGAAGCACCTGAAGGCTAGCGCGATGGATGAACAAGTCATGGATGACTTGGAGAGATCCGAGAGGCGTGAGGCTGGTGGAGGTGGCTAGAAGGCTTAGGTCTAGGCTAAGGGTGGTCTAGCAAGTATGGGGGAACCATACTTGGGTTAAAACCTCATGTTTGAGGTGTGCCGATCGGAGTGCCATGTAGCGATCGTGGACCGATCAACTAGGGTTTATTGCGGGTTATGGCCTAGCGATCGGCCGAGGTGGGCGGTCGGTGATGGCTCAGCGATCGGCTGATCGTATGATCGATCGGTAGTGCTCGAGAAATCGGCCACAGAATGGAGTCGAGACTCGACTGGTCGAGTGAGGACTCCATCAGTCGACTGATGGTCACAATCAGTCGACTGATGATGGATCCGTTTGACTTATCCAGCGTGGATCTAGCCGTTGTCTCACGACAACAGTGGCATCAGTCGACTGATGGTCCCGATCAGTCGACTGATCGACTTTCGGCCGCGAGTTGAAGCTATATATGGAGCTCGTGATGGAGGAAAAACGAATCGATTTCTTGGATGTCTTGAGGCGATTTGCTGTTGCAAATCAGGGTCTTCAACCACGATTCAAGCGATCAACAAGCAAGCAATCTAAAGGCATTTGTAAAGTGTTTTTCTTTACTAGTTTTGCTTTGTATTTCATTGTATTTGCTTGTAGCTTTTGATTATTGTTGTAATCATCCTGTACGAGGTTTCTCCGCCTCCGGATTGTTCCGAGAATGAGTGTTTATTAGTGTTTGCGTGTGCATCACTAGAGCTCGTAGAGCTCGATCCGTGGAGTAGGAACCTTGAGGTTCCAAACCACGTTATATCATCGTGTTCATGTGTGATTGTATATTTCGTTATTGCTTTCATTATCTATATTCCGCTGCGCTAACGAAATTGTAGACACGAACGCGAAAGAATTCCATTGACGCTATTCACCCCCTCTAGCCGCTCCAACGGATCCTAACAAGTGGTATCAGAGCCCAGGGCTCTTCTACGGATTAACAACCCGGAGTCAAGAAGCTAGAGGGAAGAATATGGAATTTGAGGAAAGATTGGGTGACAACGTCAACATCCCACCTTCCTTCAACCGTGAACATTTTGCGTATTGGAAAGGTAGGATGGAATATTTTCTAATGACGAATATAGAAAATTGGTTTGTGACTATAGGCTTTGATGCTCGAGAGGAGAAAACGCGAAATCCTCAAGATGAAGAGATGGACCGAGGAGCAACGGGAAAAATTCAAGACAACCGTTAAGGTAACAAAAATGTTGATTGATTTGATACCTAACGATATTTTGTCCAGATTAGGAAGCTATAGGGATGCCAAGGAGTTGTGGAACAAGTTGATCAAGTTCCACGACAATCCCGAATCGGTCCAAGAAGACTTGGAAGAGGAGGAGACCAAAGAAGAATCATCATCATCCTCACAAGAAAGTGAGGAGTCAACTTCCGGGTCGGAAGAGGTGGAGGAAGTGGAAGAAGCATCCACCTCAAGGATTTAGGGGGAGGAGAGAATCTTCATACCGGAACATCGAGAAGAAGAAGCTTCGACATCCGGTCAAGATAAAGAAGCCCAAAGTCCAATTCCGGTCTCCACCACCATCGGTAACTCAAACACCTCAATTCAAAATAAAAATAACATTATGTGTTTTGAGTGTAGGAAATTTGGGCATTATAAGAGTAAGTGCCCAAAGAAAGTCAAGAAAGCTCCTCCGCCTAAAAGTCAACAAAAGTCAATGACGCTTGTTCCCAAGTATCAAGAGCAAGGAGCACATCATATGCTTCAAATGCAATGCAAAAGGACATTATAGGAATCAATGTCCTAGAGGGAAGAAGAAGACCCAAGAGGGAGCTACACATGTAGGGGGAGCTTCCAAAGCTAACCCTAAGGTATATTTTAATAATGCATCCTTTTTAGTTAATAGGCAAAAGCATGCTAAGGGTTTCAATTCTCTTGCTATTTATCATAAAGAGCATGCTAGAAATAACAAACATATTTGTTTAGGAGCTAAGAAGGTTCACCTTAGGAATAAGAAGAAATTTGGGACTAATGTCCCTAAAAATATATTACCTAAGGAAAGCATTAAGAAAATAGGAGAACATCTAGGCTTTAATGCTAAGAAATCTAGACATATGCCTAGAAATAAAAATATCTCAAGAGAAAATGAAAAATCAAAAATTGAGATATTAGAAAAGGAAAATCAAGCCTTGAGATCAAGGCTTGAAAAACTTGAAAAGACCCTTAAGGTTATGCAAAATCAAATGCAAGGGTCAATTAGTCAAACTTCTAGGTCCAAAAGTCAAAGTCAACACCTAGGACCTAAGAGTCAAAAGTCAACCAAGGGCAAGCAAGGTTTGGGTCACAAACCTAAGCCTAAGGTGGCTTACCATAGTGTTCCATTTGATTATGGAACACAAACTAGGTCTAGGAAGACTAAGGTCAATAGGGAAGTCATCCCTAGAGTTGACCAAGGGTTGTGCCTAGTGGCTAAGGTTTCTAGGAAACCTAGGGTGGCCACTAAGAAGGTTGCAAGGAGAGTTACCCCTAGAGTCAACCTAGGTAAGACCCAAATGACCAAGGCTAACAAGCCTAGGAGGGTCATTAGGAAGATATCTAGGGAGGTTATCCCTAAGGAATACCTAATTAACCCTAGGAGCTCAAATCGGTTTTGGGTTCCTAAGAGCGTGATTGATTCATGCTAGGTGGGCTTAGGATGTGTCAACCTTGAGTGGATGGGTAGTTAACTCAACCATGATAAAGGTGGCATTTTAGGTTATTTTCAAGGTTATGGATACCTTGGAAATAGGGTTGAATTATAATCCTAAAAGATTCTAGGATGTGCCAATATTAGTTATGAAGTTTGATAAAATGATCAAATTGGCACAATTAGGGTTTAGAGTGTTAGTGTGTCATTTTGGGTTGTTGGCACACTAGGGAGATTAATGATAATATGGCAAAATATATCTAACCATATCAAATGGCAATTAATATTAAAATTTAGGTATTACTATACCTATATATTTTATATGTCATGCTTTGATTGTCATATGTCATGTCATGACATCATGCCTAGTTCTATGATTTTATATGTCATGTTCATGTTTAGGATTAAGGCTTTAAATGTCATGTGTTTTTAGATTTCATCTTATGCCATGACATCATGATTATGAGCGTATGCTTATTTATATCATTTCTAATGCCATAATCATTCATGCATTTAAGACAATTTGGTTGAAATTGAACTAAGGACTATGGCATGACTTGAAGTCCAATTTATAAGGGAATCAAGTAGGGTTGCCTTAGAAAATGCATGAAACCCTAGATTAAATGAACCAAAACTCATCTCATCCAATTGACATGTATGTGTATTTATACACCCTAGATACATGTGAGATGCTAGGATATGAGTTAAGTTCAAGGTGCATAGTTTTTGCATCTAGATGAACTAAAACTCATCCAATTTTATTTGTGGATCATTGGGAAAGCTTGTGTACAAGTCATGTACATTGAGCCCAAGGAATATGATCCAAAATAAGGTTTTGAAAACATTTTAAAATCATTTTGAAAAACCTTGGTGAAGTCTATCTTTTAATAGCAATCACCATTGATGAGATTGATACAAAGTGAGCTTAAACTTTAAAGTTTTTAGTCACTTTTGGATTTTGTATCAATTTCTCTATTTTATGGGTAAAATATTTTTCAAACATTTTTCACCCATTGTATTGGTCATAGGTATTATGCGTATCAAATTTCGTGATTTTTCGATATACGTATAATTATTTATGATTTTTTGAAATTCGATTCTGATAATTGAAATTGAAATTTGATTATCGATCGCCATTGGTGGCGTCGGATCGATGGAGGTGTCGACTAATTTCTGAATCACTCGACTGGTAGCCTGATTTGGAGGAAAACTAGAGTGTTTAACCCGATTTATTTCTGATTTATGGTCCCTAACCACTCCTAACCCTAGGATATGCTTTGGGAAGCATGATGAAGGGTGAAAATCCATTGGATATGGATTAGGAGAGGTGTTTAGGGTTTGTATCAATGTTAAGGTGTTGGAAAGTTCAATGTTGAATTTCTAACCTTAATTTTGATGGTTTAAAGTTCCTATTGGCTTAGGGACTTCCCAAGGACATTGTTGGTGCAATGGTCAAGGGGGAGCAAGCCTTTAAGGGGAGGTATCCATCTTGGGATGATGAATGTGTTTTTCTCCTTGAAAAGGAGAAGTTATTGGGAGAATATGACATCAATTGGGAAATTGATGGGACTTTTGAGAGACCCAATTTGGAAATTGGGAGAGTAAATGGGATTGTCTCTCTTGAGTGATATTGGACTTATCACTAGGAAGATGGTAGGCATCCTAAGTATTTTTGGACCAAGGGGGAGATTGTAAGATCTCATTGGGACATGAGACATTGACCCTCTTGGGGAGGAAACCTTTTTGATGTTAGTCAAAAAGGGGGAGAATGTTTGGGGGAGAACATTTGGAGAGTATTTACCAATTTGGAATAATTGGTAAGGGATTTGAGTTAGTGTTCTAACTCAATAATTTGTTTGGTTTTTGTCAAACATCAAAAAGGGGGAGATTGTTGGTGCAATCGGCCCAGGTCACGATTGACCAGGACTCGAGTTTGACTCGAGTGATGTTTTGATGTTTCGACAAAAACATATGACAATGTAATTGTCATTTGGTAAAGTCCAAGTCTTGAGTACTTGGCATGGAAAGTCCAAGTGGGACACTTGGCATTGGGAAAAGTCCAAGCATGGGTCTTGGCAATGTAAAGTCCAACATGGGTTGGCAAGGAAAGTCCAAGCATGGTCTTGGCATGAAAAGTCCAACATGGGTTGGCAAGGAAAGTCCAAGCATGGTCTTGGCATGGAAAGTCCAACATGGGTTGGCAAGGGAAAGTCCAAGCTTGAGTCTTGGCATTTGAGAAGTCCAAGGGTTTGATATTGGCGGCGTAAAGTCCAAGCTGGAGTCTTGGCAGCATAAGTCCAATGGTTGGCGGCGTAAAGTCCAAGCAGAGTCTTGGCGGTGTAGACACCGTTAGCATGACATAGCCGACGGAAGCACCTGAAGGCTAGCGCGATGGATGAACAAGTCATGGATGACTTGGAGGGATCCGAGAGGCGTGAGGCTGATGGAGGTGGCTAGAAGGCTTAGGTCTAGGCTAAGGGTGGGCTAGCAAGTCTGGAGGCACCAGACGTGGGTTAAAACCTCATGTTTGAGGTGTGCCCGGTCGGTGTCATGTGGCGGTCAGGGACCGACCGAGTCAACTAGGGTTTATTGGGTTAGAGCCTATGATCGCCCAGAGGTGGGCGGATCGATGATGGCTCAGCGATCGTGATCGTGTGATCAGTCGACTGATGCGCGAGAAATCGGCCCCAGAATGGAGTCGAGACTCGACTGGGCGAGTGAGGACACCATCGGTCGGTGATGGTCATGATGGATCCGTTTGACTTATCCAGCGTGGATCTAGCCGTTGTCTCACGACAACAGTGGCATCAGTCGACTGATGGTCCCGATCAGTCGACTGATCGACTTTTTCCAGCACAGGTTGAAGCTATATATGGAGCTCGTGATGGAGGAAAAACGAATCGATTTCTTGGATGTCTTGAGGCGATTTGCTGTTGCAAATCAGGGTCTTCAACCACGATTCAAGCGATCAACAAGCAAGCAATCTAAAGGCATTTGTAAAGTGTTTTTCTTTACTAGTTTTGCTTTGTATTTCATTGTATTTGCTTGTAGCTTTTGATTATTGTTGTAATCATCCTGTACGAGGTTTCTCCGCCTCCGGATTGTTCCGAGAATGAGTGTTTATTAGTGTTTGCGTGTGCATCACTAGAGCTCGTAGAGCTCGATCCGTGGAGTAGGAACCTTGAGGTTCCAAACCACGTTATATCATCGTGTTCATGTGTGATTGTATATTTCGTTATTGCTTTCATTATCTATATTCCGCTGCGCTAACGAAATTGTAGACACGAACGCGAAAGAATTCCATTGACGCTATTCACCCCCCCCCCCCCCTCTAGCCGTTCCAACGGATCCCTAACAAGTGGTATCAGAGCCCAGGGCTCTTCTACGGATTAACAACCCGGAGTCAAGAAGCTAGAGGGAAGAATATGGAATTTGAGGAAAGATTGGGTGACAACGTCAACATCCCACCTTCCTTCAACCGTGAACATTTTGCGTATTGGAAAGGTAGGATGGAATATTTTCTAATGACGAATATAGAAAATTGGTTTGCCGTGACTATAGGCTTTGATGCTCCGAGAGGAGAAAACGGCGAAATCCTCAAGATGAAGAGATGGACCGAGGAGCAACGGGAAAAATTCAAGACAACCGTTAAGGTAACAAAAATGTTGATTGATTTGATACCTAACGATATTTTGTCCAGATTAGGAAGCTATAGGGATGCCAAGGAGTTGTGGAACAAGTTGATCAAGTTCCACGACAATCCCGAATCGGTCCAAGAAGACTTGGAAGAGGAGGAGACCGAAGAAGAATCATCATCATCCTCACAAGAAAGTGAGGAGTCAACTTCCGGGTCGGAAGAGGTGGAGGAAGTGGAAGAAGCATCCACCTCAAGGATTTAGGGGGAGGAGAGAATCTTCATACCGGAACATCGAGAAGAAGAAGCTTCGACATCCGGTCAAGATAAAGAAGCCCAAAGTCCAATTCCGGTCTCCACCACCATCGGTAACTCAAACACCTCAATTCAAAATAAAAATAACATTATGTGTTTTGAGTGTAGGAAATTTGGGCATTATAAGAGTAAGTGCCCAAAGAAAGTCAAGAAAGCTCCTCCGGCGCCTAAAAGTCAACAAAAGTCAACAGACGCCGGTTCCCCAAGTATCAAGAGCAAGGAGCACATCATATGCTTCAAATGCAAAAGGACATTATAGGAATCAATGTCCTAGAGGGAAGAAGAAGACCCAAGAGGGAGCTACACATGTAGGGAGCTTCCAAAGCTAACCCTAAGGTATATTTTAATAATGCATCCTTTTAGTTAATAGGCAAAAGCATGCTAAGGGTTTCAATTCTCTTGCTATTTATCATAAAGAGCATGCTAGAAATAACAAACATATTTGTTTAGGAGCTAAGAAGGTTCACCTTAGGAATAAGAAGAAATTTGGGACTAATGTCCCTAAAAATATATTACCTAAGGAAAGCATTAAGAAAATAGGAGAACATCTAGGCTTTAATGCTAAGAAATCTAGACATATGCCTAGAAATAAAAATATCTCAAGAGAAAATGAAAAATCAAAAATTGAGATATTAGAAAAGGAAAATCAAGCCTTGAGATCAAGGCTTGAAAAACTTGAAAAGACCCTTAAGGTTATGCAAAATCAAATGCAAGGGTCAATTAGTCAAACTTCTAGGTCCAAAAGTCAAAGTCAACACCTAGGACCTAGAGTCAAAAGTCAACCAAGGGCAAGCAAGGTTTGGGTCACAAACCTAAGCCTAAGGTGGCTTACCATAGTGTTCCATTTGATTATGGAACACAAACTAGGTCTAGGAAGACTAAGGTCAATAGGGAAGTCATCCCTAGAGTTGACCAAGGGTTGTGCCTAGTGGCTAAGGTTTCTAGGAAACCTAGGGTGGCCACTAAGAAGGTTGCAAGGGGAGTTACCCCTAGAGTCAACCTAGGTAAGACCCAAATGACCAAGGCTAACAAGCCTAGGAGGGTCATTAGGAAGATATCTAGGGAGGTTATCCCTAAGGAATACCTAATTAACCCTAGGAGCTCAAATCGGTTTTGGGTTCCTAAGAGCGTGATTGATTCATGCTAGGTGGGCTTAGGATGTGTCAACCTTGAGTGGATGGGTAGTTAACTCAACCATGATAAAGGTGGCATTTTAGGTTATTTTCAAGGTTATAGATACCTTGGAAATAGGGTTGAATTATAATCCTAAAAGATTCTAGGATGTGCCAATATTAGTTATGAAGTTTGATAAAATGATCAAATTGGCACAATTAGGGTTTAGAGTGTTAGTGTGTCATTTTGGGTTGTTGGCACACTAGGGAGATTAATGATAATATGGCAAAATATATCTAACCATATCAAATGGCAATTAATATTAAAATTTAGGTATTACTATACCTATATATTTTATATGTCATGCTTTGATTGTCATATGTCATGTCATGACATCATGCCTAGTTCTATGATTTTATATGTCATGTTCATGTTTAGGATTAAGGCTTTAAATGTCATGTGTTTTTAGATTTCATCTTATGCCATGACATCATGATTATGAGCGTATGCTTATTTATATCATTTCTAATGCCATAATCATTCATGCATTTAAGACAATTTGGTTGAAATTGAACTAAGGACTATGGCATGACTTGAAGTCCAATTTATAAGGGAATCAAGTAGGGTTGCCTTAGAAAAATGCATGAAACCCTAGATTAAATGAACCAAAACTCACATCTCACATCCAATTGACATGTATGTGTATTTATACACCCTAGATACATGTGAGATGCTAGGATATGAGTTAAGTTCAAGGTGCATAGTTTTTGCATCTAGATGAACTAAAACTCATCCAATTTTATTTGTGGATCATTGGGAAAGCTTGTGTACAAGTCATGTACATTGAGCCCAAGGAATATGATCCAAAATAAGGTTTTGAAAACATTTTAAAATCATTTTGAAAAACCTTGGTGAAGTCTATCTTTTAATAGCAATCACCATTGATGAGATTGATACAAAGTGAGCTTAAACTTTAAAGTTTTTAGTCACTTTTGGATTTTGTATCAATTTCTCTATTTTATGGGTAAAATATTTTTCAAACATTTTTCACCCATTGTATTGGTCATAGGTATTATGCGTATCAAATTTCGTGATTTTTCGATATACGTATAATTATTTATGATTTTTTGAAATTCGATTCTGATAATTGAAATTCGGAAATTTCAGTTATCAGTCGACTGCCATTGGTGGCAGTCGACTGATGGAGGTGTCAGTCGACTAATTTCTGAATCACTCGACTGGTAGCCTGATTTGGAGGAAAACTAGAGTGTTTAACCCGATTTCAGCTACGGTTATGGTCCCTAACCACTCCTAACCCTAGGATATGCTTTGGGAAGCATGATGAAGGGTGAAAATCCATTGGATATGGATTAGGAGAGGTGTTTAGGGTTTGTATCAATGTTAAGGTGTTGGAAAGTTCAATGTTGAATTTCTAACCTTAATTTTGATGGTTTAAAGTTCCTATTGGCTTAGGGACTTCCCAAGGACATTGTTGGTGCAATGGTCAAGGGGGAGCAAGCCTTTAGGGGGAGGTATCCATCTTGGGATGATGAATGTGTTTTTCTCCTTGAAAAGGAGAAGTTATTGGGAGAATATGACATCAATTGGGAAATTGATGGGACTTTTGAGAGACCCAATTTGGAAATTGGGAGAGTAAATGGGATTGTCTCTCTTGAGTGATATTGGACTTATCACTAGGAAGATGGTAGGCATCCTAAGTATTTTTGGACCAAGGGGGAGATTGTAAGATCTCATTGGGACATGAGACATTGACCCTCTTGGGGAGGAAACCTTTTTGATGTTAGTCAAAAAGGGGGAGAATGTTTGGGGGAGAACATTTGGAGAGTATTTACCAATTTGGAATAATTGGTAAGGGATTTGAGTTAGTGTTCTAACTCAATAATTTGTTTGGTTTTTGTCAAACATCAAAAAGGGGGAGATTGTTGGTGCAATCGGCCCAGGTCACGATTGACCAGGACTCGAGTTTGACTCGAGTGATGTTTTGATGTTTCGACAAAAACATATGACAATGTAATTGTCATTTGGTAAAGTCCAAGTCTTGAGTACTTGGCATGGAAAGTCCAAGTGGGACACTTGGCATTGGGAAAAGTCCAAGCATGGGTCTTTGCAATGTAAAGTCCAACATGGGTTGGCAAGGAAAGTCCAAGCATGGTCTTGGCATGAAAAGTCCAACATGGGTTGGCAAGGAAAGTCCAAGCATGGTCTTGGCATGGAAAGTCCAACATGGGTTGGCAAGGGAAAGTCCAAGCTTGAGTCTTGGCATTTGAGAAGTCCAAGGGTTTGATATTGGCGGCGTAAAGTCCAAGTGGGAGTCTTGGCAGCATAAGTCCAATGGTTGGCGGCGTAAAGTCCAAGCGGAGTCTTGGCGGTGTAGACACCGTTAGCATGACATAGCCGATGGAAGCACCTGAAGGCTAGCGCGATGGATGAACAAGTCATGGATGACTTGGAGAGATCCGAGAGGCGTGAGGCTGATGGAGGTGGCTAGAAGGCTTAGGTCTAGGCTAAGGGTGGTCTAGCAAGTATGGGGGAACCATACTTGGGTTAAAACCTCATGTTTGAGGTGTGCGGTCGGGTGTCATGTGGCGATCATTGGACCGTCAACTAGGGTTTATTTGCGGGTTATGGCCTAGCGATCATTGCGAGGTGGGCGGTCGGTGATGGCTCAGCGATCGGCCCGATCGTATGATCAGTCGACTGGTGCTCGAGAAATCGGCCACAGAATGGAGTCGAGACTCGACTGGTCGAGTGAGGACTCCATCAGTCGACTGATGGTCACAATCAGTCGACTGATGATGGATCCGTTTGACTTATCCAGCGTGGATCTAGCCGTTGTCTCACGACAGCGATGGCATCGATCGTGATGGTCCGTCGATCGTGATCGACTTTCGGCCGAGGTTGAAGCTATATATGGAGCTCGTGATGGAGGAAAAACGAATCGATTTCTTGGATGTCTTGAGGCGATTTGCTGTTGCAAATCAGGGTCTTCAACCACGATTCAAGCGATCAACAAGCAAGCAATCTAAAGGCATTTGTAAAGTGTTTTTCTTTACTAGTTTTGCTTTGTATTTCATTGTATTTGCTTGTAGCTTTTGATTATTGTTGTAATCATCCTGTACGAGGTTTCTCCGCCTCCGGATTGTTCCGAGAATGAGTGTTTATTAGTGTTTGCGTGTGCATCACTAGAGCTCGTAGAGCTCGATCCGTGGAGTAGGAACCTTGAGGTTCCGAACCACGTTATATCATCGTGTTCGTGTGTGATTGTATATTTCGTTATTGCTTTCATTATCTATATTCCGCTGCGCTAACGAAATTGTAGACACGAACGCGAAAGAATTCCATTGACGCTATTCACCCCCCCCCTCTAGCCGTTCCAACGGATCCCTAACAAGTGGTATCAGAGCCCAGGGCTCTTCTACGGATTAACAACCCGGAGTCAAGAAGCTAGAGGGAAGAATATGGAATTTGAGGAAAGATTGGGTGACGACGTCAACATCCCACCTTCCTTCAACCGCGAACATTTTGCGTATTGGAAAGGTAGGATGGAATATTTTCTAATGACGAATATAGAAAATTGGTTTGCCGTGACTATAGGCTTTGATGCTCCGAGAGGAGAAAACGGCGAAATCCTCAAGATGAAGAGATGGACCGAGGAGCAACGGGAAAAATTCAAGACAACCGTTAAGGTAACAAAAATGTTGATTGATTTGATACCTAACGATATTTTGTCCAGATTAGGAAGCTATAGGGATGCCAAGGAGTTGTGGAACAAGTTGATCAAGTTCCACGACAATCCCGAATCGGTCCAAGAAGACTTGGAAGAGGAGGAGACCGAAGAAGAATCATCATCATCCTCACAAGAAAGTGAGGAGTCAACTTCCGGGTCGGAGGAAGTGGAGGAAGTGGAAGAAGCATCCACCTCAAGGATTTAGGGAGGAGAGAATCTTCATACCGAACATCGAGAAGAAGAAGCTTGACATCGGTCAAGATAAAGAAGCCCAAAGTCCAATTCGTCTCCACCACCATAGTAACTCAAACACCTCAATTCAAAATAAAAATAACATTATGTGTTTTGAGTGTAGGAAATTTGGGCATTATAAGAGTAAGTGCCCAAAGAAAGTCAAGAAAGCTCCTCCGGCGCCTAAAAGTCAACAAAAGTCAACAGACGTCGGTTCCCCAAGTATCAAGAGCAAGGAGCACATCATATGCTTCAAATGCAATGCAAAAGGACATTATAGGAATCAATGTCCTAGAGGGAAGAAGAAGACCCAAGAGGGAGCTACACATGTAGGGGGAGCTTCCAACCCTAAGGTATATTTTAATAATGCATCCTTTTTAGTTAATAGGCAAAAGCATGCTAAGGGTTTCAATTCTCTTGCTATTTATCATAAAGAGCATGCTAGAAATAACAAACATATTTGTTTAGGAGCTAAGAAGGTTCACCTTAGGAATAAGAAGAAATTTGGGACTAATGTCCCTAAAAATATATTACCTAAGGAAAGCATTAAGAAAATAGGAGAACATCTAGGCTTTAATGCTAAGAAATCTAGACATATGCCTAGAAATAAAAATATCTCAAGAGAAAATGAAAAATCAAAAATTGAGATATTAGAAAAGGAAAATCAAGCCTTGAGATCAAGGCTTGAAAAACTTGAAAAGACCCTTAAGGTTATGCAAAATCAAATGCAAGGGTCAATTAGTCAAACTTCTAGGTCCAAAAGTCAAAGTCAACACCTAGGACCTAAGAGTCAAAAGTCAACCAAGGGCAAGCAAGGTTTGGGTCACAAACCTAAGCCTAAGGTGGCTTACCATAGTGTTCCATTTGATTATGGAACACAAACTAGGTCTAGGAAGACTAAGGTCAATAGGGAAGTCATCCCTAGAGTTGACCAAGGGTTGTGCCTAGTGGCTAAGGTTTCTAGGAAACCTAGGGTGGCCACTAAGAAGGTTGCAAGGGGAGTTACCCCTAGAGTCAACCTAGGTAAGACCCAAATGACCAAGGCTAACAAGCCTAGGAGGGTCATTAGGAAGATATCTAGGGAGGTTATCCCTAAGGAATACCTAATTAACCCTAGGAGCTCAAATCGGTTTTGGGTTCCTAAGAGCGTGATTGATTCATGCTAGGTGGGCTTAGGATGTGTCAACCTTGAGTGGATGGGTAGTTAACTCAACCATGATAAAGGTGGCATTTTAGGTTATTTTCAAGGTTATGGATACCTTGGAAATAGGGTTGAATTATAATCCTAAAAGATTCTAGGATGTGCCAATATTAGTTATGAAGTTTGATAAAATGATCAAATTGGCACAATTAGGGTTTAGAGTGTTAGTGTGTCATTTTGGGTTGTTGGCACACTAGGGAGATTAATGATAATATGGCAAAATATATCTAACCATATCAAATGGCAATTAATATTAAAATTTAGGTATTACTATACCTATATATTTTATATGTCATGCTTTGATTGTCATATGTCATGTCATGACATCATGCCTAGTTCTATGATTTTATATGTCATGTTCATGTTTAGGATTAAGGCTTTAAATGTCATGTGTTTTTAGATTTCATCTTATGCCATGACATCATGATTATGAGCGTATGCTTATTTATATCATTTCTAATGCCATAATCATTCATGCATTTAAGACAATTTGGTTGAAATTGAACTAAGGACTATGGCATGACTTGAAGTCCAATTTATAAGGGAATCAAGTAGGGTTGCCTTAGAAAAATGCATGAAACCCTAGATTAAATGAACCAAAACTCACATCTCACATCCAATTGACATGTATGTGTATTTATACACCCTAGATACATGTGAGATGCTAGGATATGAGTTAAGTTCAAGGTGCATAGTTTTTGCATCTAGATGAACTAAAACTCATCCAATTTTATTTGTGGATCATTGGGAAAGCTTGTGTACAAGTCATGTACATTGAGCCCAAGGAATATGATCCAAAATAAGGTTTTGAAAACATTTTAAAATCATTTTGAAAAACCTTGGTGAAGTCTATCTTTTAATAGCAATCACCATTGATGAGATTGATACAAAGTGAGCTTAAACTTTAAAGTTTTTAGTCACTTTTGGATTTTGTATCAATTTCTCTATTTTATGGGTAAAATATTTTTCAAACATTTTTCACCCATTGTATTGGTCATAGGTATTATGCGTATCAAATTTCGTGATTTTTCGATATACGTATAATTATTTATGATTTTTTGAAATTCGATTTGATAATTGAAATTGAAATTTGATTATCGATCATTGCCATTGGTGGCGATCGACTGATGGTGTCGATCGACTAATTTACGAATCACTCATTGTAGCTTTGATTTGGAGGAAAACTAGAGTGTTTAACCCGATTTTACATTATATGGTCCCTAACCACTCCTAACCCTAGGATATGCTTTGGGAAGCATGATGAAGGGTGAAAATCCATTGGATATGGATTAGGAGAGGTGTTTAGGGTTTGTATCAATGTTAAGGTGTTGGAAAGTTCAATGTTGAATTTCTAACCTTAATTTTGATGGTTTAAAGTTCCTATTGGCTTAGGGACTTCCCAAGGACATTGTTGGTGCAATGGTCAAGGGGGAGCAAGCCTTTAGGGGGAGGTATCCATCTTGGGATGATGAATGTGTTTTTCTCCTTGAAAAGGAGAAGTTATTGGGAGAATATGACATCAATTGGGAAATTGATGGGACTTTTGAGAGACCCAATTTGGAAATTGGGAGAGTAAATGGGATTGTCTCTCTTGAGTGATATTGGACTTATCACTAGGAAGATGGTAGGCATCCTAAGTATTTTTGGACCAAGGGGGAGATTGTAAGATCTCATTGGGACATGAGACATTGACCCTCTTGGGGAGGAAACCTTTTTGATGTTAGTCAAAAAGGGGGAGAATGTTTGGGGGAGAACATTTGGAGAGTATTTACCAATTTGGAATAATTGGTAAGGGATTTGAGTTAGTGTTCTAACTCAATAATTTGTTTGGTTTTTGTCAAACATCAAAAAGGGGGAGATTGTTGGTGCAATCGGCCCAGTCACGATGACTGTGGACTCGAGTTTGACTCGAGTGATGTTTTGATGTTTCGACAAAAACATATGACAATGTAATTGTCATTTGGTAAAGTCCAAGTCTTGAGTACTTGGCATGGAAAGTCCAAGTGGGACACTTGGCATTGGGAAAAGTCCAAGCATGGGTCTTTGCAATGTAAAGTCCAACATGGGTTGGCAAGGAAAGTCCAAGCATGGTCTTGGCATGAAAAGTCCAACATGGGTTGGCAAGGAAAGTCCAAGCATGGTCTTGGCATGGAAAGTCCAACATGGGTTGGCAAGGGAAAGTCCAAGCTTGAGTCTTGGCATTTGAGAAGTCCAAGGGTTTGATATTGGCGGCGTAAAGTCCAAGTGGGAGTCTTGGCAGCATAAGTCCAATGGTTGGCGGCGTAAAGTCCAAGCGGAGTCTTGGCGGTGTAGACACCGTTAGCATGACATAGCCGATGGAAGCACCTGAAGGCTAGCGCGATGGATGAACAAGTCATGGATGACTTGGAGAGATCCGAGAGGCGTGAGGCTGATGGAGGTGGCTAGAAGGCTTAGGTCTAGGCTAAGGGTGGTCTAGCAAGTATGGGGGAACCATACTTGGGTTAAAACCTCATGTTTGAGGTGTGCGGTCGGGTGTCATGTGGATCGGTGGACCTAGTCAACTAGGGTTCGATTTGCGGGTTATGGCCTAGCGATCATTTGCAGGTGGGCGGTCGGTGATGGCTCAGCGATCGTGATCGTATGATCGATCGGTGGTGCTCGAGAAATCGGCCACAGAATGGAGTCGAGACTCGACTGGTCGAGTGAGGACTCCATCAGTCGACTGATGGTCACAATCAGTCGACTGATGATGGATCCGTTGGACTTATCCAGCGTGGATCTAGCCGTTGTCTCACGACAACAGTGGCATCAGTCGACTGATGGTCCCGATCAGTCGACTGATCGACTTTGAAGCTATATATGGAGCTCGTGATGGAGGAAAAACGAATCGATTTCTTGGACGTCTTGAGGCGATTTGCTGTTGCAAATCAAGGTCTTCAACCACGATTCAAGCGATCAACAAGCAAGCAATCTAAAGGCATTTGTAAAGTGTTTTTCTTTACTAGTTTTGCTTTGTATTTCATTGTATTTGCTTGTAGCTTTTGATTATTGTTGTAATCATCCTGTACGAGGTTTCTCCGCCTCCGGATTGTTCCGAGAAGGAGTGTTTATTAGTGTTTGCGTGTGCATCACTAGAGCTCGTAGAGCTCGATCCGTGGAGTAGGAACCTTGAGGTTCCGAACCACGTTATATCATCGTGTTCGTGTGTGATTGTATATTTCGTTATTGCTTTCATTATCTATATTCTGCTGCGCTAACGAAATTGTAGACACGAACGCGAAAGAATTCCATTGACGCTATTCACCCCCCCCCCTCTAGTCGTTCCAACGGATCCCTAACACAAGCATGGGTCTTGGCATGGAAAGTCCAACATGGGTTGGCAAGGGAAAGTCCAAGCTTGAGTCTTGGCATTTGAGGAGTCCAAGGGGTTTGATATTGGTGGCGTAAAGTCCAAGCGGGAGTCTTGGCAGCGTAAGTCCAATGGTTGACGGTGTAAAGTTCAAGCGAAGTCTTGGCAGCGTAAGTCCAATGTGCCTTGGAGGTGTAGACACCGTTAGCATGACATAGCCGATGGAAGCATCTGAAGGCTAGCGCATGGATGAACAAGTCATGGATGACTTGGAGGGATCCGATAGGCGTGAGGTTGATGGAGGTGGCTAGAAGGCTTAAGTCTAGACTAAGGGTGGTCTAGCAAGTATGGGGGTACCATACTTGGGTTAAAACCTCATGTTTGAGGTTGGCAGTCGACTGACACTATGGCTGGTTCGACTGCCGTAAGTCGACTAGAGTTCGACTGCCGAGTAAGGGCTGAAAAGGCTCTAGCAGTCGACTGCTCATTAGAGCAGTCGACTGCTAGCTTAGTCGCGAGTATAGAATGCTCCGTAGTTGACTGGGCAGTCGGCTACGGGTGCTGGCAGTCGACTGCCAATGTTGGCAATCGACTGGTGAGAGTCCCGTTGGAACTTTTTCAGCGTGGATCTAGCCGTTGTCTCACGACAACAATAGCATCAGTCGACTGGTGCCTTATGGCAGTCGACTGATCGGCCGAAATTTAGCCCGACGTAGGATATAAAGGCAGCTCAGATGGAGGGTTTTTGCAGCGATTTTTTTTAGGCAAATTGAAGGGGATAGTTGATGCTTTCCATTCTTTCAAGGCTAGTCCAAGGCAATCAAAGATCAAGCAACCAAAGTGCTCTCGTAAAGTATTTTTCTTTACTTGCTTTGTATTTCATACTTGTATTAGCTTGTATCTTTTGTATTACTTAGTGTAATCTTTGTACGAGGTTTCTCCGCCTCCGACGTGTTGTCGAGAAGGAGTTTTATTAGTGGTGTTGTCATCACTCGAGCTCGTAGAGCTCAATCCGTGGAGTAGGAATCGTTCGGTACCGAACTACGTTATATCCTTGTGTTTGTGTGCTTGTTATTGTGATTGTTGTATTATTTCTATATTCCACTGCGTACTAACAATCATAGGCAAGCGAACGCGATCAAGGTCCATCAACATACGAATCGAGCTATTCACCCCCCCCCCCTCTAGCTTCTAATGATCTCCAACATGGACTTGATCCTGGGGAATCCAATACTTATTAGTCATTATATGTGAATTTAACAAAATCTTTGGGACCCATGCCTGGACTCTTTGATTACTACGATTAACAATTGACATATAAGATCGGTTCGTAGTATTTATCCAAAATCCGAGTCTGGATTTGTTGTACACAGCTCTTTGAGTTCCAAGGAGTCAATTAAGACTATTGGATCCCAAAGTGAACTTTTCCAACCTAGCCTCGAGCTCTTGGACTTGTCCTTTCAAGAGAGAATTCTCTTCCTCAAGTTGTTTGACTTGAGTTGAGTTCTCCTCTTGAACTTGACTAGTCGAAGAGGTTAGAGTGGCCTCATGTTTAAGGATTTTAACCTCCTCAAGCAAGGACTCGACCCTAGACTCGAACTTAGTTAATTTCCTATTTAACAATTTAATGGCATGATATAGATTTGCAATTAACGAGTGACTTACCTTATTATGTCTCGATTCTCAACTTTTTATCCGATCGAGTGGAGGTCGTTCATAATATCTTGGATCCTTGCATGTAATTGCATAGCAGTCTCATGTTCCTGCATCTTTAGATTATACAATTTATTTAAAAGTAAATTTCTTTTGCATACCTTAGCATCGGCGATTCCTTCGTGAAGCTCGATGAGCTTATTCCAAAGATCCTTCATACTTATGAATGGGCCGACACGATTAAGCTCCTCCTTGGAAAATCCACACTGTAACATTTGAGTCGCTTTTGCATCAGCTTTGACTTGCCTCTTGGTTGCGTTGGTCCACTTGTCGAAGTCCAAAGGCTCCCCTTGATCATTGGTGGGTAGAGCAAAGTCGGTTTGGATTATTATCCAGTTCTCGACTTGTGTTTTCAAGAGACACTCCATCCGACCTTTCTAATAACGGAAATCATCTCCGTTAAAGAACGAAGGTCGAGTGGTGTTATACCTCTCAATGTGGGCCATCAATTAAAACTATTGGTGCAGGGGCACCAGATAATCGAACCTAGGTTTTGATTATGGCAAATATCCAAAGTTAAAGTCATGTTGTTATCTCATGAGCTGAATTAAGTGTACAGGAAATGGTTAAGCTAAGCTAAAGGTCAGCGACACCCGGAGAATCCTGAGTCGGGAAACCATGGTGGTCGGGTGACACCGGGGGAACTTCGTGGGAGTCGAAGAACCTAAGTGGAAGACCGGAAGCAAAGAGATAGGTCATAAAGGACCAGAGGTAAGCACAAGTGCGAAGAAAGATGGTAAGGTCGTGTCCTCTGTACGGGGATGACCGTAGGCAGCAATCCGACTAAGACTTTCAGTGGAAGGTCTAGGTCGAGATTGGACGGTAAGGAACCGTCATATTTACCATTTTTCGTACTAACCTCTTACTACAAGGAAGTGGTCAGGCTGGCAGTCGACTGCTGGTCATTGGGCAGTCGACTGCTGCACATCAGTCGACTGATGGAAGGCATCAGTCGACTGATGGCGACGAATCAACCTTTTGCGCTAGGTCAAAATAGATAATGTTTAACGCGACCACTTCACGATAAGATAAGGTGTCACCTCGTGATCAGTTCCAAAAGTTGAGGATTTCTATCAAGACTTATTCCAAGGCAAAAATCTATAAAAGGAGGGGAGGACTCCGACCCAAAGATATAATCTTGCTTTCAAAGTGCTCCCGCAACGCCAAAGCTCTAAACGTCGTAACACCGACGCAACGCCAAGTTCAAAATTTCTTCGTCGGCAGCAAGTATTATTTTTATTTACTATATTCATTGTTTTAATCGTAATGAGGTGAGGTAGGCTTGTTGCCTCATCCTCATGCTTTCATTTTTGTGATCGCTGTCTCCTAACTCAAACGAGGAGGAGACTTTATAGTGGATTGCCCCTTCATACGCGGTCAAGGATTGCGGGGCCTTGGAGTAGCAATCGCTGGGTTATGAACCAAGTAAAAAATAAAGTGTTTATTTATTTTTTGTTCTTTTACTTTCTGTTGCGTTTAAGCTCAATCGAACGAAAAGACGAAAAATTTTACGCTTGCTATTCACCCCCCCCCTCTAGCGACACTTCTCGATCCAACAAAAACTTTCCACAAGAAAAACACGACAAAATACAAGTTGCCAAGACTACGTCTTGGATTAGTAGTGCGGGAGAAATAATAAGAGGAAAGCTTAAAATAATTCACGAATCAAAAAATACGAAAAGAAAGTCAAAAAGTTCTAGATTGGTGGTTGTACCAAATCTTAACACTCTCGCTCTGATACCAATTGTTGGATCGAAAGATTGCTAGAGGGGGGTGTGAATAGCGAGCGTAAAATTTTCTTTTCATTCGATTAAAATCAAAAGTAACGTAGTGAAATAATAAATGACAAAACAAAAATAAGGAGGCACTTTATTTTTACTTGGTTCACAACCAAACGGTTGTTACTCCAAGGCCCTACGATCTTTGACCACGTACACAGGGCAATTCACTAACTAAGTCTCCTCCTTGTCGGAGGTAGGAGAAGATGAGTACAAAGAATAAAAGAATGAGAAAGAGGGACAATCCCACCTCTCCTCTTTACAACGAAAGCCCGATAAAAAGAATCTTAAATACAAAGATGAGACAACAAAAAGGAAAGACTATCGATGTTTAGAAGGTGAAGATAGGTGTGACGTCGAAGTAGTGGCGATGTAGCATTGTCGTAGACCTTTAGCGTTGTGGGAGCACTTTGAGAGCAATTGAAATGACCTAAAGGAGTGAAACCCCCCTTCTTTTATAGCCCTTCAAACTCCTGAACATTGAGTTTTGAACCTGAGTCAAAGAGCCTCATCCCCCCAAGATAAGTGGAGCTTATCTTAACTTTCTTCGAGCTGGACAGTTTGAATAGCAATCGACTGATGATCATCATCAGTCGATTGATGACAGCAGCAGTCAAATGTTAATAGCCAGCAGTCGACTGCCAGCTAGGTTACTCAACTGCAATACAAGTTAGCATGAAACAAAAGAAAGATAGTAAATATGACGATTTCTTACCGTCCGATCTCGACCTAGACCTTCCACTGGAAGTCTTAGTCGGATCGCCGCCTACAGTCATCCTCATACGGAGGGCACGACCTTACCATCTCTCTTTGTACTCATGCTTACATTCAGTCCTTTCTGACCTATAGTTTAGCTTCTGATCTTCTACCTAGGTTTCTCGACTCCACGAGGTTCTCCTGGTATCGCCTGACCACCGCGGTTTCTCGACTCGAGATTCTCCGGGTGTCGCTGACCTTCAGCACAGCTTAAACACTTCCTGCACACTTAGTTCAGCTCATTAGATAACAATAAGAATTTACCTTTGAATCTTTGTCATAATCAAAACCCCGATTCGATTATCTGGTGCCCCTACACCAACAAAAGATACTATTCTGAGTAAGAGTATGTGTCCCAAGACTCTTGAGGAAATAGCCGAGATGAAAAAAAAGATCATATGTCAATGTTGTTGGTAGTTTGATATACACTATATTATGTACATGACCCAATATTAGCTATGATGTTGGCTTAGTCAGTCGCCAAGACACTGAAAAGCAGTGAAAATGATTTTTAGATATCTGAAAGAGAACAAATTATTATCTTTGTTTTCGAGAATCAGATATAAGCTTGAAGGGTTATTCAGATGCAAATTGTGCTGGAGAACTAGATGATAGAAAATTCACATCAGGTTATGCCTTCTTATTAGTGGTGGCGCCATCTCATGGAATAGTAAGAAACAAGCTTGTGTAGCCTTTTCAACAATAGAAGTTGAATATGTGACATGTTCAATGGTTGTGCAAAAGGTTGTCTGGTTAAGGAGATTTCTGAAGCATCTGAAGATTGTTGAGGATAGTGGGAGTCCTGTAGTTGTCTACTGTGATAGTCAAGCTGCTATAATTTTTTCGAATGATCTCAAATATCACAACAAGGGAAAACACATAGCTATAAAGTTTAACTTTATAAAGGATATTGTTGCTAAGAAAAAAGTGATTCTTGAGTATATTCATACACGTGTTATGCTTACAAATCTTTTTACTAAGTTAATGACTAAAGAGTCATTCAAAGACATAAGTATTTGAGACTTCACAGAGAGTAACAAAAGTATAAAGACAATCAAATATTATAAGATGATTTTATTGTGAAATGTCACAATCTATTCAGTGTATATGTTCTTATTACATTCAAATAAAGTCTCAGTGAGAATATTGACAGGTTAAGATTGGTCCTCTCACATGGACAATTATCTCTATTTGTTAAGTATGAATATGGGTAAGACCGTTGCTTATGGTATAGCTTGTTTAGCTATATGTAAAGATAGACATACTTGTAAGTTGTGGTCGCCTTGATAGTTGTATCAAGATGAGATCATTTGTAGAATAATGATCAAAGTAAGTGAACCCACCATTTACTAAACCTACTTGAAGCTAGATTTGAATTCATGAGTTGAATTTAGGATTAGACATTGAGAATGTCTAGATCGAAACCTCTACGATGTTAATTTGAAAAAAAAAACATACATTCTTTTTAGTAAACAAAATAACATCATAGCATGTGATTCATACCACATGTGTTATAGCGATAATAAAGATAGTAGGAGAAAGGATCCCTACATCTCCACTATATGAGCCCTTGAGATTATATGTTAATCTTAGAATTTGCCTTTAGTGACTATTTAGCTGTTTACTTGAAATTTTAATCATCATCTGCTACTTTAGCATGTAAGTCTATTGACTATAGATGATTCGATCTATGAGACATGACTAGGAAAGCGACTGATTAAAATGAATAGATTCTAGCTAAAAAGGAATATTAAAAGGATCTACATCTTTGAAGATTATTTATTGGTTGATTCATTTTTATTAAGTACAAAAATAAAATTGTGACTATTAAAATATGGAACATACTCTTGACATGATGACTATTATGAGAAATTAGATATGTTCATATTAATGTAAATGATTTAATCTAGGTAAATAACAAGACATTGATATCTCTTGAAAAGCGACTATGTGCCACCAGGAAAAAGATTGTGTGCCATTTAGAGAGTGGTTGAGTGTCATTTTATGAGTGACTAAGTGAGGTGTAACAATTTTCTTAGCATTGAACGCTCAAATGAGTAACTATGTAAGGTGTGATAACTTTCTTAGCATTGATTGCTCATGATGTTTACTGTCGCATAATTTATTTTCCTAAATATGAATTGGATGTTCTATTTGATCTTTGTGACTATAGTCTCTGTGACTATTAGCCTTTATTCTTATCTAGTCTTTGTGATTGTGGACTTGTTCTAATTAGTCTTTGTGACTATATGGTCTATGTGGTCATTTGTTTTTGTAGCATAACTTGAACAAGTGAGAAATGTTAACATTACTTCATCAATTACTACTCGTGCAGTAATTGCATACACTAAGTGCAGATAATGCACTTCGTGGATTGAGGAAATGAGTACACGCAAGAAATGAACAGTCGCAGATTCTCTATATAAGATCCATTCAAGTTAAAGAGAAAGAGAAGAAGCAAGTTGTGTCGTGCACGCAAGAGGAAGAGAGGAAAGTAAGAAAACAACGATTGTATTTTCTTGCGTTTGATACGAACTTCCAAGGCACCGTTGAAACTTGATTTGTAGATTTGTAAGGGCGGTTCAATTTGTGTGATCGTCCTTCAGACAACGAGCAAAGATCAAGAGATCTTATCCAGAAGCAAAAGCATAGAAACAGAACAAAGATTTTGAAACGAATGAGAAATCTATAAGTGTTTACGGTTTTTATATACTCATGTAGTTTATGTAATCCTTCTAACAAAAGTAACTTTTACTTATTTTTTTTTATTTCTCTTTCTTTTTTTAATCACTATTTATAGAAAAATAAAGATCCACAGAAATATCTTCTTATTAAATAAAATAAAATTGTGTACAATAATTTTTTTTTTTAAGATTTCAACTTCATAGATCGAATTATTATTTTACTATCTATAGAAAAATAGAGAGACAAAGGAAAGAATAAAGATGAGTACTTATTATTTGTTCTGATGGCTTAGATTTATTTAGCAACAATACCAAGTATTTACAGACATGTACAGCTAGCTAGTTAGACAGATTCAGATTATTTATTTAAATGACAAATAGTAATTTTGATGTTTAAATTGGTAAAAAAAAAAAAGAAGAAGAAAAAGTGTTTAAAAAAAAAATGTACTGCCACTGCCTCTTGAAGATTATGTAGTTTTGCTGCTCAAATCCTTCTTCAAAACCCCTCACGGTTTGCCTTCCTATCATTTTTAGGTTATTTGAGTAAACTCCGCTCTGTAAAATAGTATCCAATCATGGCACCAAATTTACTAGTTTGATTTTATTTCCAGAGAGATCATTGTGTAACTGCTCATAACCGAGCGAAGGAGCATGAGAATTTCCATGTAGTATCCTTTCCAGAATGCCGAAAACTAGCTTCAAGAAGTGCACCTAGAATTTGTTAGGCATCCTTAGGTTGCCGAGTAGTTAAAAGGGTTTCCAAGTATTTCTCCACATTGTTTAGTCCACATAGCTCCTTCACCACAGGCATGGTCGCAGGAACATCAAATTGAAAGTCCAATGCAGAAACTTTAGTGTCCTCGGTGGAGAACTCAGTCCGAGCAGCTCTTATAGCTTCTCTTGTTGCGCAATGAACTGAAACTGCTAAAAGCAAAGGTGGTTCTCCAGAAGCTGCAATAAGAAATTTATCAGCTGTTTACTTGCTGGCTTTGGTCGTTCAGAATTAAAGATAACCTCAGTTGGAAAAGACAAAAAGTGGGTGATGAAGCATGTCGAGATACAGTTTTTTAAACAAGAACTAATTATCAACTAATATAATAATGATATGTATAAACTGAATGAGTACGAGTTGAAGTAGAGCTTGAAGTTGAGTGAAGTACCATAGTTGAGTCATTACAGGAATTGTCTTAATTGACACCAGGATCACAGTTAATCATATCAAGCTATAAACTTACTCATAATCACTAAACATTAAATTGAAGCAGAAGCCAAATCATCAAATACATATTCATCCGAAAGAAGCTTAAATAATAGGTGAAGGGACTACACAATGCCCTTCAGCAGTCAAATTATTGAATAAATATTCATAATAGGTTGTGAAGGGACTATAACAATATCGAAAAGAAAGACAAATACACAGGATGAGTCAATTTGTGTATTAATTTAGATGTATTATTTCGATTTCTATGGTTTGCAAGCTCAAACTACCATTTTTTTCAGTTTAATGCAACAAGTGGAAGTTCAGGACGAGTGTCTCTTGATCAACAAGATTTTTTTTTTCTTTTTACAACATGGACGATAAACAACCTAGAAATATGTGCTAAACATAGTTTCCACTTCAGGTGTATCGGTATCAATAGTAAACACGGAGCATAGAGTTTAGTAGTAGACAAAAACCATGTTGTATCGACACTGACTAATACCATCCTGTACCATATCCCTGCTCAGATAGTTTTAGTGGTCTCTACAAGAATAACCTTTTCATTCAGTACCATTTGACACTCCTTTTGTTCAGTACCATTTGACATTAATCAAAATTTGATGATTCTTTTTCCATGACATATCCTTCAATTTTGTATGCTAGTCACAAGAGGAGAGAAAAACCTATAAGAAGAGTTAGGGGGATAAGTATCAAACAAACATTAGCATTCACAAAGACAAGAAACACAGAAGATGGAGAAATAATAATTCAATTTTAGTTGTGCTAGTCCAAGTTTAGCTTTTTGTAATTATTCAAGATATATTTATGAATATGTAAAGAAATAAGTTGCAATACCAAATATCTTTAAGTTATTTAATTTGGACCTTAAAAATTATGAGTTAGATTTTACTAGAAGGCTACAAGAATTAATTCTCATCTTATGCACAAGACTCATTTTGGTATTCAGCAAGGTATAACCTTAAGAAACCCTTTAGCCAGAGTTGAGATGTTTTTCGTATTTTATAATTTTTTTGTTTCATCAAAATTTTAATTCAATTTTCTAATTCTTATAGACTTTTATTTGGAGATAAACAAGCTAAGTTAAATAGGATTATAGATTAAAACACATTTGAGATTATCTCAACACAACAGAACCATTACCGTGGACGACTGAATCTCAGGCATAGAATGGTGTCTTAAGCCTTGTGGCAAAGTAATCTCAATTTCAGATAAACAAAAAATAAAAAAGAGGACAATAAATTGAGTTTCAAAGCAATATAATTCAAAATGTGGATTCATACCCTTGGAGGAGAGAACACGCTTTTGATGATGTCCGCTGCTCAACAATTTAACATTGAACTGCTTCGGGATTGTGTCGAGGGTGGGGATCTTGTATGTCCAAGTACCATCTGAAACCACCAAACCATCTGAATTTTCCACAACTTCTTCATACATAAAGAAACCAATTCCTTGAACAAAGGCACCTTCAATCTGCCCAAAAGAGAGGCAAAGATTAATGTCTGATCATACTAATTGAGGATCAGTATGAAGTTAACATCATGTCATTAGGAATAAAGAGTTTAGTTACACGTGGCTTGTTTAGTTTGGAGATGTATTAACTAAATATCTAAGGCATCCACCACATCGTTGAGCCATGTTTCTCCTGGCAAATTGGTTTGGCTACATTGATCTTGTTCCTTCATTAAACTCCATGCGACTTATCAACAAAAATATTCTCATCTCTTAATCCTTTTAGTACATTTACTGTGTTTTTTTTTGGTTCTCCCTCTATCTTCAACTCTAAATCATTTTAACTTGTGTAACTACGAATCTATTGGTAGTCTACAGAAATTAAATGCTCCTTCATTTGTTTTCTTTCATTTTATAGAAATCCAAGAAAATGGAAAGGGAGAAAAGCATTGATTCCACAAAGATAATCCAATCTTCAAATTATGAAGATTCTTATCTTGGCACCTATAAAGTTTCGCTAATTGTCATTCTGTAATTTGCTACAAGATTAACAACAAATGATAAACAAGAAAAAGAATGCAACAAGCAGACCAGACCTGGCCCATATCCACAGCAGGATTCAAGCTCTGTCCACAGTCATATATCAGATCAGAACGAATAATCGTAGTGGCTCCTGTAGCAATATCAACCTCTACCTACAATAGAACCACAAATTGTAAGTCGCAAGCCAAGAAATATATTAAAGTGTCTCAAAAACAACTAATTTTTTCATGCGCATGCACCAAAATTACCAACTGTGTGTGCAATGTCGATACAATTACCTCACTTATAGCAGCTCCATAATTTAGATATTGCATAGAATCAGTGCCAGGAACCCAATAAGTGCTTGCTGACAGGTTTACACCTTGCATATTTGCCTGCGAATAAAGAAGGTGATTCACCACGCAAGAAAAAATGAAACAGTGATGTTTTAAACTATCAAATTAGAGCCAGAAAATAGCATGCACACAGGACTCAGCTACTGCAGGTTCTAAATTGGGTCCTCGGTCATGCCACTACAATGAAACAAGTTGGTTTTGGAAGATTTATGCAAAAAAATCAGTTGATAATAATAAAGCCGATAGTTCTAACCTACCGGCAATCCTAGAAAGACTCCTCCTGAAATGCATAATTAGAATGAAAACTTAAATACAGTTGACCTTCAAGACAAAAGTGCTTGAAAAGACAGAAAGACAAATATCTTATGTCAAAAAAACAAAAAACAAAAAACAAAAAACAAAAAAGGAGAATGCAAGATGCTGTAATCGTTGGATTGCCAACTAAAGAATGCCTGTTATGACACCATAAGCTTCATCCCCTTTTTGAGCAATTACTTCCATTTCAATATATTTTGTTCATTGGGTTGTTAGGAAACAACACAAAAAATTGTTGCACTGATGAAATGCTAAGATGGAAAAACAACTATATTCATGAAAATGCTAGGATAGATGTGTAAAAATTATCAGAAATAATAATAAAGACAGAAAATAGGTTGACTCAGATACCTCGTAAATGAATTAGAGAAATCACTTTAGCTACGGATATGTGATAACTAACAATGGAACAAATAAAATATGAAAAATGAGAAATTGTGTGTTTATTTATAGGGTTTAAATGTACACCTGGGAAATTAGTGTCTCCCATGAGACTGAACCAGTTTTTTCTTCTAAACTTTGCTTAAGGGACTTCAGTCTGTCGACTAGAATACTGCATGAGAGACGAACGGCTTCACAACTTGATTCAGATGTAGTGCTCCCAGCAGTCCAGCCTCCCTGAACCAAACTAAGAGTGTCTGCTTGAATGATTCGTACCCTGTTTAAAAGCTTTTGGCTTCCACCTTCCAAGAGTCCACCAAGTCCAAATGCCGTAATCTGCTTCACCTTTGTCCACAGTCCCTGTCCTAACTCAATTCCTCCAACTTCAACAACAATCGAGCTGTCATTTAGAATTGATACTTTCCCTGGAGTTGGCCTTAGTGTAACTTCGTGTACAATGGGTACCCAGGAAATTCCACGTTTTCTCCATTTATTGCAAAAGTTGAAGTGCCGGACCATTTCAAGGTGATCAAAATAGCTTGTTGATGAAATCAATTCATCAACTATAGCAGGTAATGTATATTCAGGGATTTCTCCAGCACTGCTCCCATAAAACATCTTAATGCTTTCATAAGTATGCAAGTTCTTATTTCTCACGAGATTGGCATCCATGGAGAGGAATGCTGCTACATGTTCAATAACTGTTTCAGCAATAAAAGATCCCTGTGCTTCTCCTGGAGCCCTCATAGCTGATTTAGTTGGAAGATTTGTCCGACAGACTTTGATATCCAAGGAGAGAGCACCCCAGTTGTATTTCCTTAGAGTTCCTACCACATTATATGGGATAATTGGGCTGACATCTTTTGTTATGCCTGCATTAATTAGTAGATCTATGTGCAAAGCTGTAATCTTCCCGTCGGACCTGAAACCAACAGAATAGTTTATTTTCATTGGATGACGTCCACCAGCCATAACCATATCTGTTTGGCGATCAACATATATCCTAACAGGACGCTGTAATTTGTATGCGGCCAGAGCACATGCTGTTGCAACCTAAACATCAAAAGAGGAATTACATAGAGCACAGATCAGGAATTTGTTTATAGATTCATTGAGTCATTTGCTGTTTTGGAAGTCATAATCAAATGAATGAAACATCCAGTGACAGTAACAAGAGATATTGTTTTAATTATTTTTTAGTTGCACAAGAATAATTATTAGACAGCTTAACCAAATATCATACATAAGCAAGAAAGGGGAGGAAGTCATTTTAACACAACAAATATAGCATAATTCAGACGCTTTGAAGCACATGGCCATGTTCCAATAAACAGATACCATGGGTTTGGCTATTCTCTTTAGCTCTCACTTCTCATGATATTTCATATTCAATAAAGGATTAGAGAAGTGTCCTCTGCAAACAAGATGATATCTAATAAATAATCATTAACCAAACAAGAACATACAAATTGATAGTACAAACTTGTCAATTGGATTGAATACCCTCATCAAGAGAGTTCTTCTCATTATATAGAAAATATTAGCAATTTACAAGACAGATTTTCAGCCATAAATCCAGGTTGATTTCTAGTAATCTGTCTAAATAAATCTGTCTAAATCAAGAAGTTATAGCTATTCTATTAATTACAATATATTTACAGCTAAGGAAGGTACAACTATAATATATTTACAGCTATTAATTAAGGCTTGATATATGCTTCATCCTTGATGTATGCTGCCATATATGATGTCACTGTCATATATGCCCACTAGAAATTGATGTTGGTTGATCGAGAAGCATCAATTTGCCCACTAGAAATTGATCACGTTGTTGTGTCAAGGGCTTAGTAAATATATCAGCTATATGAAGATTGGTGGGAATATGAGGATGAGAAATAATATGAGTATCGAAAGCTTCGCAAATAGAATGACAATCCATCTCAATATGCTTAGTACGCTCATGATAAACAGGATTAACAACAATCTAAATGACACTAGTGTTATCAGCATGAAGCGGAGTAGGAGCAGACTGAGAGAAACCAAACTCAGCTAGAAGGCAACGAAGCCAAACAATCTCAGAACAAGCAACAGACATAGCACAATATTCGGACTCTGTAGAAGATTTAGAAACACGATCTTGCTTCTTGCTCTTCCAAGAAATCAAAGAATTACCGAGAAACATATATTAATCTGAGACAGATCGACGAGTATTAGGACATCCCACCCAATCAGCATCACTATAAGCAACAAGATGAAGAGGAGAATCAGTTGAAAAGAATAATACACAACAAGGCGTTTCACGAAGATATCAAATGATTTGATGAATAGCAGCTAAATGTAGATGACGGGGTTTTCCATGAATTGACTAACTTGCTGAATAACAAAATAAATGTCCGATCGAGTAACAGTCAAATAGTTCAAGTTGCCACCAATTGTCGAAATATAGTAGGATTAGAAAGAAGATTACCCTCCTCACACCGGTACTTTGTGTTTACCTCAAGTGGAGTAGCTACAGTAGAAGCATCTTGGAGACCAGCTAAATGAAGCAAATCTTGTGTGTACCTATGTTGATGCAAAAAAAATACTAGAAGAATTAGTATGAACTTCCAAACCCAAGAAATAAGAGGACCGAGATTTTTCATATGAAATGACACTCGAAGATATTGTTTCAAATGAGCAATTAAGATAGAATCGGTCCCAATGATAACTGTTAGAATATTGTAGATATGATTAGGGATAATTGTTATCCCTAAATATCATTAGGAATAATTATTTCTTAGGATAGAATTTTGATTTATTCCTAGGATAGGGTTTGATTTATTCTTTTGAATAAGCCCTAATCTTGTCTATAAATAGGGCTTCTTTCATGTAAGTTAGGTATCTCTCTAAATTATGAAATAACATGGTATCAGAGCTTTAGGTTTCTTTTTAGGTTTCTGCGTTTTTTTTTTCTCTCTCCCGCGTTTCTCTCCCGAACGCGCCTCTTCTTTCTTTTCCGCAGTTGTGTTCTTCTCCCTCGCGAACAGAAGAAACGCTGCACTCGCCGCCGTCCACGACATCCTTCAGCGTCGCCTCCGCGTCGAGCACGTCCAGCGCCTCCAACACGTCGAGCGCGTCCGTGCCTCCAGCGCGTCCGCGACAGCACGTTGGCTTTCCTATCCTCCAATCCGCCTCGACGACGTCCTTTTGCAGCTCTTTCACAGCCGGCGGCGGCGATTCAGTTTTCCGGCTCGCGGCTCCTCCTTCCTCGACGGCACCTAATTTCCGGCTCCTACGACGAGCGCGTCACCTCCGCCCTCGGTAGCCGTCCACGGCGTCTCGGCGTCGCCTCCAGCGCCTGCCCCTTGACCCCTCCGCCGGCGAGTTCTTTTCCCCCTCCACCTCCCGGGGATTGGATTCCGCGGCCCGATCCCACCTAACACCCTCAGCCGCCTCTCCGCCCTCCAGATCCTGAGCCTCCGGTCAAATAGCTTTTCCGGCTCGTTCCCGCCGGACTTCGCGAACCTTACTGCTCTCACTGGGCTCCATCTCCAGTTCAACCGCTTCTCTGGTCCACTTCCCTTCGATTTCTCGCCTTGGAGGAACCTCAACGTGTCTGCATCCCACGGCCGCAGCCTTAATTGGAGCTCTGCCACCGCGGTGTGCGATCAGTGGACCGGCGTCGACTCTGATCTTGAAGTTTAGAACTCCAATCGCGGATGGCGATTCTAATTCCTTTATTTCCTTTATTGGTATATCTCGCTCTGCGAAGTCCTTAGGTATTGACTGGGGCCACCGATCATATCACCTAATAGATCTCTTTTTCTTCACTATCTACTTAGGTTATTTACCATTTGTCACCATGGCAAATGGTTCTCGAATCAATCTCAAGGTATTGGTATTGTTTCATCCTTCTCCGTCTTTTTCCATTCATAATGTTCTTTATGTTCCGGGCCCCCTTTAATTTGTTATCAATAAGTCACACTCGGTCTCTTGATTGCGTCGTCTCGTTTACTAAATCTTTTGTGTCATTCTGAGGACCCAGTCTGCGGGAGGATGATTGGCTCGGATATGAGTCTCATACCTATATCGATTTCACGGGCCTCTTTTGTTGGTTATTGTGGCGTCTCCACTTGTTATTCATTTTCGGTTAGGACATCCTAGTCTTGATAAGTTAAAACAATTACATCCTAGTCTTTCTCATTTAAAGTCTTTATCTTGTGAGTCATGGTTAGGCAAGCATGTTCGTAATTCATTTTCTCCTCGCATTATAAGTCGACTCGTCTCCTTTTGCTTTGGTTCATTCCGATATTTCCGAGTCGTGTTTCTTCTACATTCGGATCACGATATTTTATTACCTTCAGACGATTTTTTGCACTTGGTTATATCGATGAAATCTTTTTAATGAAGTCAAACACAATTTGGTATCCCTCTTGATCCTTGCAGTAATGACAATGCACGTGAGTATCTATCTACTCCGTTTGGACCTTCTTAGCATCTCGGGCGTATTACATCGAGCGTCTTATCCTCATACTCCCAATGAATGGAGTTGCGAGCGAGAATCGACATCTTCTCGAGATCGCCGGACTCTTCTTCATCACTCTCGTATTCCTCTTCGTTTTGGGAGAAGGTGTACTTCTTGCATGTTATCTTATCAATCGCATGTGCCTTCCTCTATTTTCTACGAATACCTCATCATGTACTTTATCCAAATTAGTCCCTTCATCCTTTACCACCTAGGGTCTTTGGTTCTATATGTTTTGCTCATGCTCTTGATCCTGACATTGATAAACTCTCTCCTCAGTCGCATAAATGTGTTTTTCTTGAATACCCACGGTATCAGAAAGGGTACAAGTGTTATTCTTCTACTCTCGTATTATTTCATCTCTCGATGTCGCGTTCTTTGATTCGGTTCCTTTCTTTGGACCTTGAGAATCGTCAAGTTTCCTCATACGTACCTACGATCTTTTTATCCTCGGAGGATCTTTATCACCCGACAATTTCTCCTCCGTTGCGAGTTTATCGGCGTCGTCTTGACTCTTTATGTAAATGCGCCCAACACCGATTCTCTTTGTGGAATCATGTCTGGAGCCAGGTCCTCCGCCCCTTCCTTCGGTACAATCTTCTGAATCTGATATTCTCATTGCACTTCGCAAAAGTATACGTTTAACTCGTAATCCTTCTCCTCATTATGGGTCTATGAGTTATCATCGCCTTTCTTCTTCCTATTATTCTTGTCTTTCCTCCTTGTAAATGCTTTCTCTTGAAAGCTGCGGGAGATGCATTGCCCATCCAGGATGAAAGCAGGCTATAGTGGGAGAAATGAGTGCCTTATGGGTTTGTGGGACTTGGGACCTCGTCCCTCTACCACCAGAAAATCGATTGTTATTTGTCGATGGATATATACGGTGAAGGTTGGTCGAGAGCAGTTGAAAGACTTAAGGCTCGTCTTGTTGCTAAAGGCTATACTCGGATCTTTGGATTGGATTATGGGGATACTTTTCCTGTTGCTAAAATGTCTTGATCGTCTATTCGTATCCATTCTTTGCGATTGACAGCCTCTTTATCGATTAGACATCAAGAATGCGTTCTTACATGGTGACACTGCTCGAAGAAGTCTACGTGGAAGCGACCTCCGTGTTTTGTTGCTCGAGAAGTCTTTCGGTCTTGTATGCGCTTGCGAAAATCTTTATATGGTCTCAGCGATCACTAGGCGTAGTTCGGTAGATTGATATTGTAATTCAACGATTCGGCGTGACTCGGGCGAGCGACCATTACATCTTTATCGCCACTCATCTCGTTGCATCTATCAGTGGTTTATGTTGATGATATATGTCATCATGAGCGTGATCGTCTTGGGATTTCACGGGTGAAACAACATCTTTTCAAACATTTCAGACAAAGATCTCGTGAGCTCAAATATTTCTTGGGGATAGAAGTAGCGCGATCGAAATGGGATCATTATATCCCAAAGGAAATATCACGATGGATATTCTAGAAAAGCAGGAATGTTAAACTCGAAAGGCAGTTGTGACCCTATGGATCCTAATGTTAAGCTCACCGCCGAATCGAGAGTCTCTGCGGATCCGAGCGATACTGAGCGATTAGTAGGAAACTAAGCTACCTTCTTATTGCTCGTCGAATATCTCATTTATGTAAGTAAGTGTAGTAAGTCGGTTTCTCGATTTTCCGTGTAAAGAACATTGGGATCTTTGTGATTGCATTGTTCGATATATCGAAAGCGCTCAGGGAAAGGTCTTTTGTTCGAAAACAAAGGCGTACTCGAGTTATAGGATATTACGATGCAGTTAGGCGGGATCTCGATTGATAGGAGATCCACCTCTGGTTTTGTATATTTGTCGGAGGTAACCTTGTTTCTTGGAAAGCAGCGAGAATGTTGTGGCGAGATCCGTGCGGGCGAGTATCGAGCTATGGCCATAGCTTGATCGAGAGCTTATATGGCTCAAACAATTACTTGAGCTCGAGTTTGGAGATGTTACACAAATGTCACTCGTATGTGATAACCGAGCCGCCCATGCATGCTCGCGTCGAATCCAGCTTTTCATGAGAGAATAGCGTATTGAAGTCATTGTCACTTTGTCGAGAGAAAGTCATATCTGGAGAAATATCTACTAGTTTTGTTAACTCGCATGATCAATTAGCGGATATGTTTCTTAAGTCTCGAGAGGTCCCAGATTATTACGTATATATATGTGAGTGCATATAATTTATATGCTCCCGCTTGAGGAGGAGTGTTAGAATATTGTAGATATGATTAGGGATAATTGTTATCCCTAAATATCATTAGGAATAATTATTTCTTAGGATAGAATTTTGATTTATTCCTAGGATAGGGTTTGATTTATTCTTTTGAATAAGCCCTAATCTTGTCTATAAATAGGGCTTCTTTCATGTAAGTTAGGTATCTCTCTAAATTATGAAATAACAATAACAATATCATCAACATAAATTAGGAGAATGACAATACCAGAAGATGTCTTGCAAAGAAATAAAGATGAATCATATTGGCTCTACTTGAATGAAAATTTGAGCAAAGTGGATATGAATTTATCAAACCATGTCTGAGGAGCTTGTTTTAACCCATATAACGATCTCTTCAACTTCCAAACATCCAAAGAAGAGGAGGAAGACAAACCCAGTGGTGGAACCATATAAATCTCTTCTTTGAGATTACCATGAAGAAATGCATTTTTAACATCCATCTGATGAAGTGGCCAACCTTGTGAGGCAGCAATTGAAATAACCATCCGAACTGTTGACATCTTAGTAATCGGAGCAAAAGTCTCGTCATAATTGATGTCATACTCTTGTTTATTACCCAAGGCAACCAATCGTGCCTTATAACAATCTAGAGTACCATCAAAATGAAGTTTGATAGAGTAGATCCATTTACAACCAATGACTTTAACATTTGGGGGGCATGAAACAATATTCCAGATTTGAAGTTCTTCTATTGCCTTGCACCAACAATCATGTTTAGCAGCCTCTGAATAACATGAAGGAATAGGAACAGTGGACAAATTAATATGAAGAGATGTATGGGAAAAGCCATACCGATCAAGTGGACGGGTAATTACGGAAGAGCATCGTGGAATGACATGTAAAGCTGATTTTCTATAAAAGAAGCGGCAGGCTCGGATGTCAAATCAAGTTCGAGAAAGATGTAAAGTTGGGCGTTGTCGTCATTGATACACAAATCTAGCCTTGATTCATCGAAAGTATTAGGTACCTCATCAAAATTAGGAAGAGGCGGTGGCTCTGCGAGACTCGATATGAGTAGAAAAGAAAATTTGATTTTAAAGAAAACCACATGACGAGAGATCGAAACTTGTTAGAACATGGATCACAGCAAACATAACCTTTGTGTGAAATACTATAGCCCATAAAAACACATTTAACAGATTGGATAGAAAGTTTATGTCGTTCATGAGGTGGCAAATGAACAAAGCAAATACAACCAAAAGTATGCATGTCAAGATAGTTGGGATGCTTATGAAAAAGATGATAATATGGAGATTCAAAGTTCAAGACACGTGAAGGCAAGCGATTAATTAAATAAACTGCTGTAGATAAGGCCTCAACCAAAAATTTAGATGGAGCAGCGAAGATTGATCAATAGAGTTCAAACAATATCTAACAAATGTCGGTTCTTACATTCAACAACACCATTTTGTTGAGGCGTATAAGGACAAGAGCATTTGGAAGCAATGCTTTTTTTTAGGAGGAAATCATGAAATTCATGAGACATATATTTGCCACCAGAATCAGACCTTAGCACATTGATTTTTGAAGAAAATTGGGTCTCAATATAGGCTACAAATGTTTTAAAGACAGTAAAAACCTCAGATTTAGAACGAAGAAAATAAATTCAAGTATATTTACTATAATCATCAATGAAGGTGACAAAATATTTGTAATTGGCATGAGATATAACAGGAGTAATACCCCACACATCACTATGAATTATATTAAAATTGTTTTTTGCACGACTACCTTGAGCAGGAAAAGAAAGAGACTTACTTTTACCCAATTTACATGTAGAGCAATCAAAGGAAAGATGAGATGAAAATTGATATTTATTGCCCAAGAAACCAAAATTTAATAAGTGAGATAAAACAACAAAATTAAGATGACCTAAACGTTTGTGTCATATTTCACCTATTTGATTTACAGCAATACAGGCTAAAGAAACAAAATTAGAAATGGAAAAGTGTAAAGGAAACAAGCATCCAACTTTAGGCCCCTTCGCTAGTATCTTCCCTGACACTTGATCCTACACAACACAACCATCACGAGAAAATCGAACATCACAGTCATTATCAACCAATTGTCCCGCCGAAATGAGACTAGTAGAAAGCTCAGGAGATACCAAAACATCTTTGATTGAAGAATTAATATCCCCAATAGCATGAATAACTTACTACCATTAGCCATCTGAATATCTCCATGATATTTTTTAACATTGCTAAGAGTCTCAAGGGAACTAGTCATATGATTGGATGCGCCAGAATCCACAAGCCAAGATAAAGATGGTGTAAGGCGTTTACCTTGAAGTCCTAAGGCTGAAAAGGTTGTAGTAATCATTTGTCGAACAATTTCAAGAGAAAGTATTGAATCAACATTAGCAACAACAACCTGATTAGCTTGACGATTCTGAGGACGAGTAGGATATTTTTTGATAATATATCCAGACTTCTTATAATAATTGCAATATTTCTTTGAGCAGTTAACAACAATATGGGCGTATTCCTTACAACTATAGCATTGAACTTGTCGCATGTCTTTACCCTTGCCTTTCCCTTGAGCTGCATAAGCAATTGCATTATTATGCATTTTGTTTTGCTGGAAAAGTATTTGTGTTGTAAGACGTTGCTCTTCACGAAGCAACTCTCCAAAACACACATCCAAAGAAGGAGCACGATTCATCAAATTAGAGCAGACGGTCTCAAATTCAAGACGTAATTTCATCAAAAATTGATCACGTTTGCTTTGTTCATGCACCTCTTGAACTATAGAAAAAGAGTCAGTTGGTACTTTGGTATAAATTATGTCAACATATTCGGCCCATAAGTTCTGAAAACCAGAAAAGTAATCTTGAATAGAGAGATCTCCCTAAGAGTAACTAGCAATCTTGCATTCTAATTGAAAACATCTAGTCGTATTGTCTTGATGGTAAGCTTTTTTAAAATACTCCCACATGCTTTTAGTTGTCTTATATGGTCTCATATTAGGAACAAACAATTGATCAACTGATCCTAGAATTCTTGTCATGACTCTAGCATCCGTGACTTCCCACTGTGCCAATTTAGAAAGCTCAGTAGGTGTTGAATCACTACCATCGATGTGAACCCTTAGTTATTTTCCCATGACAAACAAACGAAATTGAAATTCCCAGTTAGAATAATTCTTACCTGTGAAACGCACACCAAAAATATCTGAGTTGGTAGCTGACATGATATTCGTTACTCACCAAACGCAATAAAAAATGCTGAAAATCAACGGGCCTAAGAGTCTAAAAAACTTGAACTGAAAAACACCACTAGGAATTCTGGAAAAAAAAAAATCTGGACTTCTCAAGAAAACACTCAAATTCTAAATTAAAGCTCTAATACCATGTCAATTAGATTGAATACCCTCATCAAGAGAGTTCTTCTCATTATATAGAAAATGTTAGCAATCTACAGGATATATTTTTAGTCATAAATCCAGGTTGATTTCTAGTAATCCGTCTAAATAAATCTGTCTAAATCAGGAAGTTATTGTAGGATCAGAGCTTTCCAAGAGGGGTGAATCTCGGAAGTTATAAAATTTTCTTTTTACTTTTTAAAAAATAAGAGTATGCAGCGGAATTAGAAATAAGATAAGACAAGTTTTTTACTTGGTTCACAACCCGAACCGGATTGCTACTTCAAGGCCCGTAGCTTTCCGAGAACTACTTTGATGGGCAGTCGACTAAAAGGCCCTCCAATTCGAAACTCTCGAACTCGGAGGGTATTTGCTTTTTACAAAGTATAGAGAGAAAGGTAACACGCTATTTTCTCTTGAATTAAAGTACAAGCGAAATTAAATACAAGAAAAATAAAGCTATACCGACACTTATAGAGAAGAAAAGGTAGCTTGGAGTGTCAGTCTTGCAAGATGTCGGCGTGTCGGAGCTTTTGCAGATAAGGGTTGATGGCGACAGCAATTGGATGTGTTTGAATTGTTGTTTTCGGAGTTAGTAGTCTATTTCTTTAATAAGCACTTTCCAATCGACTGAAACACCCTCCAGTCGACTCCAAATCGGCCTGTCGATTTGGTACATCAGCCTTTCCAGTCGACTGGACCTGGTCCAGTCGACTC
This sequence comes from Wurfbainia villosa, assembly GCA_025175895.1. Classification (NCBI taxonomy): domain Eukaryota; kingdom Viridiplantae; phylum Streptophyta; class Magnoliopsida; order Zingiberales; family Zingiberaceae; genus Wurfbainia; species Wurfbainia villosa. The sequence continues at coordinate 2,262,319 of JAKLTH010000281.1, forward strand.
TAGATCACCTGGCTCCGCATCTGGAAATCTGTCTTTCCAGTCGACTAGACCTCCCCAGTCGACTGGAGCTCTTGCCATCTTGGTTGTCAAATCTCCAGTCGATCAACAACTGTCTTGCCAATTAGGCATCCCAGTCGACTGGACCTTAGTTGACTGGAAACCAATCAGTCGGCTGGATACCTGCAAAATGTGATTAGCACAAAATATAGTATGAAATTAAATAGCAGTAGTAATACTGCCCGATCTCGACTTCTTAATCCCACACGAACTATCTGTCGGATCGACGCCTAACTTTGTCCCTCTACAGAACATCTTCACTCGAAGCTTATCTATTGGCTGCCCAGCCAGACTTACCATGCTTAACATCCAATCTGACCCACCAGGGCTTCCTGCCAGCTGTCCGGTCTCCCTGACCCAGCTGGACTTCATGTCGATTGTCTGGTCTCCTGACCCAATCGATCTTCATGTCAGATGTCCGATCTCTTAACCCATCTGGACTTTCTGCCTAGCGTCCGGTCCTCCTGATCTATCAAGACTTCTGCCTAGTATCCAGTCAACACGACCTACTAGGACTTTCCATGCTTTGCCTAGTATCAGGTCTGCTTGACCTACTAATGCTTTCTTGTTAAGCCTGCATACTTAACACGCATATTAAAACACACATAAATCCTAACTTTGACTATGGTTCATACATCAAAACTAAGGAGTGATGCTCCGTGCATTAACAATTATAGCTATTTTATTAATTACAATATATTTACAGCTAAAGAAGGTACAACTATAATATATTTAGAGCTATTAATTAAGGTTGGATATATGTTGTTATATATACTCCAACCTTAATGTATGCTGTCATATATGTTGTCACTGTCATATATGCTGTCATAAACAAGCCTTTTTATCAAAAGTTAAATTCCTACTTCTTGGTGTATTTTAAGTGGGAAAGGCATGCATACTAATCATTCCAAATATGTGGGGCTAACCATTTTTATTAAAAGAACTGAAAACTTACAACAAACAGGACTCCTGCCCATGGTTTACCAAATATGATTGGTGCTTAAATCCAAACATGTGTAAGCTAAACTTATCATGTAACAGATGATTGTTAAGCCCTTACCAAACCAAAATGAAACAAACTACTAGTCACCATTATTTATATGTGTTATATATAGAACGTAACGAAATCATTGCATAAGAGATTCAAATAATCGATACAAATAAATTATGATGCTCACAGGAAATGCCCGTGCAGCTTTCCCACCAAAACCTCCTCCAACTCTTCTAGTTATAACCCGAACATTGTGATCAGGAATTCCGAGACATTTTGCAATCAAACCATGTGCAGTCTCAGGACACTGAGTTGAACTATAAACCACAATGCAATTATCTTCATCTGGTATGGAAATAGCTGTTTGTGTTTCCATGTAAAAATAGTATTGTGAACCAAGTTTAACCTGCATATAACCATGACATTTAAGTGAAGAAAAGAAGGATAAGTTTGAAGCATTAGAAAATATTGCCAACAAAAAGAGAGAAACAATAATGTTTCTTCTGCGACAGAATAATTGTTTTTTTTATATATTTTTTTAAAAAGGTAATATAATGATATTGGAAGGTTAATTTACCCTACGTTTCTTAGGGATAGGGGCAAGGTGTCCATGTCAGCGTGTCAAGTATTTAACAAGGATATAGGAGGGTATGAAGGGTACAGAAGAATTTACCATTTTTATTGGTTGGGAAACCTTGCTAATGAGTTTTATCGAGTCTAAGCTCACATTATAACTTAAACACATTCATGTTAAAAGAATGGACAACATTGGGCTTTTAAAAACAAGTTGCAAATTAATAGGCAGACTAAAAGAAATAAAAATTCAATTTAAGATAGTACAGTGTTCTGAAAACACATCTGTCTTTGCATATTTGCTTCATAATTTTCTCTTCTCAAACAAAAATGATAGATCAATATTTTTCTAATTATTTTATCTAAATTTCACCTTTAAAAAAATGGAATTTTAAGGCGCAATTATAAACCACGAGCATTACAGCAGACTAACCATCATTTAACATTAGTGTTTTCGTTTGGCTATCCTATATCCTTAGTTTTACCAACCCAATCATCAAAAGTCATCATGTTTATTTTATCCCACAAAGTTTAGATTAAACCCAATCAAAAGACTCAAATATAAGTCTGCATTAAACTCATAATCTCAACACGAAGATGACACAGTCAACATTTATGTTGGTTCAGTAAAAATATTCA